>ML996703.1:116398-189293 GCA_010356995.1 Trichodelitschia bisporula | reverse complement strand
ACTCCCCCTCCGCCTTCGCACTAGCACACAACCCAAGACAAAACTCCATAAAATCCCCCCCCCTAACATGCTCCTCAATATCCTCCTCCAAATACCGTCCATACTTGTCCCGATAATCCTCCTTGACGCGCATGAAGTGCCCGCGTTCCCAGTGCACCCTGACGAGGCGGGAGATCAGCAACTCGTATCTGTTTTTCTTGTCTTTGGCTTCGCGCTCCTTGTCTCGCTCACGGGCTCCCTCACGTTCGCGCCCGACATCGGTGCGCGATGCGCGAGGCGACCCCTCGTCAGGCGCCAGGTCGACGAGCGCGTGATGAAGGAGCATGGCGTCGCGCGCGGGGCGGTTGATTACGCCGTTGAGAATGTGCGCCACGACCTCGCCCTATGCCCATTAGCCCCAATCCCCCTCCCAGAGCAAAGCTCACTCACCACAAGGTTATTACTCTTCCTAAGTGCCTCCTTCGCAAAATTCGCCCCATACTTGCGCTCATACGCCCGCAAACAATCGCGCAGATGCGCATCCGACCGTCCCACCACAATATTCAGAATCGCCGTCTCGCCACCCTCGCGCTGGCGCAGCGCACGCGCCATGCCATCCACATCCCTATCCCGATACTCCACGGGATAAACATCATTCTCCTCCTGCCTGCGCTCCTCCAACACCAAAAGCACCGCATGCCGGAACTTATCCGCCTTCAACTCCTTATCCATGCACTTCTCCAAACTATCCCCATACCGCTTATCCCTAAACCCATCCTTAATATTCCTAATCTCCGCATTCGTCCGCCCCATCAACGCCTCAATCAGCAACTCCCTCTGCGCCGAATGGGACTGATACCAGAAATTCGCCCAATAGCCCTCAGACTCCCATCTCCCCAGCGCAGTGACATAACATATCTTGCACAAATTCCCACTCGTCTTCAGCTTGATGTGCTTGGCGATATTAATCCCCCGCCCCTGTATCTTCGCCACACGCTTATACTCCGCCCTCAACTCCAGGACCTGATCATGGCTCAGCGCGGGGAGCACATCAATCAGCACCCCGACCTTGGGCTGGCTCCGGCTCAACTCGTCCGCAATCTCGCGCGCATCGCTCTCAGCGTCGTACATGCTAACCCGCTTCTTAGCCTTAAGCGCACTCTTCGGCGGCGGCGGCCTAGACCCCGAAAATGACGCGCGTGGCTCCTCAGTCCGCACTCTTGGCCCCCCCCCACCTCCACCGCCTCGTCGCGGCGGCCCATCAAGCGGCTCCAAATCATCGATATCGTCGTACTCCCTGCGGGGGAGCATCATCGGACTCGGCATCGGCGACATAGACTGGTACGTCCCGCGGTACGCCTCGAGCAGGGGACTAGCGGGGGGCCTTCCCCCACCAATACCCCCCCCACCACCGCCGCTGGGCGCACCATACCCTCCGCCCACAGATAACCCCCCCCCTCCACCGACAGACAACCGCTCCATATACGGCTGCAAGCCCGGCGACGGCGGCGGGCGCATCCCGCCCGATCCACGTATCTCGGGCCTGGGGCCGCTGGTGCTATTCGCCTTGCGCCGGCCCGAGGGCGGCGAGGGAGGTTTGCCTCCGCCCCCGGGGACGACTTCCTTGATGATGGCGCCGTTGTACCCGCGCGGGGGGGAGGGACCGCGGCCTAGACTTCCGCCCATGGGGGGCGGCGGGCCGGGCAGACCTGGCATGCCCATTGGCGGGGGTGGGGCGGCGTAGCCTTGGCCGGGCGGGGAGTTCATCGGCGGGCCTGGCAACTGGCCGTAGGCTTGTGGGCCGGGGCCGGGTGGTGGTGGGCCGGGGAGTTGCGGATAAGGCTGGGGGGGCGGGGGTTGGCCGCGGAGGGGCTGGATGGTTTGCGTGTAGGTTGGGTAGGGTTGGGCGGATTGCTGCTGCTGCTGCTGCTGCGGGTATGGACTCTGCGGGACCTGCTGGTAGGGGAGTGGGGTGGAGGTGCTCGGGGCGCGGGAGTGGGTTGTGTGCTGGACTGGCGGGGGCTTGGGCTCGACGACGGGTTTTGCGGTGTAGGTTATCTTACTCGGGGGCTCGGCGTACTTGAAGCTCCCCTTTGGCGGGGAGTAGGCGAGGGGGGGGGCGGATGAGCCGGGCGATGTGGTGGACGGGGCGTTGAAGCCCCATTGCGGGAAGGGGGTGAAGGTCGGGTTGAGCGGCTGCGAATATTGCACGCCCCCCGTGGCCGGCATCGGTGCGCTGGGGGCGGGCGGCTGGTAGCCTGGACGTTGCTCGGGGGGGTAGTCTGCGTAATCGCCCATCGTGACGTTCGAATCCGAGTCCGGGCCGCGGGGCGAAGGGGTGGCCATCGCTGCGCCTTTAAACGTCAGTGAAAAACGCAACGCTTGACCGGCCCGTTCGTAACGGGGCGCATTTGGCAAGACGCACCTGGGATGGGGTATGCGGCGGTAGTCGAATACTCATACTGTGGTTTATCAGCCGGAGGGACTTTTAAGTAGAGGGGGGGATTAGGCAGGCGCGGGGGGGGGGAAGGCAGCTGCAGGCTTGCCCGACGTACGGCGGCGGCGGGGGAGGGGGCGCGGGCGCTGATTCGCGGGTCGCGGGAACGGGATCGGTCGCGGTCGTCGCGGCGCGAATGGGAGCGGGAGCGCGAACGCCCCGCATGGCGGTCGGAGGGTTGGAGGGACATGGGGTGGTTGTGTGGGGGATAGCGAGAGTTTTGGCCTTGGGGACTAGGGAAGGTTGTTCGAGGGAGGGGGGCGTCGGCGGACGAGGGTTTGAATGTGTTGCAGATTGCAAACGGGAGGCAGTTCGGTCAGAGGTGAGGGATGGGTGAGATCAGCTGGCGGGGGTGGGCCTGGTCTGGCCCGTTCTTGACAGCTGAAGGATTGACAATTGAGAGGTTTGAGGAGGCAGGGCTAGGGAAGCCTTGTTAACGTTACTCAACCAGATGTGTTACTGTAGGTTAGCAAAGACATGAGGCTCAGAATTGAAAGCGGGGAAGAGAGAGTAGTTGCAGGTAAGAGAGGAGTGAGGGAAGGGGAAGGGAGAGGAGAAGTACTTCAGCTTCTCAGCACGAGCGCGCGCGTCTCTTTCCTCCCTCCCCAACCTCCCCCTCCGCTCTCTCCTCCGCGCGCCTCTCCGCGTTTTAGCTGGCGCCCAGTCTTTTGGGGGCCGACTAGCGTCGACGTTCGAGGCCATCCGCGCGACTCTTTCTATTCTTGGACAGACCCAGAGGCTCTACATTTCCGTTTCGAGAAGTCGATAAGGAGATTGAAGGCAGTACGCTTGTGTTTCTAATGGAGGTGAGGTGCGAGCAGTGCGTCGTTGCTGATGGATGCCAATTGATTGACGGCCGGGGGTGGCCGTGGGTTTGGAATACGGATGTAGACTGCAATGCAAGGATTGCGCTCACCACCACGGTTAGCAGGGACAGACAACAGTGGAATGTCAACAGGGCAAATGTAGCAGGGCAATGTCAGCAAGAAACAGCAGTGTAATGTCAAAACGGAGGACATGTTTCCGTGTTTCCTTTGGGGACCGCACTGTTCAGCTGGACCTGGGATTGATAGGCTCCCCGACCGGTGTGAAGTCGTCAGGCTCATGGCGTAGAGCAGCGGGACAAGCGACAATGACGGATGAGCTGTCTGCAGTGGCACTTGGCCAGCCTGACAGACGTCCGGCCATGAGGCAGGATACAGAGCCAGATACGGAGCCAGATCCGCTGTATAACCCTCAGCATCTGTCGTGGCCACGAATACTTCCTCGGTCCTATCGGAGGCCACGAGCAGAGTTGCACACCAGAGTGTTGGAGGCACAGAACTCGGCAATCCCGTAGGCATCAGGAACAGTCAGGCTGAATTGAAGTTGGATGCTTTGTTGCACGAGAGCAACAAAGCAGGAATAGGCTGAACGAGCAGACGACAAGCTGGTGATGTGTGTCACAGCATAGGAAGCTTTACAGCCGAGTCGGAAAGCAGCCCCTTAAGGCATAATCGGCTGACCAGATGACGCAATTCAAGCTTTCTAAGAAGTTGAGGGTGAACTCTAAATGATCAAGTTCCTTACCAGATCTGAGCAGTAATTATGAAGTCGTGGAGGCGAGGGGTGAAGTGGTGGAGATGTGGCCGAGAAAGTACCGATTCGTATATCAAATCAACATCACGTGACATTCTGCATGGTACCTGCGCTCAACGCCAAAACACCAAGAGCAAGGGCAAGCTGTCCCATCACGAACCAGCCGACAACAGCCCACAACAACAGCAACCACAACACACCATCAATCACCCATCGTCCCTATCACACCATCACCTTAGTACATCCTCGCCTACCAAACCAAGGGTACAGCCTGCACTAAACAGGCATTGCGTGGCGTCTTCCTCAGGCGACAATCCGCAACTATGGCTCCCGTAGGTCCTCCCGTTTCCTTCTCTGGCTCATCGTCACTTCACTCTACCGTTCTCCGTCGCGCCTCTTTCTCTGCAAGCCGCAGGTTCAGCGCCTGTTGCCTGCAGCGGTGACCGGTGTTGCGCCAACCCCGTCACCAGCAGCGGCAGAGGGGATCGAGCGTCCCGTCTTCGCGTTTTGTGATGCGTGGACTATGGTACGCTTCTCGTGGCAATTGCCACTGGAGTCGCCCGATACCGGGCAGAGTGACGGCGTAAGGGTTGGCATGCTCTTTCCGCTCGCCTACCTCGTCTCTGCTTGTACTTCAGTCTTCACGCTCTCCCATCCCTCCAAACCTTCTTCTTTGAACATATCATCGCCATCATGCCAGGAAGACGCCACAGCATAGATCTCTCGGGCCCACCAACCTCCGAAGTCATCTTCAAACTGCTCGAATTCCACGCTCCAACCCCCGACCCTCACCCCGACCCAGCCTACGCCCCTCTCTTACCAACTAGTTCTAACCTTTACCCCCCCCGCCAGCTCCGTAGCAGCCGCCAAAACCGCACCCAAGCCGACGACGACACAATCCTCAAAGGCCTCCCCATCCGCCAATGGCGCGAAAGCGAAGCCACAATCGGCGCCCCCCCCCCTGACCCCACCCCCTCCACCCACAAAGCCCCCTGGCCCGAACTCCCCATGCCGCGCGACTCGCACCTCCTCCCCGAAGTCAGCCAGCAGCTCCTCCGCGCCGCCCGCGCGGGCAGGATATACAAACCGCCCTCGCCACCGGGGGACGACGATCCCCTCGACCCCCCACCCGAGGACGAGAAGGACACGGAGCCGCCCCGCGGTTTTACGGCCAAGCGCTGGGCGGCCGTCCCGCGCCATCTCGAGGAGTCGGAGCAGGAGTATCTGGCTAAGCGCCGCCGCGGCCTGCCGACGACGTGGGGCGGCGCGCCGGTGCCTGTGCAGCCGCCCGCCGCGTCGCGCAAGACGCGGGTGCGCAAGGTCGAGCCTGATGGCTCGGTGCGGGTGTACGAGGTCCTCGCGCCTGAGGGGCAAGTCCTGGACAACGAAGTCCCGGAGGAAGACGACGAAGCGGCAATCGCAAAGGTCACGCCAGGCGCCATAATCGAAGGCGTCGGTGTGGCGAACGACCTCGGCGTGCTCATCGCCAACGACCTCCTCCAGCCCACGCCTAACAAGCGCAAGCCCCCGCCCCCACGCAAGAAGCACAAGAAGGGCCCCGGCCGCGGGCGGAAGAAGGTGCTGTTCGAGGGCGTGGGGCCCGAGGGCACGCCTGCCGCCCCGTCTGCCCCTGAGGAGAAGAAACCAGTCGCTGACGATGTGCCCAAGGAGCAGCCTACCCCTGCCGAGGCCGACCGCGAGCGCGACACGCCGATGGTCGACGCCCCGGAGGAAGGCGAGGAGGAGTCCGGCGAGGAGAACGAGGAGGGCGAGGAGGGCGAGGAGGGCGAGGTCAACGACACCAAACCGGACCAGGCCCAGCCGCAACCGGAGGTGCAGGTGAAGCCCGAATCACCCCCGGGCTCCCTGCCGCAGGCGGAAGCCCTCCTCCCACCTCAAGAGCAAAACGACACAGTGATGGCCGATGCTGACGCGCCCCCAGCCCCCTTCATCGCCCCTCTCCCCGCCCCCCCGCCTCCTAGTCAAGCTTCCCCTTCCGCACCCTCGCCTCGTCAAGCTTCCCCTCCCACGCCCCCACCTCCTCGTCAAGCTTCCCCTCCCGCGCCCGCGCCCGCGCCGCCGCCCAACCGCCAACCTTCCCCCCCCGCGCCCGCTCCCACCCCCATCCCCGTCGTCGATCCTCCCGCCCCGATCATCCCCCCGCCGGAACCTGTGCATGACCTCGCCCCCGAACCCACGTCTGCACCAGTGGTCGAGCCTAATGCCGAAGCCTTCGAAGCCACCGAGCCCGCCGCCGAGCCCGCGCCGCAGCCGGAGACCCAGCCCGAGCCCGAGCCGGTGGCTGAGGGTGTTGTGATGGAGAGGGAGGGTCCTGGGCTTGAGACTGGGGTTGTGGTGGAGGGGGTTGGAGGGGAGGAGGGGAAGGAGGAGGCTGTGCCGCCTGCGCCGGTGCCGGAGAGGGTGGAAGAGACGAAGAAGCCGAGGTACCCGGATGGGGAGATGGATTTGTTTGGGAGTTTGGAACGCGGGCTTGAGGAGGCTGGACGGTAAATCAGGAAGGAGTGGGTGGATTCATGTTACTCCCGGGAGGGAAAGTTATTGATAAGCGGTTGGATACTGTATTCGTGCTTGTAGAATAATGGACCCAGTTCCCGTGTGATGGGTGTAGAGGCTCATCACGTGCGACAAGGCAACTGTAAAACTGAAGATTGAAGTAGAAGACAAAGAGAAGAAGAGTCAGAGACTCTAGAGATTTAAATACACAATGCCAAGTATCCTCCTTTGCGCCTTCCTTCTATCATGCTCGCATTATATCATACGCTCCTTCCTGACATACCAATGCTCCTTTCATGTCTACATCACCGTGGGCCTACATCCAGGTTTACGACGGTGAATCAGGATGGGGTGGGATTCAAGTCATGCTCCTTCGGGAGGGAAAGTTATTGCTGAACGGTTGGTTACCTGTATTCGTGCTTATAGAAGAATCGACTAGTCCCACGTCTCATCCATCATCCAGATTTACCCTACCCTACCTTTAGCCATGCCAGACTACAAGCCCACACCCCATCCCCATCGTCCTCCCTAACCATACTCTAACCATACCCTTACTCCCCCTACTCCATCCGACTAAACCGTTCCCTCGCCCCCTCCCTAGCCCTCTCAATCCACTTCCCCCTCCCCCCTCCCGTATTCCGCTCCGCCTCCACCTGCGCATCACCCACCTCCCCCCCCTCAGCCCCCAACCCAACCCCCTCCCGATAAACCTTCGGCTCGATAGGGGCTACAATCCCTTCGCCCCGGGCACCGAGGCCGGAACCTTCGCTCCAGCCCATCTTACCCAGTAACGCAGCGCCCTTGCTCTTCTTCGGCTGCGGCTCGGGTTCGGGGGATGGGTCGTGAAGGGCTTTGGCCGGCGCGGGGGCGGGGCGGGTAGCTACCTTTTTTGGTTGCTGGAAGGCGATGCGCCGCGCCGCCGCGCGGTCTACATACACGTTCTCCGGCGCGGGGGGTTCGGGTACAGACGCGGGTGCGGGTGCAGTCCTTCGTGAAGCCGCGAGTTTGGCAACCGCTTTAGCGCGCAGGTCCGCGGATTGCAGGTTCCGTTTGTGCAAATCCGACGCGCGCTCGTGTTTCTGCACCGCGGGGACGGAGTCGAATTTCCTGTTACATAAGGCGCAGATGAGTTGCTTGAGGTCGGCGTAGGATTGCGGTCCTGCCTCTGCGGGGGGAGGGGGGGGAGGGGGGTCGGTGTCGATTGGTGGTGTGGAGTGGGTAGGTTTACCGGCGGGTGTGCCACCGTGGAGTTCTTCCTGTTTTTTTTGCCAGAGTTCGAGTTGGGCGAAGCGGAACTGCTTATGTTAGGATATGAGAGAGGGGGAGAGGGGGGAGGGTACCCTTTTCCCCGACTCATCAGCCGCGGCCTCAACCTTGCGCTTCTTAGCCTTCGGCTTCGCAGCGTCCTTAATCTCCGCCTTTGCCGCACCGTCCACGTTCGGCGGCTCAGTCGACACTTCCAACTCGCTCATATAGGCCTGTGCGTCCCAATACGCCAGCTTAAGCGCAGGATTATGCGAAGCAGCGAACGTATACTCCGGATTCGTATCCTCAAACAACGGCACAAACACGCCCGTATGGATGTAATTAACATACACAGGGCTCGACGAGATGGTAAACTTCTCCATCGAGCTGTACTTCTTCATCGCAGCCTGGGCGTCGTCCAGGGTGTGGAACTCGGCGAAGCCGTAGCGGCGGCTGTCGCCCGTGGCTTTGTCCCGAACGATGAAGACGCGCTTGATGCTGCCGGTGCGGGCGCCGCTGTTGATCGAGAAGGCGGTGGATGTGATTTTTGCGCCGGCTTGTTTGGCTTGTTTGGCGGGGTCGGCATCGGGTGCTGGCTTGCAGAGCTTTTCTAGTGCGCGGGCGAGGACTTGCTCTGTTGTGCTGGGCTCTAGGTAGCGCAGGAGAAGGAAGAGCGACGGGGTGTCGTCAGGCGCGGCATCGCTGTCGCCGTTGTTGACGACAGGCGGGGGTGCCACTTGCCGCGGAGCTTCGACTTGGGCTAAACAGTCAGAAACTATACGAGAAGACGCAACAGGAACATTAGAAAGGAGAACGAACCGTCTTTTGAGGTCAGGCAGGTCCGGCATTTAGCGCGTGTGGCAAAGTTGTCCGTTCCACACTGGCTGGTCAGCTTATTTCAAACAAACCGCATGGAGTACTTACAGTAGCGCAGTTCCAGTCAGCCGGTCGCTCACGGCGCTCACGACTATACGAAATGTCAACACGAGTCGTCACGCCGTCCGTGCTAGGGGCAGAGAAGCCAAAGTCCCTTCGGTAGCGCTCGAGAAACGCGCTTGCCGAGTCCACATCCGCAAACTGCAAGAAGCCATATCCGCGGGAAACCTCTGCTACACGTAAGCACCACCCCGATACCCTCCAGCATCACATACGCGTCTGCTTGTGCCGGATGATCCGCACGTCGACCAGATTCTCCGTCTTGTAGAAAGTATCAATCTGTTGCCGGATCTGCACCCATTAGCCGCGAAGCTCCACGCCGCACGAGACACTCACGCTATCCTCAGAAATATCAGTAGGCAACCCCTCCATAATCAACTCCTTCGTCGGCACACGTCTCGCCGGACTCCGACTCCTAGACTTGCTCCTCATCCTTCGCGGATACGCCTGCGCGGGCGGGCTCGTCGCACGGCCATTCCAGGGCCGATGGTCCCGAGGGTTCTCCCGAGGGTTGTCGTAGTCGTAGTCCCGGCCTTGACCGCGCTCATACCCTCTATCGTCATACCCTCCCTCATACCCGGGGTCCCAATCGTAGCGGCGGGAAGACCGGTGCGGCGCATGGCCCGAGGGCGTCTCATCTTCATCTGCAACGAGTGAATGAGCAAAGTTGGGCAGCAAAGGGACACTCGAGGCCTCGTCAATTGATACCGTGCGGGTACACGCGGCGCGCGTCGTGGGCGTGCGGGGAGCGGGAGCGGGCGCGGGCGGAGGGGCGCGGGGATGGGCCGGGCGCTCCGCTTTCGTCGTAGGCGAGGGGGGGGGCGCGGCGGTGCGGCGGTGGGGATCGGTGGGGATTCATGCTGTGTATGAATGTGGTGATCGTGGTGGTGGAGAGAGAGTTGTTGAAAGATGGAGGGATGAGGTCGGCGGTGGTGGCGCGGGCGGGTTGGGTGTCACGTGGATGATGGGAGCGAAATGGGGCTCGGCGGGGTCTGGACGTTTGAGGGATTGGGCAAACGGAGTGACTACAGTATTATCGATCCAAGTGAATTTCGGTTCGATTCCTTATCTCATTGTCTAAGCAATGGACCCTTCTACAGAAAGTGAAGATGCCCAAATGGGCGGCGAAAGCGACGAAGAATTGGTCCCAATGGTCCTCAAAGACGAAAACATCTACGTCGAACTGACCCACGACCACCTCGACACCATGACCGCAATCAATCGGGTCAAAAGCCCCAAAGCAGGCGCAGTAGTCCTGTTCGCTGGTACAAAATCTCGCAGCCCGTCCGTCTCAGGGACAACTAACAAACCGAAGGCACAACGCGCGACACCTTCGACGGAAAGCCCGTCAAGCAGCTAGAATACACATCCTACACCATCCTCGCACTTGCGCAGCTCAAGAGGATCGCCAATGAAATGAAGAAGAAGCACGACCTGACGGCCATCACCCTAGTTCATCGCTTGGGCGTAGTGCCCGTTGGGGAAGAGAGTATCCTGATCGCGGTATCGGCGCCACATCGCCAGGCGGCATGGCGCGGCGGCGAGGAAGCACTGGAAGAGTGCAAGAAGCGGACGGAGATCTGGAAGCTGGAGGAGTTTGAAGGCGAGGAAGGTGGAGTGTGGAGGGCGAACCGGGACGGGCAGGCGGGCGTGCGGATCGCATAGCCGGCAGTTAGATGGGACAATAGACGCTCAATCGTCCAGACGGACCGCGTGGCAGTGAGGGTGACTGCGGCGCGTAAGCTCAGAGCACATCCAGACCAAACCCACACCAAACACAACAGTAACAACGGTGAGTTGAGATTGTGCTACTAACCTATCAAACCGCCTCAATAGGCGTTCACGACGCGCCTACGCACGCCATATCGACTTCGGCCTCGCCGACTCTGCCTCGAGCCACGTGCCCGCATCCCAACGGCATCACGCATACCGGCCCATCCCGAGTCGCACAAGATGCAGCATCTCGCACAGCTTCGCTGCAACCGCAGCTGCGCCAGTATCCCGGGCTCCACTGTTAGCAAGCGACCATCGCCGCAGTAGGCGCAGGCATCCACCCGCGATCCACGTGTCTGGCATCCATCCGTCACCGCCTGCCCTCGCTGTCCCCACCCGGCGGCCGTGTTTGCGCCTCCAGCGCCTTGACTCTCTGCTCGTCCTCCTCCATGAGCACCTGATTGATCCACTCCTCCTTACTCAGCGCCGGATCACCCAACGCCGGTGCAGCCTCAACATCAAACCCCACTCGTTCCTTCGTGATTTTCTTCAGCTCGTCCAGGGACGAAATATTCGCCGCGAAGGCCAGGCCGCCCACCAGCATGATCCCGAAGCTCATGGTGTTGACTGTGGCCAGTGTAAGCGCTTCCATGGCTTCAAGCGGCCCGTCGACTTTTGCGATGGGCGGCATGTTGCTCTGGTGGAAGAAGGCGGGCTTTGACCATTGGATGCGTCGGTTTATGGCCCGGCGGGTGATGAGCGAGGACATGAGCATAAAGGCGCCGCCTGCGGCGAAGAGGCCGGCTTGCTTCTTTGCCCGTTGGAAGGGCGTGTCCGGTGGTGTATCCGGTTTGGCGCTGGGGGCGGCGCTGACGTCGGGCATTGAGGGTGCAGCGGCGGCCATGGCGGAGAGAGCACCGGGCAGCTGATTCTCGTGGTTCCTCAGTCGCACGTCGCAGTTAATTGAACTCCTTGAGCAAACAAGTCTTGCTAGGCGTCGCGAGATGCTTCGTTGGGACCGGGGTCGCCGAAGTGGAGATCTTGAGCGGTGGGGGAGCGTTGTGGAGCGACGTGGCAGAAGTGTGATCGGGTACCAGCAGGTGCGGAAGAGGGAGTGGCCGTTCGGGGCGTGTAACCGGGAGGAATTACGAGCGTCTGGAGGTTGTTGGTGACCCGGTCGTTGCGGTCGTTGCTCGTCTCGAAATTTCCGACCTGGCCTTGCGCTCGGGCCATGCGGGATGGGTGCCGGAGCTTGGCGAGGCGCGGAGATGCATCTGCCGCCCGACGACAACAACCTCACTTCGAGCGAGCTGCGATGCTTCGATTGAGCATCATCACGGCTTTTTATTCCATCTGTATACAATAACGTCATGGTAGTTTAGCTTGTAATTCGTTTTCTTCTCCCATTAGCTTAGGTTCTAGTTCTAGAACGCCATATGCAACCACCCCTCTTCCTCCGCTTTTCCTCCATTCATCTCGTTAACATACAGCTGGAACATCGCGGTTCTCCAAACATAAAACCGTTCTTCATGCATATTCCCGCTGTCAACCACGTGGAGCCCCGTACACAGGATCGATATATCACCCAAGGTCGCCCACCGTCTAGCCCACGTTGCTAGCATTGCTGCCGCCTAAGAGAGATATCACATCGAAGTAACAGCACAATGTAGCAGTGATCACATTTCTTTGTTTGTTATTAAGAGTTAGGAGTTAGGAGTTACGGCCGAGGCAGTTCTGGCTCGCGATGACGATGTAGCCATGTGAAGTTCCCATATCTCGCGATACCGCAATGGATCGGCCGGTATAAAACTCCTTCCGCACCGCAGCGATGAGACGGTCACCACACTTTGAGATACCCTCGGCAGTTACCCAGCAATTCATCCAGAAACCTAAACCGTCAGCCAGAACCCAGCAGCCAAGATGTTCTTCCCCATATTTCCCATCTTCCTCCTCATCACCGGGTCTGTCCCTCCTCTTCACCGTCGATCCTGCTAACTTGCCAGTGCCCTCTCTTTCCCCCAGGGCTATGGGCCGAGCAGCAGCCCCGCCGGCCCCTTCTCCACCCCGTCGCCAGTGTGCTCCACTTTCCAAGCCACCCTCACCAGCACCCTAACCCTCCCCTCCACCGGCCTAACCACCCTAACCACAACCTCCACCACCACCCTAACCACCACCCTCTCCTCCACCACTACAACCACAACCACAACCCTCTCCTCCGGCGTCCACACAACCCCCAGCTTCATCCCCAGCACCTCGCTCTGCACTTCCTCTTTCCCTGTAACCATCACAACCACAACCTGGTCCACCTCGGTCGACACGTTGACTACAAGCATCAGCACGAATATCGAAGTCCCCTGGACGAGCGCGGTAGAGGTGCAAGGCGTGATCGTCACGGGTGTTGAGAGTATTATCGAGAGTTGTGTGACAGGTACGGTGGTGAGTACTTGTACGGAGATGGTCCCGACCGAGACTGTTATCGTTAGTACGGCGACGGTTTGCCCGAGTCCGGGTCCGTAGGGGATAGGAATGGAGACGTTGGGGTGAAGGGAGGAGGTGGAGGCAGTGTGGAATGGAGAGGAAGTGGAAGAGTTATCATGATCTCATGGCTGGATTTGGGGATGAGGGCAGGCCAATTCGTAGTGTAGCGCACATTAGCTACAATACATTACCCTCTCCACTGCTTAACGCTGACGGGAGCAAAGATCATAACACAGGCAACGACAACTGTGTAGACTGAGAATTGAAGTAGAAGATAGCTCCTTTCATCTCCACATCAAATGTGTTCCTATCAGCTGCAAAGTGCCAGTTACCTAACATCAATGATCGTTTCAGCCATAAGGCCGAGGAACGTAAGCACAGCAAGACGACTCTCCAGAGAAGCTCGAGAGAATGCAAGAGAGTATTGTCACGAGTCAAACACAAGCAGCACATTCATATCAAAACTGTGTTTAAAAAGGAACAAGGAATTCGTTATTCATCAACACTACCAGGAAGCCCTGAGCCTAGCAAGGGGTATCATATCGTCGTAAGGACACTCGACCCAGACACCCTCGATCCACAAGCGCAGTACCGAACCCAGCGAAGTTGTTTCGATCAGTACCATCTAACACCCTTGTCGAACACGTCCTCCGTCATAGTTCTGGCATCCGTGGCGCTAACGCACCGCAGCGCCGGATCAGGGTCATGTTTGTTGGTCTTCCCTTCAGTGTACCTCAACTTATGGCGAAACTGAGAAGGAGAGTCCCACTTCGCGTCCGGAATTTCTTCGGGGTCAAAGAAGTCGAATTTTTCCATGCGAGGTGTACGGCCACGGTGCGTACGCAAAGTCGGTGGAATCGAGGGGCTGCGAAGAGATAGGTGCGCAGAGGGATTAAGATCTGGGAAAATTCAAGGCTCAGCAAACGGCTTCAGGGCTTCGGTGTGTTGTACGGCAGGTTCAGAGACACGACCTAGTAGGTCGTGTTCGGACCGCCGACCCGGGAGGAGCCGTCACGGTCGCTGTCCACACGCGGATCCAGCTTGTTGGCCAGCTTGGAATCGTGAGGACCAGCGTTCTGGTTACCAGAGTAACCAGTGGTGCCGTAGCCGCCAGCAGTGTTGTGACCGCCGGGGCCGTAAGCCGAGGCACCAGCGTTGCGCGAACCGTCGCGGTCAGAGTCGACCATCGGGTCCATGCGGTTGGCAATGTTGGAGTCGTGCGGGCCGGTGTGGGTGCCGGTGTAGCCGGTGGTGCCGTAGCCGCCAGCAGTTTGGTGGCCGCCGGGGCCATAGGCCGCGGCACCAGCGTTGCGAGAGCCGTCGCGGTCCGAGTCGACACGCGGGTCGAGCTTGTTGGCGATATTCGAGTCATGGGGACCAGCGGTGTTGGAGCTAGCACCATAGCCAGCGGACGTGCCAGTCGAGGTGTTGTGGGCACCGGGACCATACGTGGAAGCACCGGCGTTGCGAGAGCCATCCATATCAGAGTCCACGCGGGGGTCAAGCTTGTTGGCAAGGCTGGAGCTGTGGGGGCCGGCGTTGTTGGAGCCAGCGCCATAGCCAGCGGACGTGCCAGTCGAGGTGTTGTGAGCGCCAGGGCCGTAGCTGGAAGCACCGGCGTTGCGAGAGCCGTCCATGTCAGAGTCGACACGGGGATCGGCCTTGTTGGCGAGGTCGGAACGGTGGGGGCCAGCAGTGTTGTTAGACCCACCTATGCCAGTGCCCGTGGTACCTGTCAAGTTAGCGAAATGCTCAGTCGGTGTTGTAGTATGCAACATACCATGAGTGCCATGAGTGCCATGAGTGCCATGAGTGCCAGCAGTGTGAGCGGTGCCGTGAGAGCCAGCAGCATGAGTGGTGGTGCCGTGAGTGCCAGTGGTGTGGGTATCCGAATGCTGACCCGGGTGGAGCACCTTGTCGACGACCTGCTCAACCTTGGCTTTGATTCCAGACATGTTGGGTGATTTGGTTTAGGTTGTTGGAGTAGTTGGAGTGTAGAGAAGCTTGGTGTGGAAATTGTGAGGTTCAAGTGTAGATAGCAGTTGTGATGAAGTGCTGTGATGAAGAAGAGAAGATAGGGAGGAATCAACGGGTTATTTATACCTTCTTTAGCTTCACTGAGGGGGCAATGGATGGAAGGAATTACGTCACACGGGTCACAAGCAAAGAAGGTGCCTTCACTCCGACCCGGGTGCTCTAGCCTCACGGTGAAGAGAGAGGAGGCTGGAACACCGGATCACCCCGCCTTCTCCAGGCGTTTGTGGTACAACCAAGGAAACTGTTTGCGCAAGCAGTGACAAGGGTGGCGGGCCATGGAGCAACAACACGGGGTTTCGGAATTGGGCTGTAAAGGGATAGGGCCTTGGGCATTGGTGAAGCAATTGGAGTGGGGACGAAAGGAGGTGAGGAGAAGGGCGTCATAGCTGCAATCCAGACTGGTCAGCCCTGCCCGTAGCCACTGCCACATTTCCCCTGGGGAGGAAAACGACTCTCGATCTTCTTGAAGAATTCCCGATTCAGCAAGGATCATCGTGAAGGCTGCGACAAGCTTTGGGCCTGATCTGCAAGGGACCACCCATTTTTGCGGGGTCACGCTGCTGCGCCACATCCCACTTCCATAGCGATGATGTCAGCGCCTGGGGCTGGGGAACCGGACCAAGCCACTTTCATTTGCATGATGTTGGCCAAGACCTCAAGAAACCCCGCGTGCCCTGTGCTGTTGTCCCATGTTCAAATTGCTCTCCGCAAAGGCGTCATCGCTCCGGCGTCATTCCACAATAGCTTGCGGCGAACCTTTGGCTCTCCGGTCCGTGAAAGAGGGCTGTCGTGCTCCGTGCTGAACAAGGCTCCAAGCAACGTGGAATCAAGGCGGCCGGTGTCCTAACCCAATTGTCCCTTGACTGCGCCCTGAGGGGAGTTGCCATCCAATGGTTATCGTTGTCGGAAGCATTCCCTTTAGCGCCTGGTTCAACAGGAAGCAGGACAGTCTCTTTCCGGAAGCCAACATGCCACCGGAGGCTCAGCTGTCACGGCTGCCGAGGTTCAACGCCCTCTGAAATTGCCTCAAGGCTTCTGTCTGATGTCACCAATATGCAGCATAAATTGGGTGGCAAGTCATTGAGTACTGTGGTAACTACGGATGTAGAATGCATTCGCAGAATGGAAATACGTTGTACACCGCTAGCTGTGGCAGTTTTCACAACTAACGGAAGCTGACTCACCCCTTGATCTACCGAGGCATAAGCTTAATGTCAAGCTCAAACGGTTCAGTCCATAAGGGACAGAATCCATTGTCGTGCGGTGGAGTATGTCCGAGCACGTCACGTGAAGCACGTGGTCCTCAGAGACCATCATGACAACTTCATGCGTGAGCGCCATTGACTGCAGGTCCCACCACCCAGTCCTTGACGCCGCCGCGGACATCTGAGATGCGGCCGTCCATGATCTCCACCGTCACAACCTGAACCTCCTCGCCCTCAATGTAGCTCTCGTCACCGCACTCACCAACAACGCCGCCGAACGGGTCAAAGCTCGTCGAGTCGCCAAACTTGTTGTTCTCCCGGTGCTGCTCCTTGCACCATGCCTCCTCTTCGCTGCCAGGCTCGAGTATCTTGGCTGTGCCGTTCATCGAGACGGAGATGCGTGAGAGGGAGGCCGAGTTCATGCCCATGAGGAGCGCTGCCATGCTGGACCGCACGCCCTGCGGCTCGGCGGCATTGCTACCGGGCGGGGACGTAGAAAGTGTGGGAGGGCGGTGTGAGATCCAGTCGTGCACCAACAGGGCCACGCGCGGGTTGGAAAAGAGGTTGAAGGCCTTACGAGAGGATGTGGATGTGGTCATGATGATTGTGGGAGAGTTGAAGAAGGGCGAGCTCGGAAGGTACGTGTACTTCATGAGGGTGACGTGCGGGGTATCATTGTGCGAGGTGGCGAGGTGGAGCTTCATCGCAGGTTAGCAGTGGGTGTCGCGTCGGTAGATAGACTGACGAAGCGCCCATTTTCGAGGCACGTCACGACCTCTGAGGGGAGAGTCGGTGCGACGGCTTGAGTGGCGTTGCTTCCCGGCATGGTAGAGCGTGGTTGGGGTATGGAGGAAACGAAACAAAGTGCCAAAAGCTTTTGCCGGTGATATTATGGTAGAGTCTTTCGGATGGAGATTGGTGTTTGGTAGTGTTGAGAGTTGGAGACAGGCAATCTCCACAAACCTAGCACAAACAAACGGGCGCGTTAGACAGGAGACTCGGTGGTGCTGCAATGCTACTGCCGTGAGAAGGAATGCGCGACTCCGCTTATCAGACGACAGAGCGTGGCAAGGCAAGAGCAGCGGAGGAAGGGGAGGGGGGAGGGAAGAGGGTTTGAGAGACGAACTGAGAGGTGGACACTGGACGAGAGAGGAACACGACACACAAGATCCGCAACGTTCAGATCCGATGGCCTTCAAAGACAAGACTCAACGATTTCCCCGAACAAAGTCGAAGATGCATCGCCTCACCTTCCTTCGAGACGTAAAAGGCGGGGTCTTGGCACGCGCCGGGAGAGGCTTGCCCCAAGCTCAGTCTGCGACTGTGCGCGATGCCGCCGGTGGCGGTGCACAGGCCGACGCGCTGTCGTCAACCACTTATGCGCCGCCCTCTCACTCTCAACCTCCCAAACCTCTACATCCTCACTCACTCTCACAAACATCTCCCATTCCCAATCCTGTTCTACCAATTCATTCACCCCCACCCTACTCTTCAACCTTGACCTCTACTCATCGTGATATAAACACGATGCAGGAACCGAGTGCGGCGGTCGGCGGCCAGCCTTCTGGTGCCGTTGCACAGCCTGTCGAGGCGCCGGTTCCCTCTGCGCCGCAGCCCACCACGACTGACCCGACCGATAATGCTGCGCAAAAGACAGTCGATGAAGTTCTCTACTCAGACGTGGGTTGTATACATAGACCGATTGCAATGCGCTAACGATTTCAGATCGGAATCACTACCCTGCTCAACCGTCTGAAGCAGAGTATTGCGACGGCCAAGGACGCTTCGACGTTCATGAAGAAGCGCTCTAATATCTCTGATGATGAGGCACGCGAATGTCGGCGGCTCATCAAGTCCATGACTGACAGTGTCCATCGCGGCGACTCGCGGCAGGGGACCTACCGTACCGCTCTCGAGCAAATCGCCGTCTTGCACGACAGGATGACCGACCATGAAACGCAGTTCTCCCTTAACGTCTTCCAGGTTCATGATGACTTGAACGCCCTTGCGGCCGATATGGAGAAGGGGCGGAAGCACTGGAAATCACTCGGCATCTCAGCCGAAGCGAAGTCGGCGGAGGCCGAAGCCCAGTTGCGCAAGGCCAAGTCCAAGTACGACTCGCTCGCAGAGGAGTATGCTCGTGTCAAAACTGGTGACAAGACAGCTGGCCGTCACTTCGGGCTCAAGGGTCCCAAGTCTGGCGCTCAGCACGAACAGGTGCTCCAGGGTAAAGTCCAGGCTGCCGAAGTGGACTACAAGTCAAAGGTCCAGGCAGCTCAGCAGATCCGCAAGGAGTTGGAAGACACTGTGCGGCCTCAGGTCATCTCTTCTCTGCAGAATCTCATCCAGGAGTGTGACTCCGGCTTGACGATGAGCTGGCAGAAATATGGTGGGTTGCGCCTCCAGCGCGTACAGGATGATGTTAATTTCGTAGCTGTTTTTCTGGAGAAGTTAGTTCTCGGCAAAGGCGTTCTCGTACTTCCATTAAACGACGGTCCGGGCAAGCCTCAGCCAGGCCTGGGCGAGCTCATTTCTGGCATTGATAATGCCGCCGACTTGCGTGACTCCATCAAGCAGTCATTGGGCAAGCTGCCAAAGAAGCACGAAAACGTCGTTTTCGAACAGCATCCTGTGAGTCGTCCCTTCCACTTCTGTGCTTGGCTCAATACTCATTTGTGCAAGACACTCGCTCCGCAGCAGGCGCCACCCTCGCAACTGCCGCAACAAACGGCTTCCGGGTATGGACAATCGGCTCCCAGGTACGGCCAATCGGGTGCCTCGCAGCCTCTAGTCCCTGCCAAGGACCCGTACCAGCAACCGCACGGCCCGGCACAGGCAGCCCCTGCTCAGCAGCCGACTTACTACAATCCTCCTCAGCAGCCGACTTACCAACATCCCTCTCATTCGCAACCTTACCCACCTGCTTCGTACCGCGCTCCTGGTGATTTACAACCACAGCGCTCCCCGTACGATCCCCCCCCCAGTCTGCAGCCTGCAAACTACACTGCAAACTCTACGAACCCCGCTCCATACGCCAACCCTCAGTACGCGATGGCTGGCACGATGGCTCCACCGGGGCGCCCCGACTCGATGGGAAACCGCGTTTTCGGGTTGTCTCTCGAGGAGCTCTTCGAGCGCGACAAGCTTCCAGTCCCTGTGCTCGTCCACCAGTGCCTTCTCGCCGTTGACACGTTTGGGCTTGATACCGAAGGTATCTATCGCCTCAACGGGAACGCGTCGCACATCAAGGCGCTTCGCGAGAAGTTTGATACAGACAATGTTCAAGTCGATTTCCGCAATCCGGAGGATTTCAACCATGACGTCAACAACCCGGTTGGTCTGTTGAAGGAATTCCTTCGTCAGCTTCCGGACCCGCTGTTCACCAATCGGGCTTATCGCGCTCTTATCGACGCAGCTCGTAAGTTTTTCCAAGCAAACAAATTTGTCGCTAATGATATCAGGTGTGCCGGATCCCATCATTCGTCGCGACTCGGTCCATGCCGTGATCAACGAGCTTCCGGACTCGCACTACGCCACTCTGCGTGCTTTGGTGCTTCATCTTCGCCGTGTGGTCGACCACGAGGATAAAAATCGCATGAGTGCCACCAACCTTGCAGTCGTCCTTGCGTAAGTCTAACTCGTCAGGTCTCACGGTAGCTCATCGCTGACATATACAGTCCTAGCGTCATGGGCACGCATGGTGGTCCCGTCGAGGAGGCGTCCTTGCAGCCGCGTGTTCTGGAGACTGTTCTGCTGAACGCGCTTCAGATCTTCGATGAGGATGAGTGAGTTGAAGAGGCTTTTGGGCTTCGGGCGCGCTTCGGCGTAGCTCGTTTTGGTTTTTCTTTTTGGGCTCTGCGCTGCGCATCCCGTCTTTTGCGCTGATGATATCCGGACATTCACAAATATCTTGCTGGTCATAATACTAACGTCCGTCAGTCCGCGCAATGCTCTTAAGAGCCATGAGATCATGTCCGAGCCTGTCGATGCTGACTGTGTCCCTGAGTGGGTCAATCGGCTTCCTCCCAACTGGAACCCAATTCCTGATTACGAGTAAGCATACTTGGCGTGGTTTTCTTAGGATGCACTTTCGCTTGGTTCTATGTCTACACGGTAGATATAACTTGAGAGGTTTACCTATTTTCGTACATCTTGGTCTGTGATCGATCCGGCTAGTTCACCCCAGCCGATGCTTCTCGACACATCACTGCCCTTCCACTGCCCATATGCCCGGAGTCCGTGATACTAGCCCCCACCTCTCCACCATCACTCTGCCTTCACTTTCTATGCAGCCCCAACTCTAACAAGAGAGGGCAATGCACGTTTTCAGAATCGAAAGTTAACATCTTCTAGGATCAAAGCTGGAAGCGCCATCAAGAGGTTGCCCATCCAAGGTAACAAGCTGCCCATCAAAGGCAACAACCTGTCCACGGTCCAGAAGTATAACGTTATCGAAACCGGGAACTCGCCGGCCTTGCCTGGTTCCCCCTCCCCGCTGCCCCGCCCGCGTCCCTCGCAGCGCGATGTGGAGGGGGCGTTCCCGGGCTCGTCTCCTCTGTCTGCTCCCCGCTCGGCGCGTGAGGGGCACATGTCTCGTCGCGAGTACTACTCGCGGATGAATATCTATCGCACGCGGAACAATCTCCCTCCTCCTGTTCCGGCGCCTGCGCTCTTGGCCAAGGCCAGCAAGGAGTTGCGTCAGTCTAAGGAGACGCAGAAGCAAGGCCTTCAGGACGGGAGCGAGGCATATGTTCCATCACCGCGTACCCAGTGGCTTGCGGACCTGGCGGATGTGCAGAAGGCGCGTCAGCATGAGTCTGGAAAAATGGTTGAACTGGGAGGTGTGGTGAAGGCCGACAATGCTCGTCTGATGAAGGAGATAAATGAACAGAATAAGAAGGTCGAAGAGGAGCTGGAGGCTCAAACGGCTAGAAAGGCTGAAGAGGAAGCCAAGGCTATCAAGCGTGCTCGTCGTCACGCCACCATGTATCTCGAAGGCACCGCGCCGCTTGATGGCTTTCACTGGCAAGATGCTGAGATGGACGCTGAAGTTGGCGCTTCTATCCAGGCAGCTGCCGCTGCTCTGGAGGGCAAGACTGAAGCGCAGGTTCTGCCTGAGCTCAAGAAGATGGGCGAGTTGACCGACAACGACGCCGCGATGAACCTTCCTGACGAGACGGACATCAAGCATGACAAGCGCGTCGACAAGAAGGGCAAAGCGCCTGTCTACGAAACCGACGACTACTTGCTCGGAACTCCGAATCAGCGTTACAAGAAGGGAAAGGCACCTGTCTATGAGAACGACCGCTTGTTCGACTCTCCGAATCAGCGTCGCAACTACCTTCGTTCCTTGATCCGCCAGGGCCGCGGCGGCAGCCACGACGGCCAGGCTGGCAGCTCTCTTGCATCCAACAGTGATCTCGGCAAGTCGGCTTACATCCTCGGTGCCGCAGGCACAGCTGCTCGGTCCGATAATTGCGCTTCGGTTCCTATCAACAGCGCTCCTGCCAATCATACCATCCCCGCGATCGCGCCCGGTCCCCAGGACAATACTCAAGCTCCAGAAAACGCCGACAACCTCGAGGGGACAGCCAACAACGACGACCAGTCTTCAACGCCGTCCTTCGACGACTTCGACATCCCATTCCCGGGTTCGCCGGAGGGCTACCCCGACTTCGAGCGCAATGTCCCTAGTCCCACGCCCATCTACCCGTGGGGCGAGTATCGGTCCAGCGTTCTGCTGCCCCGCCCGGCTCCTCACGTCCCGCCTGGATTGGAGAATATCGTGCCGCAGCCCGCGAGGGATGGGTCGGGCATTCCGCATTTGTTTAAGAACATCTTCTCGAAGTCGAAGAAGAATACTGCTACTGAGGCTGATAAGACAATTGCGTTTCCCGAGCCTGGCGAGATACTCGTAGCTATGGCTGCCGAGCCTACTCAGGCGACTGCGGCTGTGGGTCCTGGTCAGACGGCTACGGCTGCCGAGTCTACCAAGACGGCTACTGTCGTTGGTCCTAGCTACACGGCCACGGTCGCCGGTCCCAGCCAGAGCGCGCACGACCTTCGTCCTTACTACTACAATGAGAACGCCATTCCCGCTTCTCCAGACATTGGCCGGCGCTATGCGCCGCTGCCGGATCCTCCCACGATGTCAGATTTCATGACTGGTTGGCCGCCATATGTCTCGCCCCAGAAGTATCCCGATCCACATGCCGTTCCGCCCGGCTTTGAAAATGTGCTTGACGATCCGGTGCGTAAGACACCTGCCGTTCCGCCTGGGTTTGAGAACGTTACTCTGAACCCGGCGCGTGGTCCACATGGCATCCCGCCCGGGTTTAAGGACATCCCCTCGTCGACCTCGGCCGCCAGTCCTTGCCAGACCGCGCAGAACCTTCGGCCTCGCGATTACGACGAGATTGTGCCGTCGTTCCTTCGTAACTCGGCCGTCCATCCTCCTGACTTCGAGCGGATCTATCACCCGCAGCCGGTCAATTCTGCTAAAGTGCAGGACTTCCTTAACCGCTGGAATCATTCACCGGATCAACCCCATGATGCTACCGGTACCGCGTCCGAGCTTTGGAACGCCATTCCGCAGGAGATCCGTGATGCCTCTGGTATCCCTCCCGACTTCGCGAATGTCCACTCGACGGCTACGGTTGCTGGGCCTAGTCGGGGTATGACTGCCACTGCTGGTCCGAGCCAGCAGACCACGGTTGCGGGTAGCATTCGGGTCAAGCGTACAGGCCCTCCTCGCGACTACGACCAGATTGTGCCTTCGTTCTTGCGGGAGACGGCCGTTGCTCCTCCGGACTTCGACCGGATCTACAATCTGCAGCAGACGGCTCCCATGCCGATGTCAGACTTCATTACGGGCTTCCCGTACCGCTCTCCTGAGTCGAATGAGCACAAGGGTGAGACAGACCAGGAGCGCGAGAATCGAGAGTGGTTTGAACGCAACCGTCAGGCGCATCCCAAGCCTTCGCGCAAGCCCCACTTCGCGATGCCGCCTAAGCCCGACCATGAGATGTTCCAGCCGCGCGAGCAGATGCCATCCAACGGACCCGGCCAGTACCACGAGCGCATCCCGATCCAGGAATACTCCGCTTCGAAGTACGACCGCCAGTGGCTCTACGACCAAGCCGCATTGTCGAAGCTCAAGTTTCCCAACCCGGGTGCCACATCAAATGAAGACCGTGGTGAGTACATGATGCGCAACTACCGCCGCCACATGATGGCCGATGCGGATACTCTCGGCGCCGCGGGTCCGCCTATCGAGCATTCTCCTCTCAAGGGCTCCGAGCGTGCTATGCAAGAGCTGATTCACCGCACGAACCGTACGCCTCCGGCTCGTGCCCCGGGTCCTACGCCTCATCACATGGTGGCCGCGCACTCGATGCCCATGCTCTTCAACGCGCCGTCGCTAGGTGCGTCGCCGGACACGCCTTCGCGTCCCACCGGTCTGCGCAAGCAGTATGAATCGCCTATCCGCCCGTCGCCGGCATCGCTGATGAAGGCGCTTCCCACTCGTCCCGGCAGCCCTGCCGCGCCGAATCGTGAGTCGTCGATGCCTCCGGTTCCGGGTCTTCCGGCGCACATTCTTGCTGGGCAGGCGGATGCGGCTGGTCGGCGCTTTCCGGTGCAGTTGCCTGGTGGTCAGCAGACGCTGCAGCCATCGCAGTCGATGCCGCACTTTTATCATCCGCTTATGGGTGTTCGTCATGACTGGAGCAGCTTGTCGCAGCCTTCCATTGTGCGGCCGGCTGACAAGCCGATTGCGGTTGGGGGTGATGCCGTTCGGCGCATCCGGGAGGCGCAGGAGCGCGAGAAGGGTGACAAGGGGTTCAAGGGGTGGATCAAGGGGCTTTTCGGTAGGAAGGGTGAGAAGGACTCGGAGGACTATAAGGACTCTAAGAACAAGAAGGGCAAGAAAAACGCTAAGGACAAGAAGGAGTCGAAGGACTCCACGGCTTCGAACGATGCCATCGTCAACGGTGGCAAAGGCAAAGGGAAGAAGTAGGTGATCACGACGGAGTCTTGCGAAGCAGTGGCAGACGATCTTGACGAGCTTTGGCTTGTAGGGATTGGGCTACTGTGTCTCTAAACTGGTTATGCAGGTACTGTTTGTGGGAGTCTTTTGACTTGGCTTACGCTGGGTTGAAACCCGGATGCTCTGTATTGGGCGCTCTGGACCATGAACGGTAGATGCTTGATCTCAGGTTTCTAAGTCAATTACGTGTACCTAGGATCTAGCGTTGTGCTTCTGCACTACCAGTAACTATGCGTTAACCTTGTGCTTCGAGTGGTTTGTGTGACATTTTAAGTGAAGTTCCACTCTCAGCCTCACCACCAAATGAACGCAAGGCTAGTTCTAGCATCTACCATCTCAAAAATTCAACACCACACCCACAATGGGAGCAAGAGTCTTCACGTGCGACAGACGGCTGTGAAATTCGAAGATTGTAATAAAGACGAAAGGAAGACAGTCGAGAGGCTCTCTAAAATAAATACACGATTTCCTCCGATGCTCCTTCCCTCAGCCATAAGCACATTACGTCATGTCCCTTCCTCAGATAAGTATGCTCCTACGGCTCCTTCCTGACATCACAATGCTCTTGCCTCATGTCTACATCCGTACATCAACCAATCCACCCTCCCATCCGCAAACAAAGTACCTCCACCCATCACCCCACCAACCCGCCACCTCAACGAAAACCACAACGGTAACAGCGCATGTCCAACGTTCCACAGCTTGTCACTCTCCTCCCAGCGGTCCTCAACACACCTCCCAGTCCATATACCGGTACAGCATGCGAGCAATCCCGACCCACTGCGTCCTGTCCCAACCGCGGGTAAATTCTCCAGTGTCACAACATCCCGCCCGCAGTGGGCCCGCATGGCGGGTTGTGCACGTTTACACGCGGGCGCGGTACAACGACGTACTGTGGTACATGCGTCCCGCTCCAGCGGCGAGCGTTACACGGGCGTACATGATGTAGCAGGGACAAGGTCACTTGAAAAAATTGTGGCCGTCCTGCTTGGGTGCTTTGGAGGACCGGACGGCCATGGCTTTTTTCAGACGGCCCTCAGGTGTTCAAACGTAATGTCCTCCCGAGTCCGGGGCCTGGCGGTACGCACCGACGGCACAGGTCGCACGCGTCTGTAGCCGGACCGGCGCCTCGGGCTGCTCGGCGGGCGTGTGGCGAGTCTGGGATGCACGGTGGTGGGGGGTGAACGGGGCGAGATGCTGTGATAGCAGTTTGGGAGACGCGAGGGCATTGTGGCAAGCGGACGCGGTGATGTCGTGTACGGTGTACATGACATTGATGCTGGGACTCGGTATACAGCGATGCAGCCCAGCATCATTACACTGTGAGGAGGATTGGCGTCGCCCTGATCGACACAAAAGGCCTGGGATCCGTCACTCTACAAAGCTTAATCTCCCGCATCGTGATCATTGTGGGGAGGATGTGAGGGCGTTGTGGCAAGCAGAAGCGGTAGACGTCGTGCACCCCAGCCACGACATATGGACGCCAGCACACGGAACACAGCGATTCAGCCTAGCATCATTCCATGGTGAGGAAGATTAGCCGTCCTGATTGACATATAGGGGTTGGGATCCCTCACTCTGCAAAAGCTTGCCCTCCACATCACGTTTCCGCATCATGATCATCGTGGAGTAGATGCGAAGGCGTTGAAAATTAGTAGAAGCGGACCGGCGTACACGACAGACACGGCATATGGATGCTCGTATGCGATTCGACCCAGCGTCGTCCCGCTGCGAAAGGCATCAGCGCTGATCGACATATATGGTTTGGGATCCCCCGCTCTGCAAAACTTACTCCCCGCATCATGGATCATTGCCGGCAGCGCATCGCGCGGCCCGCGGAAAATGTAATTGCCATGTGTATACCAGCGTGTCGGACGCTTACTGCTTTATTCCTCGCATCATGATCATCGGGATCGGTACATCTCGGGGCCCGCAGAATATGAAATTCACTCCCGCCTCACCATGACCATAACCGCATCTTCCGGCCGGTTCAAAATGTAATTCCCATGTGCACATCTCACATTACGATCATCAGCATAATCATCGGCATAGCAAATCGCCCGGCCCGCAGAATCTGTCATCGCTGTCCATACCAACGGTTCGGATGTCACACCCAGCGCAAGGCTGAAGTCCCACTTCCCCACACCCAACATCGGCAAGGAATATTCTCGAACCCGTCCCCAGACATGAGCCAGCGCAGGTTTCGCACCCAGACCGGAGCCTTGCGGGCGATGATGCAGCCGGGTCCTCAGCGCAAACGTGCGTGCCACGGGTGAAACCCGCTTCAAGCGGGGGAGGGAGATGAGCGGGGGATCCAGTATCCAGTGCGGGGCACATCCCCCGCAATCGCATCGGTCGCAACTGCCACCCTGTCAAACCCTTCATCTCACCTCGAGGCCTCCAAGCACACCCTCATCGCCAAATATCCCACAGCACTGCCTACCCGCACGCATCAGCGCGCCGCAGCCTCGCGCACTTTGTCGAAATCTGAAGTCAGGTTAGTCATTTTGCGCGCCGTAAAAAGTACGCCCCAGCCTCACCGTGTGGCTATTTAAATCCCGCCAATGGGAGACGGTGCGGACAGTCCCACCCGCTGCACCGCCGCCCCGGCTACGGCCGGGGCGATGTAGGAGATGCGCTTGTCTGGTTTGGGGGCCTGGCTCGGCGGGCCGAGGCAGCATTTACAGTGCGCGATATGGAGAATGCAGAGCTGGAGCTTGGCTACCGTACAGAGGTACTGCTTACAGAGGGATTTCTACTATGGGCTCGGCGCGCGCTCGGGCATACCCTACCGTAGCTCCCACAAGCGCAGGCGCCGGCCCGACAGGGAAGCCGGTGGGGCCGCAGGGCGGACGGCGGGGCGATGTGGGGTCGACATCGCAACTCTCACGAGAGCAGTTCACGAGAGCAGTAGTGCACAGTAGCCCAGCACCAACAGCATCACCGTCAAGAGTCAACACCCTCAGCCGGCGCTAGCTCCGCTCTTACTCCACTGAAACCCCGCTCTCGCTGCCTCAGATCAAGATGGAAGGTCGCAGCCGGGGGAGCCTTGGCCAATTCGTTGCAGATCCTCACCCTCGTGAACGCCGGGGTTGGTGTTTGATGCCCGCTGCGATTACTCCCATCCCCGAGCCGATCGCGCGGTGGTTGCGCGATCGCGTGTAAGCCGGTTTTGTGATTTGGTCAATGGGGATGATCAACCCGGTTCGTAGCTGGGAAGAGTTATTGATCGGTGAGGTCGACGATTCGGCGGCTCGTATTCCGAGCCCGGGGATGGCGATGCTTGAACTCGTGTTTCTGGCCTGCCCGGGCCGCGGTGGTGGCCGGTACGTACCTACCTAGTTTGACGTATCTACGAGGGTGTCGTTGAGCGGTGGACCGAGTAGCGGATGCGGATGGAGAAGGTCATGATGGGTCAGACTGCAGGACAAGCGGCTGGGGCAATGAGGTCAGATTTACCTCCTAGGCAAGCGGGCATCCGCGCGGTGTAGTTCTAGCACCGTATACTAGAACTAGTTTGAAGTTGCGCCGAGCCGCCGGCCCGCGGCTGAAATTCTTGTCCTCAGCTTGAGCGTGGTGTACCCGCGATTAGTCGAGGCACGATAATGGTTCGGTCACGATGATCGGTCAGCGTCAGCCGCAGTGCGACCGGTTGCTACCGCTCGTGACTGTGCACAGTAGTACTGCAGAGGGAAGTTTTGTAGTACAGTGGAGGTGAGCGAGGGCGAGGCCCGCCGTCTGACGCCCGTTGCGATGCGGGAGGTGCTTGGCTACGTTGGTTGCGGCCAATGTGGGCGGTGCGTGGGCGCGTGCTATCGATACACCGTCGTTGGTGGGGTGGGCTAGGTCTAGGCGTGGGGAAGGGACGATGGCGGGAGGGAAGAAGGCACGAGGGATGGCTAGGCGGAGTCTGGAATCTTGGGATCGCGATGAAGCGCTGGAGGTGAGACGCAAAAATGTAAAAGTTTTTCGAGGAGCGAGAGAGTGCGGCGAGTTGCCATCGGGCTGGCATCAGGCGAGCTGGAATTGGGCAAGCAGGGCAAGCGAGCGGCTCAAACTCGAGACCGCACCACAGCCGTTTGACAAGAATCTCCGTGCACGAGGCCGAGGGAACGACACGCTCAATGAGCAGGTCGAGACGATGCGTGTCTCTCACGTCTGATCTGTGCTCCACTGCACCCGCAGATGTCTCTCGCCTCGCCTGTTCGCGTGAAGTCGTCCCAGCTCCACAGACGCAGACGCAAAGGCGCGGCTCTGCATTCATCTGCAGGCGCTTTCCTTTTGCGCACGCCCCGTCCGCATCGGGCGCATCCTGTGTGCGCGCCGGCGGCGGAGGCGGGGTGGTTGGCCGTGGGCAACTTCACTGGGGATGGGATTCCAGGTTCGCGACCAACGGCATAATCACGCATATCGTCAAAAAGCGGGCGAAAATATACAGGCCCGCGGTGTTGATGCAGCGCCTATTGAATGTGCCGCGGGAGATGGGACGGTGTCGAATGGGCGCGGAGGCATGGATCGGAGTTCCCCATTTTCAGGCCCGGAGCGAGGGCGAATAGGTGGGCTTGCTTGGGGACTGCTGGCTGGATTGGGATGGGTGTGTGAGATGCGCCCACCGCCGCGGGACGGCGATTCTGGGCAACGGGATGTGGGTGCCGGATTGATAGGAGTTTGGGTGGGGATGGTGATGCAGAGATGCGATGTGGAGAGCTGGAGGGAGGGATGGAGTGGGCGGTTGTGTGCGGTATGGATACAAGGCAAGCTTCGGGCATACGACCGACGGGAACAAGAGGGCGTGCAACGAGGCGGGCTGGAGAGGTGACAGCCAGCAACACACAGCAGCCGGTTGGGCCGGTTTCGTTCTGCAGGCTGCGTAGCTTTCGAAGCATGCGGTGCGGTTTGTGTACGACCGGGTATTCGGATAAGGAGTTTGTGGGCACGGTGAGGTTACGGGTTCGGTTTGTTCGGCGCGCTGGGAGGGCGGACTGGGAACCGTGTGCTGGGGCTTTTCAAGACGAGAGCTGTGTGATGCTCGGTTTCCGGTGTCGTGGGCCACGATGGCACGGAACGCCATTGACAGCTCTCTCTGTGCACAGGGCGGAGAGCACGAGCACGAAGCACGAAGCGCAAGAGCACATGGCAGATGTCTCCGGGTTTACGTAGCACGTTGTGTACTGGAATGGACGGGTAAGAAGCGTGGGTGGTCGTCATGCGTGGAGGTGAGAAGTGGGGACAGAGATGGGCTGGGCACGAGTGACGCGCAGAGAAAAGGCGGGGAGAATATCTCTCATGAAGTACCGTAGTCACTGCTTATGTGCAGTGCTTGATACGACTGGCTCATCTCCTTTGCAAACAAAACATCGCGATGCACGAAATGACAGTGGCAGCGGAAGTGGTTGGCGACCGACCATCTTCATTTTCCCCAACCTCAGTAGCCCAGCCTTGAGGAAGTTGAGGCTGGTCGTCGGCTTTTGCGGGGCCGGAGGCAAGCAACAGCAGCCATAAAGCCTCTTCATTTCAACCCCAGGCCATGCAGCAGGCAAGCAGCAGAGTTGAGCCAGGGGCGTGGGTTGAGCGTTGCACACACACAAAAAGTCATCCCATGTTTCTTCCATTTTTTTTCTTTTCTTTTCGCCATCGGGTCAATCCCATCTCGTTTCCCACTTTTTATTTTTCACTTCCTTCCACGGCTGCACGGTATCTGCGCCCAGGTAGCCGCATTGCATGGATAATGGCGAAGAGGCGTTCAAAATTGCAGGCCGCGGGCTTGCAGAGGCTGCGACAGGAGAGTTGAAGTGGAAGCGAGAAGGGGCGTGGAGCAATGTTCACCTCTCCTTCACTGCGCAGGGGCGGGGTACCGGGGGGTCAGCTAAGCTTTAGCTAGCGCCACACCAAGAGGGGCGCGGGCTGGTGGTGCATCCAAATTTGGAAGCGGGGGACGGCTGAGCCGCCGGGCACTGGGGGGAGTGTGGTAGAGGTGGCAGAGGGGGTGGAAGTGGTGGAAGTGGTGATGGAGGGTGATGGAGGGTCTTGGGTGGTTGAAAGCGCAGAGGCAGGAGACAGGGTCAAGGGGCATAACGATAGGGGGTCACCCCAGTTACCGGCCTTTTCTCTCAGTCTATGCCTGAGGCTGCCAGGTCGTCAGGCCAACCTCTCACCTTCTTTCCGCTCGGCTTGCAGCGAAGCTCAAGCTTGAGGCTTCGACACGACACCCAAACTCACGCTACACGAACGCCATTGACCAGCATCCACCGCGATTGCTCAGCCTTTTTTGCCGCCCCAAGTCATTTGGGGGAGGTCCTGTTGCATCACCATCGCGTGAGCTTCAACTCGCGAAACGAGAGAGACAGGCAGGCAGCTTACTTGCTTCCTGCTTGCGTTCTGCGGTGCTTGCTTTCTGCTTGCGGTCCGGTGAACACCCTCTCCACATAGCTAACACAGTCCATCTCTGCTCCTTTCGTCAACGCGAACCCCGCTATCCTGCAGGTTTTCGCCTTTCTTCGGAGCAACCCCCCACCGCCCGGCCCCCACCGTCACCAGAGCCAACATCTCACCTCTCTTTCCAAGCGCGCTCGCCCGATGCAGGCAGGCTGACTGGGGACATTTAACGGATACGGCATTGCTTTGGCGAGTATGTGCCCTATCGCGTGGCGCCCAAGCGCAGAACGGCTGAGTTTGTGGCGTCCGGGCCACCCAGCCTCAGACGGGGGCGGCTGGAACAAGCCGCACATCTTTTTCGGCCTCCAGGGCTTGCCGCTGACTTGCCGGCTTCACTGGGCGACGCGAGCGACGGTCTGCTGGAGTGAGAAAGGGCAGAGGAGGGGTGGCGAGGGGCGTTGGACTCGGACACGATTCTTGCCGTCGCCCCCTCAACCTATTGTTTCGTGCTGTTTCTGTTGACCCCGGTCTGGAACTTGGATCGATGCAGTGGTCATGACGATGATATGAGGGATAGAGAGAGAGAGAGGGTGTGGTGTGTGAGAGAAGTCTTCAAAGCATCCTCACACCGAATTAATCAGACATTAACCGCAATATTCCAGGAAAAGAACATTTGTGTGGCAGAGCATCTCTAGCGGCTCATCTTCATCTCTGGCCTCTCCACTTTCTTCAATCAAGGCCTCCCGCGCGGCCATGTTTTGCAATCTGATCAGATCAGACACACCAAGCGGGAGAGCATGGATTAGCCTTTCGCAGTTAACTTACCTCGTATGGACTCGACCTACTGCTGGTTTACTCTACGAGTCCCTCCGTACTGCTGCTGTCCACCGGCGGGAACCTGGAAAAAGAAGCTCCCTGGTCAGAGCACCCCCTGGTGATAACCACCCACCCCCAACCACATTTTAACCACATCCCTACCCCCCACACAGTATCACCCCGGCTCTCAAGCGAGAGACAACACCAGCGACGGGTACGCCGCGCCCTGCAAGCCTGATCACCATTGTCCTGCCCATCAGCATGGACTGCGCCCTCCCAGGCAAAATTAGTCGCAGGACGACAGGCTACGTGACAGTCTCCCCGACGCCCAAGGACCATCCACTCTGGCGCAGGCTAGCCTTCGAACGATGCAGCCAGCGCGGCTGGTGCCAGCCCCGGGGCTTGTCCCCCCAAACTGCATCCTTGTCCTCCCAAACCTCGACCATGTCCCGGGCAGATATATGTATGCCGTCGTGCTCCCCCAATGTTGACTTCTCTCCAGCTTCCAAGCCATCGTTCGTTCGCTCGGTTTATATTCTACCAATTTGGAGTGTCACTCGCTGAGCTTTTTCGAACTCCACCCGTTAATAAGATTCCGTATTAGCCAAGAGCAATAATGTATTCCCTCCCGGCCGTCGGGGCCTGCCTTCTGGCACTCGCCTCCTCGACCTTCGCTACCGCCATTCCTCACCTCGCTGAGCGCGACTCCGCCTGCACAAACGGGCCCAGCACACGGTCATGCTGGAAGGACGGCTTCAGTGTCTCCACGAACCCCTACGCCAAGTTCCCGGACACCGGCAAGACGGTGACGGTATGTGCGACGCTCGTCGCTGTGGGGCAAGGCTGACAAAGTTCCAGTACCATCTTGATGTGTCCAAGAAGACGATGGCCTTCGATGGCGTGTCCCGCGAGGTGCAGGTCTTCAACGGCCAATATCCCGGCCCCACCCTCGAGGCTGATTGGGGCGACACCCTCCAAATCACCGTCTCCAACAGCCTGCCCGACAACGGCACCTCGATTCATTGGCACGGTCTGCGCCAGCTGAACAGCAACCAAATGGACGGCACTAACGGTATCACCGAGTGCCCCATCGCACCCGGCCAGTCCAAGACCTACACCTTCAAGGCGACGCAGTACGGCACCTCGTGGTACCACTCCCATTACTCGGTTCAGTACGCCGATGGTCTGGTTGGCACGATCAAGATCAACGGCCCGGCCACCGCCAACTACGATATTGACCTCGGTGTCGTCGCCATGACCGATTGGTTCCACACCCCCGTGTTCACCATCTTGGCTTCGCGCCCCGCTGCCCCGCCCACTGCCCAGAGCGTCCTGTACAACGGTACCTCCGTCTACAACGGCCAGGGGAAGTACGGCGTCACCACCCTGACCCCCGGCAAGAAGCACCTCCTCCGCCTCGTGAACACGGGCATCAACGCCTACCTGCACGTCTCGCTGGACGGCCACCCGTTCACCGTCATTGCCAACGACTTCGTGCCCATCAAGCCGTACACGACGACGCAGCTTGTCCTTGCTGTCGGTGAGTAATTCGCATATCCCCTCAACGATCAAAATCTAACAATCCACAGGCCAGCGCTACGATGTTGTGATTGAGGCTAACCAGCCCGTCGCCAACTACTGGTTCCGCATCGGCACCGGCGGCGGCCAGTGCGACGGCCCGAACGAGAAGACTGACACCCAGGGCGCCATCTTCAGCTACGTCGGCGCGCCTTCCGGCAACCCGACCTCGACGCCGTATACCCTGTCCACGGGCTGCTTCGACGAGACCGGCCTCGTGCCCTTCGTCGCACTCAACCCGGGTTCGCCCGCCACCGCCCCCACCGAGCTCGACCTCACCCTCGACGTCTCCGCCGGTGTCGCCTGGAAGGTCAACAACGAGTCGATCCTGATCGACTGGACCAAGCCTACCCTGCAATACATCGAGAACGGCACCTACACGCTCCCGAAGACCGACAACGGTATCACGATCGCCGGCGGCGTGGACACGTGGACTTTCTGGCTGATCCAGAACGACTCGCCCCTGCCCCATCCGATCCATCTCCACGGCCACGATTTCTACGTCGTGGCTGACGGGACCGGGTCTGGCACTGGTGTGGCGCTGAACCTTCAGAACCCGATCCGTCGTGATACGCACACTGTCGCCAACGGTGGCTACATTGTCATTGCGTTCAACAGCGATAACCCCGGTGCCTGGCTGCTGCATTGCCACATCCCGTTCCATATCTCGGGCGGTCTGGGTGTGCAGTTCATTGAGCGCCCGACGGAGGTTATTGGCGCGCTTGGGGATCTGTCTGGCTTCAATGATGGGTGCAAGACGTGGACTGCGTTCGAGAACTCGATTCCTGGGTTCTCGCAGGGCGATTCTGGCTTGTAAATTCTCTTGGCTGTTGATGATGGAAAGGGGGGTTGGATGAGGATTGGCGGTGCAGGACGTCTGCACATGTTTTTGATACCATACTAGTATTTGGACCGCGAAACATTGCGCGCGCGCATTTATGGGGCGTTATTCTGAGGACTCGGATCTTTATGGGCACACAACTATTATTTTTGAGAGATCGAGCGAGCGTTGGTCTTTTTTGTCGCGTCTGAATCTCGTGTTGCCAGCGGCTGGGCGAGTTTGAGGACCTTTACCTGTAACTATGAGAGGGACTAGACGGGCAGTGTGCGGGCGGCCTTGATGCAGGTGGGCGGATCAAAAGCTTGATGTGGCTTGAGGGGCGGCCGGGTTAATAGTGGAAAATGGGCCGTCGGTGGATGGGTGTAATGAGGTTGATGGTGGATGTGCAAATATATCCTTCGATACTACTTCTCTTGCCAGTGATCGCGAAGCATCAATATCTCTTCCACCATCTGCCTTCACCATCACCATGGGACAACAGCTGTTGGAAGAACAATAATTCCCACGGTTGAACCCTAAACCTTCCCCCTTCCCGTAGGATCTCAGCTAGCACGCCTCACCAAACCTTATCCCATCCCCCAAATCTCCACACCCGCCCGCCACGCCCAGCCGCGTGGCGGGCGCTTATCCGCCCACGTCCTCTAGCAGGAGCTTGAAGGCGGCCGTGGCGCGCATTCCTTAAGCCTGACCAGTTTTACATCTCCCTTCAATCTACCCTCCCAAGACTGCGGGAATTGCGATATTCACGCCTATGACTGCGAGGCTGGATACTTACCTCCGTATACGGTATCCAGTGTGTCCGATCGAGATTCAGGAACGCGAACATAAACAGGGTCTACAGGCACGGAAACAGGGTCTGCGGAGTGTAACCGGGCAAGTCCATTGGAGTACTCGCGCGGCCCGCAACGGGATGCTCCGCGCCTTTACGGTACGGTACTGGTCCTGTATCCGGTTTTGCGCCTCAGGGGCCGGACGCTCGGCGAGGCACCAGCCACGGCGTCCACGGCGGGGGGGTGGCGGCGCTGGAATTATGACTAGCACTCGCCTTGTTCGTACCTTATCCGCACACTGACCAAGATGTGCAAAGATGCGGGCATGACATGTATCTGTGCGTATCTCGGTGCTGCTGATCGGCGGACGTATCAAGTGTACGGATGTACTGGCAGATAGGTTCACGCAGGCGGGACGAATGGGTGTGATGTTCGGCCGAGGGAGTATGTCAGCGATCGAGCGCGCCGCTGGTCTGCGCGTCTGGTTGGCGGGACGATCACCTGCCGGATGCGGATGTCGGGGTTTGTGAGAGGGGAAGTGCCGATGTCTGTGCAGATGGGAGATACTTACGGAGAACGCAATTACGCGAAGCTGCTGGGTGGGCTTTTACCGTTGCTCTGAGACCGGAGTTATCCCCGTTTAGGAGGAGGAGAGGTTGCTGGGTGACGGAAGGGGCGTTGGCTGGTGGCCACCGTTTTCGGCCTTCAATTTGGGGGCAGCCGCGAATTGGCAATGGACGGCTGAGAGAGAAGGAGTGCCGTCGGCGTGCGGCTCTCAGGCGTGCGGCTCTTGCGTTCAACGGGGGCTAACCTCCCTCCTTCTCATCACGAAGGCTCGAAACCACGCAATAGGACTCACGATAGCAATACTACCGCATACCCCCTCATATCCCCACCTGCGATCGACAATCGCCCCGCCATCGAAGCTGCCACCGCGATAGACGACCACGCTGCCGCGACAGTGCACCGAACCCGCATGCTTCCATCCTGCACAGGCGGTGCATGTCAGACATGTCTCGCCTGCCGGCGGAGATATCCACCGCACGACCGACCTCGGACGCGGGCGCGGACCGGCGCCGGCCGCGAGTGGGTCTGCCGTACCGATAGGAGAATAAGACGCGGCGGGGGGGGGGGGGGGGGATCTCAGATAAGCGCCGACGTGTCTTACGCCGGCAGGAAATATGGGGGAAAAGGGTGCTTCGGGTATGGACGGCATGCCGAATAGCCGTGGTCGGCGGCTCGCTGAGGCCCGGGCGCCGGACCCGTGTTTCTGGACGGTGTGAGATCTGATGTGGCGCGCATATACGGGCGGATCAGGGTTGGTATGCTGAATGGGATCGGGTGAGGCTGTGAGTGGGTGGGTTTGACGAGTGGGATGTCAAATCGTCTGCCCGGTTTTGGAAAGTGGGCCTTTTGGGATGGGGGGATGCAGGTGTGGAGAATGCGATGTGCTGGCCAGTCCGATGAACATGCATATCTTGATTTGCGGTACGGTACATGTTGAGGTGCGGCGCGTGCCAACTTGCATGTGAGACCCTGAATGGGTTTCGTTGAAGGTGCGGTGAGGAGTCTGGATTAGCATTAGAAGCCGCTCCTAGCTCTGCTGACCGAAAGACTTGATATCCAGCTGGAGTCCGCATCTTGGAGCTCGCTCGGCGCGGTCTGGATCTCTTCGTCTTCTCGGCGCCATCTGATCTTTTGGCTTTCCAGACGGCCTGCTCTTCCTCCTGTGCCGGTACGCATATGGCTGCGTCCCACTACAGTCGAAGCCGTCCCTAGTTGCTGAGGCCCGCCTTTTGCCACGGCGGACGAGTTCTAGACAAGACGGATCCTCCACGCCGGCATGCCCAGTCAGCCTGGTCCAGCTCGTATTGAAGGTGGGAAGAGGTTGCCGACTCGCGGTAACGGGAAGCCTTCCCCTGAGCATTCGGGTTGAAATGTCAGTTTTCAAGCAGAATCAAACAGCACGCTGCAATCTCAGATTCTCAAGCAGAAAATGGCAAGAGCTAGCAAGCTTGAATTCGGTGGAGGACTCACATAGTGTGTAAGCCCAGAGAGACTGGTGTATCCCAGCACTTTGCAGGCACTTACACAGCCGCACACAGAACTAAAACGCCATCCTACTCTCACAGCATGCCAGCCATTCCAAAATGGTGCCTTACCTGATGCCGAACAACGACACCTCCTCCCCAACTTCTCGTCGCGCCAGCGTTGCATTTCCAGCCTTGTAGCACTTGGAACTCTGCCAGGTGCCGGGAAGGGTGCGGTTACTGGGCTCGTGATCGGTGACCTTGTAGGCGACCACACCGCCGCAGTTGTCGACTCCGTACACCATACAGTAGTAGCCTGGCGTAACCTGGTAGTGAGACCCCTCAGGGATCATACCAGTAATGGTGAAGCACGTATCGGTCAAGCCAGTTCTGACGTACATGAAGGACTTACTTGGCCTCGTGGCGTTGAGACCGAAGTCTTCGAAACCCGGCGGAGGGAGAGAGCTGTCTGCCCGCCGTATCAACCTCGGCTTTTCAGCCTTGAAGCACTTGGTGCTCCGCCAGGTGCCGGGAAGAATGCGGTCAGCGGGCTCGTGATCAGTGACCTTGTGGGCAACCACGCCGCCGCAGTTGCTGGATTCGTACACCATACACTAGTAGCCTAGCGTAGCCTGGTAGTGAGATCCCTCAAGGAGCACACCGGTAACGTTGGCGCACTGATCGGTCCGGAAAGTTCTGGCGAGCATGAGTTTCTTATTTGGCTCCATGACGTTGAGATCGAATTCTTGGGAAGCCATTGGTGGCGGAGTGGGGGAGCTGCCTGCCCGCCGTATCATCCTCGGCTTTCCAGCCTTGAAGCATCGGTAGCTCCTCCAGGTGCCGGGAAGACTGCGGTCAGCGGGCTCCTGGTCGGTGACTTTGTAGGCAATCACGCTGTTGCAGTCGGCGCCTGAGTAAACCATGCAGTAGTAACCTGGCGTGGCCACGTAGTGAGCTCCCTCGGGGAACGTAGCCATGGTGCAGATACCGCTGAGGTCAATTCTGAAGTGATACGCCATGTCATCTGGCTTGGGCGTCGTGACGTCGAGACCCTGGCCTCCAAAGGTACCGAGGCTGGCGGGCCTGGCGGGGTGGGCCCAGACTGAGGGCAGGAGAGCCGCCATGAGGGTGGTGGTAAGTTTGAGATACATGTTGTTTGTGGGATTGATGGTGGTGAGCTGCCTGTCTGAACTGTAGGTACCGTAGTCAGTCTATTGGCGTATAAGCGGGGACGTTTTCTGGCCTGATAGGCAAGTATTTGTACATTGGGCAGCTGAGCGGAGAACTCATGAACAAAGTCCTTCAAGTTCGGATCCTAGACAAGGTTTCCTTTGTTGAAGGTTCCGATGGAACAAGGCCCAGAATGTCATTGAGCTGGGGTTGGCACCATTGAATGGGCCTTGTACTGCAGACACCTGCCAGCTGCAACCTGGCATCGCGAGTAAACCATTAACACGTGCAATTATTCGAACAACTGAATCGGATAGGAGAAATTTTAGACTGTGTGTTCGTCTCTAAGCTGTGCAACGTACTAAGACGGTCAAATGAAGCTGTGATGCATCTAATGAGGAGTCTGCTCTCGAGACTGTCTGCCGCTTTAACAGTGAGATCCCGGACCACCAGCAAGGGCTGTGATTGCAAATATGCATAGTCGTAGGGATTGTAATGCATGCAATCAGGAACTGACGGCTCAATGGCTCGTCGGCTATCACTGCCTGGTCGCGGTCGCAGTGACGAGGCTCAACACGAGGGGGATGCCCGTATGGAGGACGCATCTCCGGCAATTAAGGGACCATTGATCCTGGAGAAGTCAGACATCGCGAGTACTGTAGAGAGTCGTAGAATGTAGCGTGCACCGAGCTACAGCACACCTCAAGCTGCAGTGTACAGCGTCAGATTCACGGTGGAAACACCAGAGGTTGAAGTCGTGATGGTTGGAGTGGGGCTAGCGCATCATACCCACGGCTAGCGGCGGCAAGCAACGTCCGCCAAGGAAGAAGTGCGGGGGAAAGCGCCCGGGGACGGTAGCACAGACGGCAGGCAGAGCTGCGGAGGGGGGCGGGGCCAAGGTGCCCTGCCGAAGTGTTGAGGGCAGGAATGCCACATCTTCTCTCTTGTACCCGTCACCTTCCAACTGCACAGAAGGTACAAACACATCCCACCCCACACATGCGGCACACCCGCACACACACTCAACAAGCAACCACGCCCCCCCGCACGCCTTCCTCACACAGCTGCCGCCAGGGAAACACGCTCTCACTTTCCGACTGTTCTGTTCTTGCGCCCCGGTCCTGTGTAGCAAACACCTGACTGCATACGCCCTCCGACTCCCGTCAACCACTACCCCTCCTCCAGCTGTTTGTCCACGGCAACGAGTTGGCTCTCGACAACTCACCTTCGACTTCACGCTACCCACGACATCTTTCTTGCATCAATCCCCCCTCATCGCAATGATGTCGGCCTCTCGTTTCCAGCGCGTCGGGCGTTCGTCGACGACCATCAATACCGCTCGCTCGTTCTCGTTGTTGCGCCCGCAGCAGCAGGCCGCGCCTCGGGCCCCGGCCTTGGCTGACGTGCCAGCCGACGGCGTCGATACCTTTGAAGCTCACCAGCGCGAGTTTCGCGAGCAGCTCGCAAGCGAAGACATTACCCGTAAGAAGAAAGAGCAAGCTGAGAGTCAGTACCCAAGTGCGAATGGCAAGCTGTCTGCGGCGAGTACCAATGGCTCCCCTTCCCAAGCATCATCTAGCGATGCATCCTCAACAGACAGCTACCCTAATGGATCGGGCGCCGCGCCATCCCCCATCATTTCTGTTCTAGGCTCACTTTCGTCTAAATTTGCAGAGGAAGCGCGTGCTCGTGAAGAGTCTGGTAAGAAGAAGGGTCCGTTGTCTACGTTGATCTACGGAACTGCCGAGGGCCGTGAGCTCGACAAGGACATGGAGCGTTCCTTCTCGCAGGTGCTTGCGCGCGGCAAGTACGTGCACTCGATCGTCTTCCACGAGGTCAAACCGGATAAGGTGGACGAGTATGTGAAGCTCGTCGGGGACTGGTACCCGCGTGTGGCTTCCATGCCCGAAAACAAGGTTCACCTTGTCGGGAGCTGGCGCACCGAGGTTGGCGATTGCGACACATTCAGTAAGTGATATGGAACGGGTCTGATGAAGAATGGAGCTAAGATGGCGCAGTTCACATCTGGGAGTATCAGCGCTACCAGGGCTACCATCAGTCGCTCAACGCGATCCAGCATCATCCGGACTTCCATCCTTTCGATGATAAGCTCAAGACTTTGATCCACTCCAAGCGTACGTCTCTGATGCAGGAATTCTCGTTCTGGCCTACGTCGCCTCCTCGGACGCTCGGCGGCGTCTTCGAGCTGCGTTCCTACACTCTTCATCCGGGCAATCTTCTGGAGTGGGAGACTCACTGGCGTCGTGGTCTGAAGGCGCGTCGCGAGGTCATGGAGGGTGTCGGAGCCTGGTTCGTCCAGATCGGCGAGCTCAACACGGTCCATCATCTCTGGCAGTTCGCCAATCTGGAGGAGCGCAAGATCCGTCGTGAGCAGAGCTGGGGCATCGAAGGCTGGGGTGAGACTGTACACAAGACGGTCCCGCTCATCCAGTCGATGAAGAGCCGTGTTCTGGTTCCGCTGCCGTGGAGTCCGATTGCCTAGTTCTCGACAGATCACCTAGATAGGCTACTACGGGACTGTGGATACGAAAGACCATACGAATTATGTGCGGTGAGTGCGGGGGATATCTGACTGGAAGTTTGTTGCGGAGAATGGTCTGAATGGGTCGAGCTGATTGAGATGCATCATCACTATCAGAATGCCTGGATCGTCCACGCACTGTCTTCTTTGTTGTCTTTGCCATGGCGGGAATGAGGATGAATGCGATCCACTACATTAAAGTGTAGCATTCATATCTTGCTGGACGGCATAGAATAGATAATCCACTGCATTGCGCCCGCGTCTTGTCTGATGACCAGAGACGTGAAAGTGACATTCTCGCTACGTCCACCACACAGCTGTGGAATACGAATGCTATGGGATCGATCCAATGGCATGCCAGTGATATGCAATGGCAAGCTGAAGTGCAATTGACTGGCGGGAGGCTGCGACTTGAATGTCCGTCGCACCCAATCTCGACGTGCAGTGCAGATATCCCAACGTCAACAATGAGCCAAAGACGTCTGCCATGTGACAGGAGCTAGAACTAGTAGACGTTGAGGCCAAGAAGCTCAAAGTTCCTTGATTTGCTTCCCATCTCCGGCCAAGTTCACACTGGGAACGGTCACCGCTCCGCCCAGCTGGTGCAGAGTTTCAATGGGATCCAGTACAGCCTGCAACTTCTCAGCATACTGCGTAGGAGTGTGAAGTTCACGACGTGATGTCTCGTGAGGACTGCCGACGACGTGTTCCGGGGAAGCGGATTCTCGAGATAAGGGTCTTTTGGCTTTCACATGCGAGAGTCGAACGAAGACACTCTCTTGATCGTGGAGGAATTTAATAAGAGAAAGTAGCTCCCACCGTTAAAATGAAGGGTTCGAGAGTTTTGGCCACACGTGCGCTTTGCGGGATGAAATCAGTGGCTGCAGGACTGGGCGCCATCATCTGGCTGGAACGCGTGTGAAGGCTTTGCCGGAGAATCAAGCGCGCTCCGCCCGGGGACTGTGACAGCGACCAAGAGCCACTTTTTTTCGAAAGTCCCTTAGGACCCCGCTCTCGCACCTTTGTGCACTCGCAGTTGATTTCGAACGTTGTTTCTCTTTGTCGCCGTCTTCCGCAAACGTTTCGGCTGCTCGCTTTCCAGGGTATTTACTTCGCTCGCTGGTGTCGTGTGCGCCTTCGAGTCGGAAACCTGGCAACTGTGCATCTCATCGCGATATCGTCAACATGGTCTACATTCGCCAGGACAAGCTGCCGAAGCTCAAGGAGTATAAGTACTCCGGGGTGGATCACAGCTTGGTATCGCGCTATATCATGAAGCCGTTCTACACGAATGTGGTCATCAAGTGTTTTCCCATGTCTATGGCGTATGTCGTCTCTTCCCAGTCGTGTTTGGATCTCAGCTAACGGGCGCGCGACAGTCCGAATCTCGTAAGAAACCCTTGCAAGCACCTTGCACCGTATACACGTACCGCAGTTTCCAGTCACCGCTTGTTTCGAGGCTTATCTGAGTCCGATGCGCCTAGATTACTCTCACCGGGTTCATGTTCGTGGTGATCAACGTCCTCCAAGTGCTCTGGTACAATCCGACGCTCGATCAAGACTGTCCGCCGTGGGTTTATGCGAGCTGGTCGATTGGATTGTTCCTCTACCAGACTTTTGACGCGGTGGATGGCTCTCAGGCGTATGTTCTGTCAGCGAGAAGTGGGATACCGCTAATTATAGATAGGCGGAGAACCCACCAGAGTGGACCGCTAGGCGAACTGTTCGATCATGGTGCGTGGAGAAAGGACGTTACCCGGTTGTGGGCATATAACTGATGGCGACAGGTGTGGATGCGGTGAACACGACTCTCGAAGTTATCGTCTTCGCAGCATGCATGAACCTGGGCCAGGGCTGGAGAACTGTGATGGTTCAGTTCGCGAGTGCGTACTCTACCTAGAAATCTAGGCATAACTAACCTCCGCAGCACTCCTGACCTTTTATATTCAGACCTGGGACGAGTACCATACGCGCACCCTGACGTTGGGCATTGTCTCGGGGCCAGTGGAGGGCATCCTGACGTTGTGCGTCATCTACATGATCACCGCGATCAAGGGAGGCGGCAGCTACTGGCACCAGCCGATGCTCGCGACCCTGGGTGTCAGCGACTTCGGGGTAATCCCTGACTGGATCTACGCGCTCTCTTGGGTTGATTGGTACATTGTCTACGGCGGCGCCATGGTCGTCGTGAACACGCTCTGGAGGTTTGTACTGATCCGAAGACCGTGATTCATCACCGCTGACCTTTTCAGCGCCGAAAATGTCCTCCATGCTCGCCGCGCTCGCGGCCAGCGCACGCGCGTGGCCCTTCTGGGCCTGCTCCCGTTCTTCGGCGCCTGGATCCTGATCCCTGCGTATCTCTATCTGCAACCCATCATCCTGTACCACCATCTGGTGCCGTTCGTCTTCTTCGTCGGCATCATCAACGCGTACAGCGTGGGGCAGATGATCGTTGCGCATCTGACCAAGTCTCGCTTCCCCTTCTACAACGTCCTCGTCCTGCCCTTGGTATACGCCGTTATCGACAGCGCGGGCCCGTTGATGCTGGAACAGTTTGGCTTCGGCTGGCCGTCTGCGCTGGGTAACGATATCTATCAGGTCGCGTTTATGTTCTCGTGCCTTGGCCTTGCGGTTGGGGTGTATGGGAGCTTTGTCATTGATGTTATTACGTCGATTTGCGACTACCTGGATATCTGGTGCTTGACGATCAAGCATCCGTATGTCGAGGGTAAGCAGGCGCAGCTGGAGCACGCGAAGGATGAGAGCAAGAAGACGAAGTAAGGGTGACGTGGTGAGCGGATGATTCTGGTGGGCTGGTTTTATAAGGTCTCATTTGGCGTTTGCTAGAATGGCCGGGGGAAGGCGGAGTAGCGGTTTCGTATGGGCTACCGGTACACTTGGTATGTGGGATTTTAACGAGGCTGTCTGGTTCGATAGGGCGATCACGCTGGTATATAAACTGCTGACATTAAATATCGTCTCCAGCAAAGCTTCGTCAGTGGCTTAAGTGCGATTTCCTCTTCTCTTTCCTAACTTGGTAACTAGTGGCACTCGAATGACGTTCGGTCACATGATGTCACCATGACGTTCCAACCTGCCTTGCGGATATATCCACACCTCAGTTTTGATCTCCAGATGCAGTTAATCTCCTCTGATTTTCTCCAGCATTTCCAATTGATCAGCAACAATGCCGGAAGATCCAACTCACAAGTTCCCGCGCCTCGCCATCGTCGGCGCCGGCAGCATGGGCACCATGCTCGCGCTCGGCTTCGCAGAAGCAGGCTTCGCGATCTCCCTCTGGGATGTCAGCTCGGATAACATCGACCACGCCGAGAAGGTCAAATCAGATCCCGCCAATAAGGCCTTCGCGTCCCGAATCACAACCTTCAAAGACTCCCGCGAATTCACAGCTTCCATGCCTTCTACTTCGCCTAAAGTCTTCATCTTCAGCATCACGCACGGTCCCCCCGCAGACAGTGTTCTTGAGATTCTGGGTGGGGATTTGAGGAGCGGGGATATTGTCCTGGATGGTGGGAATGAGTATTATAGGAATACGCAGAGGCGGCAGAGGGATTTGGCGGTTAGGGGCGTGGAGTGGATTGGGATGGGCGTGAGTGGTGGGTATCAGAGCGCGCGGCATGGGCCGAGTTTATCGCCGGGGGGAAGTAGGGAGGTGGTTGAGGGGGTGTTGCCTGTGCTGGAGCGCTTTGCGGCGAAGGCGAGGGATGGGAGTCCTTGTGTGGCGTGGATTGGGAAGGGGGGGGCGGGGCACTACGTACGTCTCTTACCCCGTCTATGGATGGATCCGTTCCGGAGTGCTAACAAGGGCAGGTCAAAATGGTGCACAACGGGATAGAGCAGGGCATGCTCAGCACCCTCTCCGAAGCCTGGTCGCTCCTCAGCCACACCCTCTCCCTCCCACAACCCTCCATCGCAAATATCTTCAAATCCTGGCTCCGCACCCCAGAGCTCCAAGGCACATACCTCATCGATATCGCCATCACGAACTGCACCAAGCGCCACGAAGCGGACGTCGGCTCCAACGACCCTCGCCGCGACTCCCTCGTCCTCCCCGAAGTCTTAGACAAGGTCGTGCAAGACGCAGACGGGACGGAGGGCACGGGTGTGTGGAGCGTGGCCGAGGCGGCGGAAAGGCATGTTGCGGCGCCTACCATCGCCGCGGCGTATTTTTTGCGGATTGAGAGTGCGGCGCGGGGACAGCGCGCAAGGGTTGCGGGGAAGCTTCGGACGCCGGCACCGCGGACGGTGGACTTGAGCGACAGTGAGCGGGATGCGTTCGTCGAGACGCTGCGGCGCGCGGTGTATGCGAGTTTCGTGGCGGGGTTTTGTCAGGGCCTGGAGCTCATTGCCCGAGCAAGCCGTGACGAGGGGTGGGACGTAAACCTGGGGACCTGTTTACGCATCTGGCGCGCGGGGTGCATTATCCAGGCGGATGGGATCGCAGAAATCTTCGCCCCGGCCCTCAACAGCGGGGCGCAGATTATGAACATGAAGCTCGTGGACGAGGTCGCTGCGGCGCTACGGGAGAATGTAGGCGCGTTGAAGGAAGTCGTGCTAAGGGGGGTGGAGTGGGATAATTATGTCCCGAGCCTGGCGGCGAGTTTGGAGTATGTTAAGGCTGCGGGGAGTACGGCGTTGCCGACGCAGTTTATGGAGGCGCAGTTGGATCTTTTTGGGGCGCATAAGTATGACCGGGTTGGTATTGAGGGGGAGGATCCGGGGAAGGTGGAAAAGGGGGCGAAGCATTTTGAGTGGATGCCCGCGTAGATGGGTATTAGAACCAGAGACTTCACACAGCAGCATATCATCCCTAGGCAAAGAACTTTTTCAACCGACCATTACAGTGTTGCGGCAATCTAACTAGTGACCGTTGATAACCCACTCGGAGAACGCCACGCACCGTAACAATACAACGGGGAAACGATAGTAGTTTTATCACAGCGCCACGAGACACAAACACACTATGTCAGAAGAGATCCAACCCGAGAAAGAAGCCCAAGCGCGCTTAACGCTTGCGCTTCCGAGGGGCAGGCTCCTCCTGCTCCGGACGGGCACGATCCGCTTTCTTAGCATTCTTCTCAAGCTCATCCCAGTCTTCACCCTCCGTGTCATCGTCCTCCGACGCATCAGGATCAGTCTCCTCAGCAGACGCATCTTCGTCAAAGTCCGACGCCTCACTTTCGCTCTCGTCGCTCACCACTTCCTCGTCCGACAGCTCAAAGGCCGACTCCTCGGAGCTCTGTTCTTCGTCCTCAGAGTCCGAGTTCGCACCAAGGAAGGACCAGCCGCCCTCTACGAAGAAGGTGTGCGGGTCGGCCTGGACGGTTTTCATGATGGTCGGCCACTGCAGGTTGAGCGGACCCTCGGTGAAGGGGATCTCGACGCTGTCGAGCCAATCCTTGACCGCGTCCAACGACTCCACCGGGATGGTGTTGATGTGCTGCGGGGCGCGGGTGAAGTCCTTGAATACGACGACCATGTCGAAGTTTTTGAGACCAAACTGCGATCGTTAGCTCAGTGGAAGCGTATACGACATCGGAAAACTAACCTGCACGCGCTCCAGATGTACAATCTCAATGTCGTACAGAGTAATCACCAGGAACGGCGGCTCCGTCAACTGGACGAGGCAGTCCGTCGTTGGCGAAATCCAGACGCTCGAACGCGCGGGCACGCCATTGAAGCCAAGATCCCTAAAAGGAATATCAACGCGAATGGTGTCGCGGCCGGCATCCTCGATCTTCTTGGCGAAGTTGAGGAACTGCTTGTCGAGCTCCGCGCGGCGCCTACGCTCCTCCTGCTCGGCCTGGAATTCCTCATCGTCACCATAGCGCTGCTTGCGCTTGCGGTTGCCAGTCTCGTCGAACTGCATATCCGTCGCTTCGCGCATGAACTGAATGTCCGTCGTCTTCCGCTTTCCGATCATGATCGGGTTGATCAGGTGGATGTGGATGAGAACAATCAGCTCGCTCTTGCATGGTTGGAAGAAGAGATGACGGATGTTGTTGAAGAGGATGTCGATGGACGCGTTGCCCATACCATGGGAGTACGTCAGACCGTTCTGGTGGATCTGAACCTCGCCGCTGACACGCTTGCTGTCAATCGACGGGCGCAAGAACACGCTCTCCAGCCTCGCGGGCCGACGGTCGATGATAAGCTTGTCCTGCTCCACAACGTCCGCCATCTGCTTCTTCTCAGTTTCACGTCGAACGACATCCTTCTTGAGTTCGGTAATCTGCTGGACAATGGCCTGCATCCGGTCCGTGTCTTGCGACCGAAACGTCAAGCTGCGTACGAAGTGGGCGTTGGGGTCCTCAAAAGGATGATCTTCCTTGCGACCAACACCCTGGCCCGGGGACAGGAAGTTGATGCGCAGGGACGTGAATTCACCCTCGGGGGTGAGGTTGGCGTTCTTGATTGTGTTGATGTGGAAAGGCACCGCCCGACCCATGATAGGAACGACGACGGTGAAGCTCTTGGAATCCACAACGACAATGTTGTCCTTGACCCGAGGCGGAAGCTGGCTGTCGCGCTTGTACGACTCGAACCGCTTGAACTTACGCTCCTCCGTGCCGTTGAGATTCCCGGTACCCTTGACATACTTCTCCAAGCCTTGTTCTTGCTTCTTCGCATGGAGCTCCTTTTGATGCTCGCGACGCGCAGCCTCCTTCTCGGCATCTTGGTTCGCCGCCCGCTCGTTACGAAGCCGTGTGGCCGTGATGTTCTTCTGGGCGACCGCACCAATCTTAGCATCCTTCTTGGCCTTTGGTTTAGGCGCTTCCTCTTCTTGTTCCGAGTCGTTGAAGAAGAATGCGATGGTCTCCAAGTCAGCGGGGGCGTCCTTCGTGAAAACAGCCGGCTCGCCACCGGTCACCCGGACAGTGTCGGCGAGGATGAGGGAGTAGACCTTGCCACGCTGATTCTTAGCCTTCTTGTTCTCGAGCCCCTGAAAGCCGACAACTATGGTAAGTGTCATCCCATCTTTGAGCGGGCGCGTATTCTTGCTGTTCAACACCAGATTCGGGTCCTGGTTCTCAACACCGATGCCCGCACCGATCGACTTCAAGAAGTGGTCCTTAAGGTGCGGCTTCTTGGAGGCGACGTAGCTGAGGGCCTTATTGTAGACATCCTTCGCCAAAACATCTCCCCGGAGATTTTTGAACACCAACTTCTGAACCTCCAAGAGGAACGCGTAATTCTCCTCTTGCTCCTTATTTGGGTCAACCATATACGTGCGGGCAACGAGAGAGGCATATGACTGGTACCGCAGCCCAAGAGCGCAGACGATCACACCGGCGTGGAGGCTGCTGTTATCCGATGGGGTGTCGAACTTGAGAGTGTAGCTGCCTCCGCTCTGAACCACTGGCATCGTCGCCCAGTCGAGCGCAGTTGGGTCGAAGCCCGCAGCGACCTTCAACTGCTTGAAGAACTGCGGCTCCTCGATCTTTGCGTTGACCTTATCTGCCAGCTGGGCGTGTGTGATCTTCTTCTCCTCGTCCAGGATGCCAGACATCTCCTCTACGAAGAATTCCTTGAGAAGGCCGCTCGACGCGCGAGAGGCATCGCGGATCGCACGCTAAAGGCGTCAGATAACGGACAAACGGAGGTTGTCACCACTCACGAGTTCACGCTCATCCTTGACCGCAAGTGCAGCCGCCGAAAAGACGTTGGAGATCTCGACCAGGTCCAGCTCTTTCGAGATGCCTCCGAACACTTTCGACCATTCTTGAGCAAACGGACCGGCGGGATTCTCCTTGGAGAGCACGCCGACCTTTTTCTGCACCACAATCAGCATGAGGTCCAATGCGAGTGGCAACTAGTACCCACCCCGGCCGCCTTGATGATATCCAGGCATTTTTTCAGTTGTGTCCCATTCTGAAGCGGGTCCTTGTTGCAAAGCTCAATCTCGATGGGAACTTTGCCATCCTTGAGCGGTTGGATGTAGGTGGCTGTGGAGGGTTAGTCCGCTGAATATCCCATCTATCATGAATGTGACGCACCCTTCTTCTTCGTCATGACAACGTGCAGCGTCTCCGGCGTGATGATGAACAAACTCGTTGGGAACTCGTACCCGAAGAGCCATAGCTGTTCACGTCAGTGACAGCCTCGCGATGGGCACAAGAACCATACCTGGAAGGCCGAGCTCTTTGGATATTCTCCCTCGCTCGCTTTGCCAACACAAATCACGATCGAGCCAACGCCCTGGAAGATGCCATCGCCGGACCGCCTGTCTGTCTTCCAAGCGGCGAGAAAGGCGGACAGCCGGTCGTGGAAGAGTTTCTTGTCGATGGTGACCTGGTCCGCCATGATGGAAAACTAACGCAAAAGTACCGAACTCCCAGGTTTTTGCGCTGGTAAACTTTCACGGAGATGAGGTTGGGTGATGGATTGGGAGCCTCAAAGACGTGATGAACGCGACAAGACGCGGCGGTGGCCTGCGCGACGGGAATCTTGGGAGGCGCTAGGAAGTGGCCCGTGCGGGGCGGAGCGGAGTTTCTTCGCACGCCCCACCGAGATGATCCTGGTCCGGAAGAATGCTTTTCCATAGAACTTTCAGACAACGCTTTCATCTTGAGCATCTTTGCCCGATTGGGCCTCTATTGTAGGAACAGGATACCACCAGCGTGTAAGTACATCACATCAAATGATAAGCGTCGCTAGGGCTCCTGATATGGCTGCCTGTGCACTTTTGAGATGACCACGTCCCGTATTGTCTCGCCTCCCGTCAAAGAGGAGCACTCAGACGGTAAAGATGGCCCTGGGAAGTCGAAAAACAGCGCTGCTACTGGAGCGTCTGCTGCCAGTATACGAGCTGTCAGCGCCCAGGTCGTAGCCTTCTATTTTCGAGCTCCTGCAAAGGCCTTCTTCCGCACTCGGGTTGAGTAAGTAGGGCGTAGCCATGTTGCAGACTCTGCTAATGCTACGTCAGCTACATGGTGCGTGATAGAAGCCGTACGGAGGATATCGAAATCGCTAACACTAAACGAACAGGCCTATGCCCGTGCCATCAATCCGCTTGTACAGTCTGGGGCCGCCTGGTCGTGGCAGACAACCACACTCGGTCTCTTAGCACATGCAGTGAAGACGCATGGATGGTCTTTCATCCCGAACCAAGTTCTCCCGCCACTGATAGCAAACGTGAGGTATGAATCAGCCATAAGATACATTTAGTTGTCGCTAACAAACTGAGCGTCGGGGCCGTGCTGTACACTTCCTACTTGCAAGTGCTTGGGAGGATTCATGAACCTTCGTCTCATTCGGTCCGCCGGACGTATCCTCCGCCATATTTAGGCCAGACATTCGCGGCAGGTTTCATGGCCGGCTCCATCCAGTCGGTCATCGCCGCTCCTCTTGACGCAATACAGATCCGCTTTCGCACAAGCGAGATGCTCGAAGGTCCGTATAAGAGCATGTGGCACTACTCGGCTCATAAGCTCCACTCTATCGGTCTGAATGGGATATTTGCCGGCTGGAGTTTGGCTCTGATCAAAGACTCTCTTGGCTGCGCCCTGTTCTTCTCTGCGTTCGAGTACACGAAAGCGCAGATGTACTACGGATTTCTCACCCGTTGGTATGGATCTGGTCACATCACGGTCCGCGGCTTTGATCTGAACTCAGAAAATTCTTCGGATAAGCCCAGACCTGTAATTCGTCCCTATTATCTCATCGAGCCCGCATTCCTCCTTGCGGCTGGTGTGACGGCTTCAATCGCGCAGCAAGTGGTTCAGCACCCTTTGACGGAGATCCAAAACGTCCACTTCAGTCGTTTGGAATCCTTGGACTATGCCTCCAGTCTAACGCAGCACCGCCGGAACGTTTTCCGGCTGTACTACCACGCCTACGAGAAGACCTTTGAGCAGTGTGATATCCAGGCGAAGCGGGTGGGCGGCTGGCGGACTTGGTTGTATAAGGGATTCCTGCTCAATACTCTCAAGCAGGTCCCCAGTACCAGCGCGGGTCTCATCGTTTTCGAGATTGTGCGGAGAAAGTACGCGCAAGAGGCGGACGTTATCTGCATTCAGAAGGATGGCTATGATATTTTGTTAACATGATGATACCCGAAGACCAACAGGAGTCACGGCTTGTATAAGTAGGTCTCTTCTCTCTGTACAACATCTTAGATCCCCCTTCTTCCATGGAAAAGTCGCCTTTGGGTATTCCCTTTGGTTCTCTGAAAAGTGTATCTGTCAAGTTGGACACAAAGCATAACGATAAAGTACTTCTCGGCTGTCCATTCTTCGTCCCAAAACTAGATAATTTGCTCGCACGTGAGATTAGGATCCGGTCCCAGGGAGTCTAGACCGGTACCCCAGAGGGGATGCCCGAAAGGGAATGTGGAGATGCTAAATTGCCTTGGCTTGTGGCTAGTGGCTGGGCGGCTTTCTTAAGTCTACTGCGCCTGGTCATTCCGTCCATCTCGTGAGAACTTGGGATGTCACTTTGGCTCTACGCGCGTCGCAAGGTATGATCACGGTAATGCAATATCGCACCCGGTCTCAGCATGAAAAGTCGGCGAGTCAGGTCCATGCCCCACATCCGAAGCCGCGATGCAATCATGGATTGACGGAGGTTTGACGGGATTCACTCCGCGCTGACATGCCATCTAACTGCCAGGTATATACGAGATCTGTACCAAAGCTATCGGCTAAACCGGAAGCTCCTGAGCTTGCCCTGAGGTCGCGGAAATCCATAGTCTGTGATATCACGGGCTTCCACCAAGGATCCGGCCCCCCGATCCCATGCGCTGCAAGGGCAGCCAGGGTTAGGATGTTTCGACATGAAAGCTTCTCTTTGTCCACACCGCATGCAAACACCATGAACGGAAAAGGACGTCAGAGGCGCCGCATCGTAGTCTCCCCTGGCCACATGCTTTTCAACAGAGGCCGATTTTTTATGTCGATGCCTGGCGTCCACGGCCGGTTCTAGACTCATCGCCGCCATGTGGCTTCAAGCCTCATCGAATCGCTGGCGTCGTGCAACAGCTGTGCCTAAGCGACTTGCGCTTCTCCCTATGTCCAAGCCACCACGGTTTGCAACTTGCTACATGCATGGTGTTGGTTCTTAAGCGTTACATCCCCGGGCTGGAGGAGTGCGTTTTCTGAGGGTTTACTGCAGGTCAATATACATCATCGACGGCGAGGGAACAGACCCCATGGTTGCAATTTAGAGGCGACCGTATCCTTCAGGGCTGCCCTCCTTATGCTTAATTTGCGACGCCGCTCCATGCAAACTCAATATCTGCTATTGGATAACCTGGTGTAGAAGAACTCTCGACTTCTATGTCTTCGCCTCTTCCCCTTGCTTATTCTTTGTCCCCGCATTCTTTCTGTTTTGCCAAACAAGAATTCAACAAACGTCTGAAAGCACCGGTGAAACGTTTCGCGCCGGCTTGAGAAGAGGATTCCCCGCACAAAACGGATCCCAAGGTGCGTCTTTGTAGAGATTGTGCAGAAATACAAAGCTAAGCAACTGCAGTTCCTCAGCATCACTAGCACCATGGCGAGATGTGTAGCGACTATCACTCTCTTCGGCTTCTTGTTGCAGTCAGCCATCGCAGTGCCCGTGCCGGGGCTGGAAGAATGTGTTTGCCAGCCGATTGACCCCATTCCAGCGAGCCAGATCTCCGGCAACCATACATCTGCCGCACTCGAATCATGCAATCAGGTTGCCCAAAGAATAGAGCACTGGCGCGCGCTCTCCTTTCACCGGCCCGAACTCGCCGACATTTTCGAAGGCAATGATGCCGGTTTCATCGCGCACACGAAGCACCCCCGTTCAGAGAAGAGGCGTAAGCACAAGAAAGCAGGTTCGTATGGCGAATATGAGCGGTTGGCCTGTCTGACAAGAGCAGATGATTCCAAGGATTTTAGCCAGAAGCTGAAGGACGCCTTCTTCCGCGCGAGGCACGGCGGAGCCCACAAAAGGCATGGATGCCATCACTCACGGGTATCGGCCGGGTTGCCAGGAGCCCCAGAAGCCGCTCCGCTGCGTCGTCCGTCGCCGCAGCAGCAGCGCCTGGAGGCTGCAAACAAGAGCACCGGGGTGGTGGCTGCACCACCACTACACGTGCCTGGGACGCCGCAGCGGTACAAGATCCTCTGCCGGGCGCGGTATCCCGCCAGTGAAGCGTGGGTACCAGGCCAGGTTGGCTTGCTGATTGTTGCGTGCCTGGTGATGACGGCGATTTGGCTGTCCATCTTTGATGGGTTCCTGCAGATCTGGGCCCGGTGAGTTCTTTCACTCCTTTCTTTCATGCATCGGCTAATCCGTCTAGTCTCTGGCAAATTCCGGATCCCGATGAGGGCACGATCGTGTTGCCGGGTAGGGAGAAGCGAATGTATGCCTTCTTGCAGGAATATGATGAGGTTGAGTTCCTTGTCATCCCAGCCGCAGAAGAGAAGGACTAGAACTGGAGCAGAGACCGATACTTCCCCATAGCAGGGAAGACTTGGCGTTTCGGTTGCCGGAGTCAAGTTTCGTTGCCCATGGAGTAGCGCAGTCTTGCTCGTCAACTAGGGATGGGCACAGTTTCTCCATTACCCATCCGCCCAGCGCCTACGATGCACTTCCACCATGCCATTCCCGGGGTTGATGTGTCCGGCATCGGGCTACTAGCGCATGGCCCACGATACACGCCTCGCCACGGGCATGATCACTGGAGTTTCGTCCCGTGACGGCGTTGTTTTGGAGGCTCTCATGCGTTGTTTCCATATTGGGAGTTTAAAAGGCGTCAGGTGCGACGGATGGTCGACGGTATTTGCTTGGTAGAACTTGCTCAAACCTGCACGTAAATCAATCAAGTCGTGGCTCGCTTAGCGACTCCAAGTCCATGGACAGCTAGGTGCCTGACCCCATATACAACATTGACAGTTTGTCGGCGAATAGGGCCCACGGAGTGTTTTAAATAAGCGACAAGCCCTGGGTTCAGCTCTAATAGGGAACCCTTGAGGTAACGGGCGAAAGCTCCGGGCTCCAATAAGCTTCTGTTAACTCGCGTCGTACGAATATGGTGATACCTCGCATATCGTCCCAAAGTGGAACGTTAAGGCTGTTGAAACTTGTTACAATCTTTGAAGGCGCAACGACTTTCGGTATATCCCAACCCGACAGATTCGAGGCCCTTCCTAGTTACACACCTCGTAAACGCCAGCAACGTTGAATTTCACGTTGACCAAGCGCACCACCCTAACAACGTCTCTCATTTCTACCATTGTAAGTATCTGTACTTACGGAGGTAGGGCAGGGTGAATCGAAGAGTGGATCGTGAAGAAACAAACCGTAGAAGTTTATGGGAGCCCTGCGGGGAACATCCTTAGCCCAGGCCTAACCGAGTGCGGGATCGACGCGGGGTGGCGGCGCGGACATCGGCCAGCACTATCTCCGTGCCCCCGCGGGATTCCCGATACCGTCAAGTCAGCGCGGCTTGGATACCCGACATCTATCCAATTCTTGTACCACGCACTTCGACCACCGGAACAAACATGAGTGCATATCCCTCAGGAAACGGGCAGACAGTGCCATTAGGTTCACTCTTGGAGACAGCGCAACCGCGAGACCCAGCTGATGACGCCATGGACTTCACACCGACATTCCCGGCTGAAGATTATGACGAGGATGATCCCGAAGAAGAATGGGATGACGAGGGCATGGAAGATGAGGAGTACCAGCTTGAGGATGATGGGATGGACGAAGAAGAAGAGGAGGATGAGGAGGATATGGAATATGATGATGAAGATGATGAAGCCGACGAGGATGACCAGGCGGGCCACCCGCAACTTGGTACGATTCCTCGCGGACACAATAACCCTCCTAGTTAACCAGCCATAGTCACCCCGGACCAGATATTGCGTCTATTCGGCAGCGAAAACGGGCTTCGCCAGATGATGCGCTCGTACAGTGGGGCGTTTTTTGCGTCCACTCCCGAGGAAGCAGCCGAAAAGCGCCCGAGGGAGGGAAGGAAAAAATATTGGCCACCCATACAGTTTGAAAAGGTACCCAGCGCCAACGGCCGGGACCTTATGTTCACGGGGACCTTCGGGACGACCGAACGGGGTACAAACAGCGTGACGCCAACCCGCCAAAAGAAGCTGGCTTATCGGCTCCTGCGGCGGGAATTGGGATTGGGACCGTACGGAAGACAGCGGGCAGAAAATTCAACCTTGCGACAAGGACTGCTGCCATCCTCCAAGGCGGACTCTATCATACACTACGGCTCGCGCTGTTACTCTGGCCAGTTTTCCAACGATGGCAACTTTTTCTTCACATGCGGACAGGACTTCAAAGTACGGATGTACGACACGTCGAATCCGTACAAATGGGAGTACTACAAGGTAGGCAGGCTGTTTCTCTTTCTGGCTACAGAGCTGACGATCAGTCCGTCGACTTCGATTCTGGTTCTTGGACCATCACGGATGCTTCGCTGAGCCCGGATAATCGGTTCCTGGCCTACAGCTCTATTACCAAGATGGTCTGCCTCGCTTCCACGGATTCAGCAGATGACTCTCCTCCGCGACACTTGGACTTCGCGAACCTGGCGGCCGATTCTCACGCTGGATGGCGGCCACGCGGCCACTATTCCCGTTTTGGCGTCTGGTCCATCCGATTCTCAGGCGACGGGCGCGAGTTGGTAGCCGGAACGGTTGACCGGTCTGTGTATGTCTACGACATCGAGAGAGGCCAGTCGGTTCTACGCATTCAGGGTCATGACGATGATGTCAATGCTGTATGTTTTGCTGATACGGCCTCACCGCATATCCTCTACTCTGGCTCAGACGACACAACGCTCAAGGTGTGGGATCGTCGGAGTATGGGCGATGGCCGTCCCGCCGGTGTGTTCCTCGGCCATACCGAGGGCCTGACCTATGTCGACAGCAAGGGTGACGGCCGATACATCCTCAGCAACGGCAAGGACCAGTGCGCAAAACTTTGGGACCTGAGAAAGGCCATGACTCCCGAGAGGGTTGACAGGATCCCCATTAACAGCTACAGCACCGGATTCGAGTACCGTATGAACTCTTACAACTTCGAGAACTGGCGGCCGCATCCGCATGACAGCTCGCTCGTCACGTTCCGCGGCCACGAAGTGCTCATGACCCTGATTCGGTGCCATTTCTCTCCGCAGGGTAGCTCCGACTCGCGTTACGTCTACTCCGGGAGCTACGACGGCAAGGTCTACATCTGGAATATGGATGCGACGCTTGCTGGGCAGATCGACGTGTCGGCGGCTACTCAGCATATGAGCCGTAGACAGGGCCCTGGCTTCCAAGCCCGTCACTTCTTTAGTGGGCCTCAGAACTTCAGGGTTTGCGTGCGAGACGCCAGTTGGCATCCCAATGCGCCTATCATCGCTGGTAAGTATTTTGCTTGAAAATCTCGTATATGACTGACGCCTTTAGCAACCGCGTGGAATGGACGAGGATCTTCGCTCGGTACGTGCACTGTGCACAGCTGGAGTGACGGCCTGGAAGACGATGAGGGTGAACCGCCGATGGGTTACCAGCTTGACGCAGAGCTTCGCCCCGAGACTGGACATAATTAATTGCGGCGGGATTTTGCATATGTGATGCGGGAACTTTCTTTCAACGGTGCTTAGGAAGGGCGTGGCGCGGGAGAATATCGGTATCGGTTGTATTTATGCGGAGAGACACGACATCAGAATGGACATATACCCAGGCAACGAAACTATGAGGCTTTTACCCTAACCTGCCGTGAACACAACTCCCGCCATGACTGAATGTATGATACATGTTGAGCGTACTGCCACTGTCTCCGAGGACTCCCGCCCGCTGATTATCCCAAGAAGTCTGCAATCGAGACATGTTGAGGTTCATGATGACCCGCCCGCGTAATCTCCCTGTCGTTCGAACTCGTATGCCTTATGACACTAGGATGTTGTTTACGGGGATGTGAATCAGCTTCACGACGAAGCCGATGGCGCCCATGACGACGAAACCCACGCCGACGGCCTTGCTGATCTGCATGAATTCGCGCTGGTCCGCTGAGAGGAGTCAGAAGGGCATCCACAACGGCACAACCCATTATCAGATGAGGACGTACGCTTCGTGCACCGGTTGATGAACTGAGTGCCATCTTTCAGGAACTCCCTCGGGATCTCGGCGAACTCCTACGGCTTGTGAGCAACTGCGGCGGCGCCGGCAGGCAATCTCGTACCTTGATCTGGTCAGACATTTTGAAGATGCGAAATTGAGGACTTTGGGGCTGGGAGGAGTAAGGACTTTGGAGGTGAGTGCGTCGCGAAGGATGAAGATGACCGTTGCGCAGTAAAGCCAGATATCCCCAAGTCCAAGAGTGATGGCCCGGGCGCCGCACCCCGGACCCCCTTGAGCGCTAAGCTCTTCCCGGACAAGGGATAGCACCCGGGAGCCTTCCGTGCTTCCTTAGTCAGCCGTCGCCCCAACCTTCGTTCGCCCTACCGTACAGACTTGCGAGTACACCTCTCCATCCTCTGGCATCAAATCGGCGCCTTCCTGAAGCCTTATCGTGTTTCGGCAAGCTCTACGCGATACTCAACGGCTGTGCTTTATCCCCGGACGGGTACCAATTTCTTCTGGACGCTGGTGTGTGTAGACCGCTCATCGGATCGCCGCGAAGCGCCTTGTCGACATCGTCCTGGTTTACCGTCACCACGTCGCGAGCCTCACTGGGGGCGTTCGCCGAATCCTTTCTGCATCCCGCATAGTGAGGTTTGCTTCCGCCACTATCCATTCAATGAGCAAAGCTAACGTATGGGAGCTATTCTTCGCCGCACCCTCGGTCGCGAATTCCAACCACAGTTTGCTCCTCATCAACGCTCACCGTACTCCCTCGACTCACCTAGTACTTCCCCCGTAACCGGCGCCCCCTCAAGGTGGTTTCGGTGGATCATTTCGTGCAGACAAGCTTGGCTTACCCGATTGTATTGGTCTGATAGCGGAGATAATATTTTCCCGAAGCTTTGGGCCCCTGGTTGTTGAAGGCTTTACTCACGATAATACTTCGAGGCACATTGTTCTGTCCATCCTATTTTCGGTTTGCCGCAGCTCCGCTCAAGCGGCTTTGATATTTTCAGCATCTGCCACGGCATCTCTCTCCCCGCAGTTCGCCATTGATTTTACGACTTGAAGCATCTTCATATCATTGTACGGCGATACTGCTCTTGTACAAGGTTCATCTCTGGAAGGGTACGTGTAAACCACATGGCTGTCACCCTATCTCTGTCTTTCTCTTGCATTTCGCGCTCAAGTTCAATTGGTAAGATGGGGTCGCAATGCTCGACTCGATTGCTGCCCGCATGGGCCCTGACACTCTCCTATTATTTGTATTTAAAGACTGTACCTAACAAACGACTTCTCAAACTCAGGTGACCGCTCGACAGTAGACTCGCAGCTCGCCTCTGGGGCGCGTTCGGATAGAGCAAACAGCCCGACCCGGTAGCCTTGGCAACCGCAGACATGGCCGAACATGATGATCTCTACCTCGATCTCAGCTACATGGATGAACAAGGCACCGGTCAGAACGGTGAGACCCCCGTCGAAGACGACGGTGGGCAACAGTACGAAGCCGGCGCCGAGCAAACAGCGAGCGGTGACAATAGCGGTGGCTACCAGGGCGACGCGGCTGATGACGGCTACGACCGGATGGACTCCAATGACGCCCCGCCCGCTGATTCTGCACAACACTCCGCGCAGCCAACTCCCGCGCAAGTTTCAACGCCTGTTGGGTCAGTGAGCAGCACGAAGAAGCGCAAGGCCGAAGACGACGAGGGTAGTAGCACTACCATCACCCCCCGGCCAGCTTCGGTGGTTCCTGGCTCTCTTCCTGGCGAAAGACCGATAGACGCTATCACCATCAACCAAATTACGCACAACACTAGCGAAGAAACTATCCGGCAATGGGCCAACGAAGTTGGTCATGAGCAGGAATTGGTGGAGCTCAAGTTTGATGAGTTCAAGCCGAACGGAAAGTCCAAGGGGTACGTTCCATTGGCGCTTAGTCTCCTTTCGTAGCTCCGACTAACGAGCCAGCTCCGTCTACGTCAAGTTCAAGACTGCCGAAGCCGCCGAAGCCGTAAAGCATCATATCACCTCGCTACCCAAGCCCCTCGGCGCCCGCAGCGGCTACATCGTGCACTACGCCAACTTCAACCCGTACTACCGCACCAAAGACACCTTCCCTAACAACCCACGCACCATGACGCGCCAGCACGGCATGGGCGGCATGCAGGGCAGCAGCGGCTTCAGCGGCCCACAGAACAACCTCCGCCGCGGCGGCGGGTACCACGGGGGCTACAGCAACAACCGCGGCGGCATGGGCATGGGCATGGGGTATCAGAACCGTGGTGGGATGGGCATTCAGGTGTCTGGTGCTGGGTATGCGGGCGGCATGCAGGCCAATCAGGGGTTTCAGCAGAATGGCATGGGGTATAATGCGCAGAATAGTTTCCGTGGAGGGGGAATGATGCGTGGTGGCCGCGGGGGGGTGGGTGCGTTGCCTGGCATGCCGGCTGGGGGAATGAATATGGGAAGAGGGGGGATGATGGGCGGGCAGATGGGGATGGGGAGGGGGGGGATGCCGGCTTCGCCGGGCATGGGCGGTTTTGCGGGCGGTGTTATGCCCGGTATGCCTGGGATGATGGGCGGCGGGATGATGGGGCAGGGGATGGGGATGATGGGCGGTGGGATGGGGATGATGGGTCGCGGGGGGATGATGGGCGGGGCCATGGGGAGCCCGATGGGCGGGCCGATGGCCGGCAACATGGGTGGTGGGATGCCGATGCCGGGCATGCCGAGTAATATGGGGAATGGGATGGGGATGGGCGGGATGGGGCGCGGGGCGTTCCAGGGGGGGCAGATGGGGCAGACGGGGCAGATGGGTGGGGGGGCGATTAAGAGGCAGCGGTTCAATTAAGCTTAGCTGTGAGTTTGAGGGGGAGGCTGGTGGGTGTGGCGGTACATTGAGTAGGATCTGCGGTTTCGTTTGGGACTATCGGTTTGTACCATACTTATCTGGATGATGGCGTAGCTGGTGCAATGGATTTGTGGGATAGTGAGTGGTAGTTGAAATTGATATCTTGGTATCTCAGCCTCGCGGGCGGGAAAGGTGTTGGTGTTAGGTCAGCCCTGCACCGCCAGCGCCAGCGCCACAGGCACGGAATGCCAACGTCGGCCCGAGCAGTACTATATATCCCACCTAGCACCCGTAAGCAACCCAATCGATCCGCCGTCCACAATTCCTAGAGACACGTTCCCGCCTCGCGGGTCATTGGTGGAAGCCAGCGACTCCCGTCATGGCGCCAATCATCCGCAGACAGATTACTTTGGTACACACCAGACAAGCTCGGACCCGCACACTTGGGAACGGCTCCCAGGTCTGATTTCAGGCAGCTGGGGAGAAGTTTAGCTCGCTGGGTCGGTTTATATGGCCCTGGGCACTTTGCAGCGGGTTGTATGCGGTGCGCGGCGGGGGATTCAAATATGACTTCGGAGTGAGAATTGGAGGATCAATCTTTCGTTTTGATCGCTGAGGATGCGCGGTCTTACGCTCTTTTTGTTGCAGTTGCTGCCGCTGCTCGCGCACGCGCGGTTCCTCGCGCCTGTGGGCGAGTTAGAAGGTGGATTGACGGTCGTGGACCCCGCGCCGGTCAAAAAATGCGCGACTGGGACTGATAACTGGGGGAATTGTCTTGAGGCGGATCGGAAGCGGACTACCATCCGGGCATCGGCGAGCGATACCGATGATGTTTCGGCGGAGTTCCTGGCGGGGTTGAAGAGTGCGAATGGGGGGGGGTTGTTGGTGTTGGAGGCGGGGAAGACGTATGTTCTTGGGAAGAAGCTGGATTTGACGTTTTTGAGGGATGTGTACGTGAGAGTGGATGGGGAGATCAAGGTAGGTTGCGCTGCCTCGAGCCATGAGGGTGAGCTAATTGGAGGCAGTTTACCGATGACATTCCCTACTGGCAAGCCAACCACTTCTACTACGACTTCCAAAAGAGCATCACATTCTGGGTCTGGGGCGGGTCCGACATCAAAATCTTCGGCCGCGGGACGATCAACGGCAACGGCCAAGCGTGGTACGACGGGTTCGCCGGGCGCGAGATCCTAGACAAGGAGAATACGTACCTGCGACCCATTCTGTTCATGACGGACAACGCGACGAATATCGAGATCTCCGGGCTCCGGTTCCTGAACTCGCCATGCTGGAGCACGTTCCTGGTCCGGACGAAGAACGTGGCATTTGACCGGTGTCGGTTTGATTCGCATTCTTCGAATGAGAATAGGCCGAAGAATACGGATGGGTTTGATAGCTGGAATGTGGATGGGCTAAGGGTTACGAACACCGAGGTCGACGTTGGGGATGATTGCTTCAGCCCGAAGCCGAATACCACGAATATTCATGTTGAGAATTTGTGGTGCAACAACACGCACGGCGTGAGCATGGGGTCCATCGGCCAATACCCGGGAACCCTGGATTACATCTCAAATGCGTATATCAAGAATGTGACGCTGCTGAATGGCCAGACCGGCGCTAGGCTCAAGGCGTGGGCGGGGAAGGACGTGGGGTATGGGTATATCCGCAACGTCACATACGAGGACATCCACGTGGTGAACACGGATTATCCCCTCGTGCTGGACCAGTGCTATTTCAGCGTTAAGCCGGCGGAGTGCGCGAAGTACCCGAGCCGGGTCAATATCTCGGATGTCAGGTTCATCAATATCACTGGGACGAGCAGCGGGAAGAGGAAGAACAAGATCGCGGAGTTGCTCTGCTCCCCCGGCGCGACGTGCTCGGGCATCGAGCTGCGCAATATCAATATCACGAGCCCGAATGCGAAGGGGAAGGAGGTCATTGTCTGCGATAATGTCAAGGGCGGCGTTGGGTTGCCGTGTGTGTCGAGCGCGGAGGCGGTGACGTTGCAGAGCGGGAAGGGGAAAGGGAACTGAACTAGCATCGAACAAAAAGAGCAACACCATCTCGAGTCTGTAATGGAGCATAGGCTTGACACGTGCAATGATTACAGTCTGCAGTGAAAGAGAAGAAGAGAGTGAAGAGACGCTTGAAACTAAATTCACCATGCGGCAAATATCCTCCCATGTTCCTTCCTTCTATCGTGAGCACATTGCCATATTCCTTCCTTCCCAGTAATGCTCCTGCCTCGTGTCAACATCAGTCTGTAAACATGACAACAAGTATATCTAGACATGAGCGGCCCTACCACTCTTATTTCTTCTGTTTTTCGTCTGTTACAATGCTTTCACTCTGCACTCCTTACTTTTCCTCGTGCCTTGAGCCATGCCCCATTACGCCGTGCCCAAACCCGCCCTCGGCACGCTATCCGGCCGCGCGGGCCCCGTCCGAGATTGATTATCCCGTAAGGCCGGGCCGGAATATGGCCTGCGTGGCCCGGGCCCGGACGGTCCGTATAAGGCTTATAGGAGCAATATAGAAGCGGCAGCATAACCGTCACGGGCGATGGGAATTTCTCCGGAGCTTGTGCGTCCGCGAGTTTGGTATAACGGTGTGCTGGACGCACGTCTTTGTTGTTGTTGACATTCGTTTAACCATACAGTCGTTCATTTCCGTTGAGTCGTAGGCGTTGGAGCCGTCACTCACTATGAAGCTCACCTTGCTGGCGCTCGCCGCCACGGCGCTCGCTCTCCCTGCCGCCGAAGCACCAGTTCAGTGCCCGGGTACCTTCAAGGCCATCGATGCCTCGGCCTTCATCCACGCTCTCACACCCGGCTGGAACCTGGGCAACACGCTCGACGCCGTCCCTGACGAAGGGTCATGGAACAACCCACCCGTCGTTCCCACCGTCTTGGACGACATCAAGAAGGCAGGCTTCAAAAGCGTGCGCCTCCCCATAACATGGACAACCAAGATCGGGCCCGCGCCGGACTACACGGTCGACGCGAAATGGCTGGACCGCGTAGCAGCAGTAACAGACATGGCGACCTCACGCGGGTTCTACGTCGTGCTCAATGTGCACCACGATAGCTGGCAGTGGTTCGATTTTACCGCCGGAGGGGCGGATGTTAAGGCGATTGAGGATAAGTTCCGCGCGCTGTGGACGCAGATCGGGCAGAAACTCGCGTGCGCCGGGCCGGAAGTCGCCTTCGAGCCGATCAACGAGCCGAAGGGCACGACGAAGGAGCACGCCGACATTCTGAACCGCATGAACGGTGTGTTCCTTGAAGCCATCGCCGCAGCTGGCGGGCACAATGTACAGCGCGTGGTAACGCTTGTCGGGCTCGGCGAAGATGGCCCGAAGACGAGCCAGTGGTTTAAGGTACCGCCCGGTATCAAGAATCCTTGGGCTCTGCAGTACCACTACTACTCACCGTACGACTTCATCTTCGGCGCTTGGGGCAAGACGGTCTGGGGCTCTGCGGAGGACAAGGCGGCGCTGGAGGCGGATATCGCGGCCGTGCGTGGAAATTTCACCAACGTGCCCCTTGTGATTGGGGAGTGGTCCGCGGGAGCAACGGTCGAGCCTGGCGCGCGCTGGCGGTACTTTGATGCGTTTTCCCAAGCGGCGAAGAAGTATGACACTGCGACTATCCTGTGGGACAACGGGGACGATTTCCTGGATAGGGCCGCGCGGACCATACGTGACCCGACAGGAAAGGAGGTGTACTTCAACGCCGCCCGTGGGGTACGCAACGCGCTGCCGGATGGGACGACCGACCCGAAGGCCACGACGCAGACGAGCTCCGCGTTCGTGTTCCACAAGCTCGGACAGCCGGTGAAGGAGAGCACGATCACATTCGAGCTCAATGGGAATACCGTTAAGAGCGTGACCGGCCCGGACGGGGCGCTGGTTGCGCCGCGCGATTATGCGGTCCGTGGGTCCGGGGTTGCGTTCACGCCGGCATTCCTTGGGAAGTACTTTGCGACGACCGGGCCGGCGGGCGTGCGCGCGAACTTGACCGTGAGCTTCAGCGCCGGTGCCGACGTCCGCGTGCAGCTGGTGCAGTGGGATGTGCCGGTGCTCGGGGCGAAGAGTTCGCAGGCCGTGAGTGGGGCGGATTTGCATATTCCGGTTACGTGGAAGGGGTTGCCGAAGATAGCGGCTGTGAAGGCGCGGTTTTCGGATCAGAGTTACTTGGCCGACGACTGGACGAAGTATTTGGGACCGTTGCAGCAGGGATATGTGGTGAGTCCTCTGGTACTGTGGGGATCGTGAGGCTGATCATGAATAGACGTATAACAACCACTGGAACTGGGACGGCAAGAGCGTCATCCTCACCAAGGGCGCTGTGGACGCGGTGACGTCGAAGAAAATGGCGGCGACGTTTACCTTTGAGTTTTTTCCGCGCCAGCCGGGGAACTCGGTGGAGTACACGCTGACGGCGTGAGGGGTGACGACTGTGATTTCTAGGACTGTGATCATCTCGGGTCTCAAGCATGGATATCAGCGGTAGTTGAAAGTAGCTCACGGCATAATGCAGCTTCTCATGCACCGTATTCTCTTGAACCATGGAATGATTAACCATTACACATTACCGATTGCCGGCCGTTTTCGTGCCACGCTCTTGAGCACGGGGTTGGGGAATTGTGGGCAACGTGGCACGGATACTGGATGCATTCGGGGTTAGTGTAACCGGCTTCTTCTTGAAGAGATGGCGAAATGATGATATGAGGTTGCCGGTATTCGTCTAAAGTTATCCACTACGGATGTACAGGCACAGCGGCGACGACAGTTATCGCGTGAAGTTGTCGTCGCGCATGATATGCAGCCAGTGAAGGTTGGCGTCACCGAAAAACAAAGTTCTGGGTCCCTTTTTTTTCGCGTCTAAATTAGCGGCACGCGCGCTCCCCTTTTGTACCTGCATAGGGCTGAGGGGGTTATCAGGGACTGTGGAGCGTGGAGGTGGAGAAAGGGTTCTTTACTGTAGCTCGCAAGCCGTGATGAAGCCTTTCTTGAACATGGCCTTCATACAGAGTTCGGAGGCTTAGAGACATGTGTGTCAAGTTGAGGTTAGAGAAATGGAGAGAAGAGATGGGATAGGATGGGGGATAAGGACACGGGGGAGGGGCGCCCGAGCTGCGGGACGAAGCAGCCGTGGACGCCTCCCGTGGGTTGACGTGACGGCGGGCCGTTTGATTCGTTGGTTTTGTCGGGGCGGGGGGAGATGGAGATGGGCTCTCCTATTGCGATTTGCCAATTGATGGGTTAAGGAGATGGGGCCGTGGGGAGTGATGATGATGATGATGATGATGATGATGATGATGGGGAGAGAGAAGGCGACCAGAGAGATGGACGAGCGATGACGAGGACGGCGAACTCGCTGTGTAAGATAAGGTTAGGGACTCGAGAGCTGAGAGAACGAAGAGCAATTGGAGCGAAGATAGAAACCCAAAGTCAAGCAACCGTGCCACCCCTTTTCTTTCTTCTCCGCGCGAGGCTAGTCTTCTTCCTTTGTGGAGGAGTATCCGCAACGACTCTGTACATGCAAACCGCTTGCGCTCTCACAGCCCAAACGCCCTCGAGCCAGCAAACAAACTTCTTCTTCGAAGCCCAAAGGCAAGCCAGTTGACTCTTCTTCTTCTTCTTCTTCCACCCCATTGTTTCTCCATCGTCAACGGCCGTTTTGACACCTGATTGCCATCACCTCGGCACTTTCTTTCCATCGTTCAAGCCCCACGATACTCCACTCCCTACCCCGTATCGAATCTCTCGTCTCTCCCCCTACCCGCCCACGCTTGCAGCCGCCTCACCCCCCTCCCCTCCCTTCCCTTCCCTTGCCTTCCTCTTCTCTTCCTGTGCTCCTCAGGTCAGCAAGCCCCTCAAACGCCATCACGACGCGCGCCGGGGTTGCAGTTGGGACAATCGCGCCTTTTCGCTCGCAGCAGGTCAGCGGCAGAAGAGAGAGAGAACACAGTGTGGTCTCCTATCCATCCTTACGCACATCGCATCCATCTCAGCCTCCTTCAGTTACAGCTGCGCTCTCCTGGGATACACAACCCACAGCCAACGCGACGAACCTCTATTCCTGTAACTCTCCCTATCCCTATCCCTCCTCTCCCTCCATCTCCCTCCTCTCCCTCCATCTCCCTCCACCATATCCAACATCCACCACCCAACCCCCCTGCGTGTCCTTTAACACTAATTTTCCGTCTCCCTGCAGCATACATCCAGGCCCATCGCTGTCAAAGATAGTTTGTCCTTCGGTCTCAACAGCCAAACAGCCCATAAGCAGCAAAGACAAGAAAGAAAGAGAGTAGCAGAAAAGCGCGCCAAACAGCCCCAAGCGCAGTCGGCTCCGCGCGTTGCAGTAACCGCAAGACTGTCCCCAGTCAACCCCCTCCCCCCCCCCTCCCCTCGTCCAATTTACCATTTCCCGCCGCGCGCCAATTCGACCATGTCAACCTCCGCAGCCGGCAACCACGACGCACTGCCCTCCAAACCCACCACCACCACCACCGCAGCTGCTGCATCCACAACCCTCCCCCCCGCCACCGCTGCATCAACGACAACACCTCCATCAACCGTCTCAAACAACGACCGCCGCACAAGCTTCAACTTCCTCCGCCGCCAAAAATCAACCGAAGGGCCCCCCGGCGCCGCGCGCAACAAGATGCACAAAATCGGCCGCAAGGGCAGCTCCGGCGCCCCCGTACCCCAAAACCCCAACATCCCGCGCGTGCCCCCCCAGCTCCCGCAGCTCGATCAATCATCCTTCAACGACGCCCAAGGGCAGTACTTTGGCCATTCCTCGCCGGCGCATTTTCAGAACCAGCAACAGTATGGCGGGGCGTCGCCGCAGGGCCAAGGCTATGGCGCGCCGTACAGTCCGCAGCAGTATGCCTCTGCGCAACACCATCAGAGCATGAGTCCGGGCCAGCCGGGGAAAAACGGCGAGTATGAGCCGTTTGCGCGCACGGAGAGCATGACGCATCGTGGGCGGTACAGCTATGCGAGTAGTGCTATCAGCGCAACGGGGATCAATAGCCCACGACGCGTAAGGAGGCGAAAGGACCCTACGCCGTTCAAGTGAGTTGCCTACCACCTTTGGCTATTAACAGCGAAAAGCTAATGGCGACCAGCATCCTCGTCATCGGCGAGCACAACTCGGGCAAATCTTCCTTCATCGACTTCCTGCGCTATGCCCTCGCGCCCCCATCCTCCAAGCAGCAGTCGCCGTCGCCGCCGCGCAGCGCTATGGACGCCGAGTCGCCTTTCACGCCGCACTACCTCGAGACGGAGGTCGACCACGAGCGCATCGGCGTCACGCTGTGGGACTCGCAGGGCCTGGAGAAGAAATTCGTCGACCTGCAGCTGCGCGAAATGTCCTCGTTCCTAGAATCCAAGTTCGAAGAGACGTTCACAGAGGAGCAAAAAGTCGTGCGCGCGCCCGGCGTGCGCGACACGCACATCCATTGCGTGTTCTTGATTCTCGATCCTGTCCGCCTCGATGCGAACTTGGCGTATGCGCGCAAGTTGCGTCCCGGCCCCGCTAGTAAATTTGACGAGGCGCTGAGGCTCATGGGTGTGCTAGATGAGGATCTGGACGTACAGGTGCTGCGCACGCTGCAGGGCAAGACGACTGTGATTCCGGTGATCAGCAAGGCGGACACCATTTCCACGGCGCACATGGCGCTGCTCAAGAAGGCGGTGTGGGAGAGTCTGAAGCAGGCGAAGCTGGACCCGCTGGAGGCGCTCAATTTCGTCGATAGCGAGAGTGAGGAGGATCCGGAGCGCTTGGACGAGCGTGATGAGGACGAGTACAGACTCAGCCCGGACCGCGATGTCACGGATGATATCATCGACGACCTCCTGGATCGGACGGAGGACGATGCCCCTCCGTCCCCGCCTAAGGAGGCGAAGGACAAGGACGCCCACCGCCGGTCTATGAGCGACACGCTCAACGCGCCGCACGCCGCCGACGAGACGCCCTACCTGCCGCTTAGCATAATTTCTCCAGACAACTACGACCCGGGCGTCATAGGCCGTCGCTTTCCATGGGGCTTTGCGGATCCGTATAACCCCGAGCACTGCGACTTTATCCGGCTCAAGGAGAGCGTGTTCTCCGAGTGGAGGAGCGAGTTGCGGGAGGCGAGTCGTGAGGTGTGGTATGAGGGGTGGCGGACGAGTCGGCTTAAGAGGCGGGCGCCGAAGGGGGTTGGGAATGGGAATGGGGTTGGTGGTGCTGGGGGGCAGCAGATGAGTCCGGGAAGGGGGGGGAGGAGAGGGGATGGGCGGGGTGAGATGGTTGGGGGGGTGTGGAGGCAGGGAGTTAATGCGTTTTGAGATGAGAGAGGAGAGTTGAGGTCATGAAGAGGGGTGTGGGGTGGGGTGGGAAGAGTAGGAAGAGTGGGTCCCTGGGACCTGGGTACCGAACTTGATCTGAATGGTGATTCCAGGCCGGTGAGGGGCACAAAAGAACAGCATTTACTGCGCGCAGGTTAGGGTTTTTTCTTTTTCTTTTCTACTTGCGGTTTGCGAGACTTGTGAGTGTGTATGTGGTTTGATGGGTGCTTCTTTTTCCGATTTGGTGTGTGGCTTTTTGCCATTCTTACGCTCTCTCGCTTTCCTTGGGTGCTCTCTTCACGACCATGTCTCTGCTTTTTAGTTCGCTCTGCTGGCGCTCAGTTTCTCTGCTCGAGGGGCGGGCTTCGAGAGCTGGGTTCTCTTTCCCCTCGGATGGCTGGGTCTCTTTCCCGCCGGAAGGGTCTGAGAAAAGCGAAGGATGAGACGGCGGATTGGGGGAGTGGATATCACGGCACCTTTTCTGTTCGATGGCATACCCTCTCACCTCACACGCTTTTCCTAGGTTCTGATCATGTACATTTCTTTGCGCCTTTCTTAGCTGTAGTTTTGAGGAGAGCCTGTGGGCTGTTGGTTGCGGATGTGGTAGCGGTGCTGTATGACATACCCCCATTTTACCCCCTGTTTCTTCCTTCTAGTTTGTTTGTCGTTGGCGATGACGGCTGGAAGGTAGTGGTTGAGCTGTAATGATGTATCCCGTGTCTGGGAAAGGGGAGCAGAATGTCCGCACTGATGGAGGTAGTGCGAAAGGCCATTGTCATGGTTTCTCTTTTCTTGCAATTGCGTCATGTAGGTAGCTAGCGGTACATATATCCATTTGGACCCTTGGCGGTTTTTGTTTACCTTTGCCTCTGTTTTGCTGCCGTGGTGATGTTGGGGTGGTAATGGTTGGGCGGTGATGACTGGATGGATGCTCCACATGCTTTTCGATTGAAAACTGACCAGATAGCTTCCCAGCCGATGGTGTGGCCAGTTGCCATTGGCATTGAACCATCAAAGGGCGAGTCTGATATAATCACTCGGAATCAGAGGTCTCAATACGTATATTTTCTTTTTCTGCAGCCCTGGGTGGTTTTTAAGTGGTGATGACTGGGTTGAATGTTCGGCATGTGTTTGGGTGTTGGAAATTTTGACGGACAGCTTTTCAGTCAATGACATAAAAATCAGCCACTTGCCATTGGCACTGAACCATCATAGGTGATGTTAATACAACGCTCAAGATTAGCAGTCTCAATCTCAGAAGTCCCAATGCAAAGCACCACATCACCAAAACACGAACCTAAATTCGGCGATACCCGGGCTATCACAAGGCACTAGACAAATTGCACCCAATGCCGCTCTACAACCACTATTCTACACTCCTTCCACAGCCACCCACTCCCTCAGTCCTAAAACTGCTCAAACTGCTGTACAATCTGTCGCCCATCATCTAGAACCCATCCTTGCCATACTTGTTGAACTGCTCGTGCAACTCCTGCCCACACATTAGCCCACATTCCCACCCCAAAGACCGGGAACACATACCCGCGGCAAGTTAACATTGGGAATAATAACGCTATGCAGCGCACTCGGCACCTCGCGCTTCTGCTGCGACTCGTCGCCGCCGGGGTGGTACTGGTACACGGCGGCCTTGCCGGTCTTCCACGGCTCCGAGCCGGGGACTTTGGCGACTGCGCTCTCGGAGCTGGAGGAGGTGGGGGAATGCGCTGTAGAGACCCACATTAGCCCCCATCATCACTGTCATCCTTCCCACAAAAGCCATTGCTGGCATTGCCCAATCGCCACGCCACCAGAGGCAGAGGGGAAAGCGACTTACTGAAGTACCACCCAGCGAGCGAAAACGTGGCCGCCATGATGCCGAAGAGGATCTGCGGGCATTAGCCTGGTGCCGTTTGTAGTTGAGATGGAGGGCCTACGTAGAGTTCGGGATCGCGCTTCGCGCCCTTATGGAGCACCTTCGCCCCCGGGGCGTCCTGCGCTGCGTCTCCCGAGGCGCTGGAGTACGTGCGAAGGGGAGCGCGCATGGCGAGGGGACGCGCGACAGAGGCGCGGAGGGCGGCGCGGGCGAGAGACATGACGAATGTTGCTTGTGGTTGTGGGAGTGGGATTGAGGGTGGAGTTGTGGTGGTTGAAGGGTAGTGTGGAGAGGCGTGGGAGTGGGGTTATAAGGGTCGGTGGTGTGGAGGGCAGAGGGCAGATGGGATGAGCGGGTCGGGGGGGAGGACCCTGCGGGTGAAGGGTTTGGTGGAAAGTCGTCGCTGCTTTGGCGAGGTGGCTGGGTGAGCTGGGGGGTAGGGACTTTTGTGAGTGGTGGCTAGGGGGCCAAGGCGTGATGTCACGGAGGTCTGCCGGGCCGGTGGGCGCCGAGGTTGAGCCGGTGAGGCGGCAAGGCTGCGATTTGGAGCGTGAGGCAGTGAGGCAGAAGTTCTCGAGGGGGTCAGGCAGAAATATGCGAGTCGCGCGGGCGCAATGCCAAGGCCGGCGGTCGGGACACCCCTGTGATCTCCTGGGCCAAGGAGAAGCAGGGCCAAGACCAAAGGAGAGAAGACAGAGAGAGACCTGGAACGGGCTGAGCTGTGACCACTTGAACCCAAGGAACTCGAGCCGTGAGAGACAATCCGCTCCACCACTTCCTCTCTTCTCAACCTCTTTTTCTCTTCAGCTGTGCCCATCACCATGCTACCATCCGTGGTGCAATAATTCCTCTTTCTCTACATCTTTCGCTTCTCCGTTGCTTTCGTTCGCAGATCCTATATCCTACCCCCCCTACTGTCTATTTCACCACCCTCCCTCCGATCCATCCTATCCGGGTCCTTGTCCTTTCCTCGATCCCTCGACCATCGCACTTCTCTTCTCGCCGAACACCAACCACAATAGCTCCTACCCGCGTCTACCTACCCATCGCCGCAAAACGTCTGACGACCTCCCTCTCCATCCCCAGGTCATGCATCTCCCTCCCCACGCGCACACCCACCCCGCGAACCCGCTCCAATGACCACCCAATCCCCGCCGCACGTCGGCGGCTCAAAGCGCTCCTCCATCGACACCTCCTTCCCCAACCCCCTCGACCTCGCCGAACACACCAACATCCCCCCCAGCATAATATCGTCGCGCATGAGCGACATCCCCTCCGAACCCGACGACCCCGACTCCGCCGCCGCCGCCGCCCCCTCCCGCACCCACCACTCCCGCCCCTCCTCCGCCGCAACCCGCCCCCCCTCATCACGGGGATGGCAAGCCGCACCAACTTCGCACCGCGTCCCCGGTAGTGCAGCCGGCTCCACCGGCGCAGCGAGCACGCGCCCGCCGACGGCGCACTCGCGCACTCACGTCCCGTCGCTCACGTCGCAAGCCTTCTTCAGGCCTATGAGCTCGCAGCGCCTCCAGGCCCAGCGCAACGCCCGCCCGCTCTCACTCCCCGGCCAGGCCCCGCCTAGCATAGCCCAGGAACCAGAGACTACTGCGGCCGCGGGCAACCGGCAGAGCAACGGGTCGCAGCAGACCGTCCGCGGCGCGGCGGGTTTCCTGGGTCTGCATCACGAGGACCAGCATGGCCGGCCTGTTAGTCGAGGCACCGATGTCACGGATATGCCGGACCGCACGACGGCGAATACGTCGCCGAATGGTGCTGAGACGCTGCGCAGCCGCGGCGAGAGCGAGGCCCCGCTGCAAGGCGACGATCCACGGAAGAGCGGCCCGGCAAGGCTTGAGATTGGGAAGAATCTGCGTGCTGGGGCGGGGAATTTGCCGCCGCCGCAGAAGTCGCCACGGAGTTTTCGGTCTAGCTTCATTATTCCGAATCGTCAGTCGAGGAACTCGGCTAGTTTGCACCCGCAGGGGCATGAGCGGTTGGCGAGTGGGCCGTCGACGCCGAAGCGGGAGGACCGGGAGGCGGTTAAGGCGGAGGTTAAGCGTGAACTTGGGCGGAATCATGAGTACTTTAGTGGGGCTACGGTGTTTTGTGCGGGTGGCAGGTTGCAGAATGCGAGGGATAAGCCGATTAATATCATGACGGGCTTGATGGTGGTGGTGCCGACTGGTTTGTTCTTTGGTTATTCGTAAGTTCTTGTCCGTATGCTTGATATCGGTTGCTAATGTTCGCAGGGCGCCTTGGTTGTGGCTCCATCTTTCTCCTGCGATACCCATTCTCTTTGTTTATGTGTTTCTTGTTTGCATGTCATCTTTCGTTCATGCGTCTATTACCGATCCTGGAGTGAGTTCTTTTTCCTTCTGGCATGAATTCTATTAAACTTCTATAGATCTTGCCGCGGAACCTGCACCCGTTTCCGCCCCCCAATCCTGAGGAAGACCCTCTCGCCCTCGGCCCTCCTACCACGGAGTGGGTCATGGTCGCCTCTGCGACATCCGCCACAGCAGCCATGGAAGTTCCAACCAAGTACTGCAAAACATGCAACATCTGGCGCCCCCCGCGCGGCCACCACTGCCGCACCTGCGACAACTGCGTCGAAACGCAAGACCACCACTGCGTATGGCTCAACAACTGCGTCGGCCGGCGCAACTACCGCTACTTCTTCACCTTCATCTTCTCCGGCACCGTCCTCGGGCTCTTCCTCTTCGCCGCCAGCCTCGCGCATCTCCTCGTGTGGTCGCACCGCGAGGGCACGTCCTTCGGGCACGCGATCAATCACTGGCGCGTCCCGTTCGCCATGCTGCTGTACGGCATTATCCTGACCATGTACCCGCTGAGTTTGACCGGGTATCATCTTTTCCTGATGGCGAGGGGGGAGACGACGAGGGAGTATCTCCAGAGTCATAAGTTTTTGAAGAAGGATCGGCATCGCCCGTTTACGCAGGGAAGTTTTTGGAGGAATTGGATCGTTGTGCTTATGAGGCCGCGGCCGCCGACGTACTTGCATTTTAAGCAGAGGTATGTGGAGGGGGATCAGCGGTTTGGGGAGAGGAGGGGGGTGAGGAGGAGGGGGAGGAGGGAGAGGGGGCAGGGAGTGGAGATGCAGGATATTGGGAGGGATGGGGTGCCGGGGGGTCTTTCCGGGGGGGGGGGGGGGGCGGGCTCGCAGATTCCATCGCCTCGCTCGCACCCGCCGGGCGCTCGCCGGTCCGCGGGCAATCCGCCCCCGCGCACATGCCCCTCTCCCCACGATGCCGCGGTATTCAGCGGCTTCCCGCCATCTCGTCGGGGGGCGGGCAGGGAGGGGCTCGCAGATTCCATCGCCTCGCCCGCAGTTGATCGGGTGGGCGCTGGTCCGCGGGCAATCTGCCCCCGCGTACTCGCCCCG
>ML996703.1:0-116383 GCA_010356995.1 Trichodelitschia bisporula | reverse complement strand
GGTATGTGGAGGGGGATCAGCGGTTTGGGGAGAGGGGGGGGGGGGGGGGGGGGGGGGGGGGGGGGGGGGGGGGGGGGGGGGGGGGGGGGGGGGGGGGGGGGGGGGGGAGGTTGGGACGCTCGCTGTATTATGAGGGCTGGTTTTTTTTCTTTCTGTGTAGTTCTAATTTTGTTGGCCCTGCTGCGGGGCGCTTTGGCTTGGGAGTGCTGTTGGGTTTTGGGTGTGGGTGTAAGTACTATGTATATCTGGCATGGGCTGGAGAGATAGGGGTTGTGTCTAGATGGTGTGCTCAATGTACAAAACATGACCGTCGTTGGGCTGTACCTCAGTGATTGACTGGTAATGGATATGCATGGCTGGTAAGGGACTGTTGAGGGACTGCTCGACTGGTGACAGGTTGTTTGACTGGTGAGGGGTATGAGGAGTGTGGGGTATGGATGATGGAGCGATAGAGGGTGCCGAGACGGAGTCTTCAATGTACAATACTTGACCGTCGCGCGGCGGCCCTCTGCTCGACTGATGATTAACTTTAGGGATATAGGATATGGGTGATGTGTGTGTGGGGAGTCGATAGCCTGTGGCTCCCGAGCAGTCATGCAGTGTAGTCCGTGACTGCATCCGCGGTGAGTGGTGAGACGTCTGAGGGGTGTGGGGCACAGATGATGCGCTCTTGGGGGGTTGATAGCTCGAGGTTCCCTTGCTGTTGTGCAGTGTGGCCCGCGACTCCATCCGCCGTCTCCATGGTTAGCTCTTTGCCACTATTTCTCCTGGCGCTGGGTGAAAGTATCATGCATATCTGGTGTGCTGGAGGCATCTGGGGTTGCCCATACTGTAGGAGAACGCAGTCTTCAGTGGGCAAAACTTGACCATCGTCCTGCTGTGCCACTGTGCTTGACTGCTTAGGAACCTGCTTGACGGATGAGGAGTTGCTCGATTGGTAAGGGACTACTTCACTGGTGAGGGGCCAGATGGATGTGGGATATGGACGATAGGGTTTCTTGCAGTTGCTAGACAGTGATCCCATTGCTGTTGTTCAGTGTGGTCTGCTACTTCGTCCAACCCCAGCTCCATCCCGTTCCGTTTGCCGGTACTGGGTGCAACTACTATTTATATTTGGCGTGGTTGGAGAGATAGAGGACTTCCCACAGTGGCGGGGTCTTCGGTGTACCAAACTTGAACGTCGTCGCGTTATGCCACACTGTTTGACTGGTGAGGGACCACTTGACCGGCAAGACACTGCTCGACTGGTATGGGTCTAAGGTATGTAGGGTATGGACGATATCTTTTTAGGGAGTTTGATAACTGTTGTCTGCGACGATGTCCGTGATCTCTGCCTCAAGTCCATCCCAGTCCATCTCCTGGTACTGGGTGCAAGTACTATGTATATCTGGTATGGCTGGAGATATAGAACTAGAGGCTTGCCCACAGTAGGTGGAGTATTCATTGCATAAAACTTGACCATTGTCGTGCTGTGCCAAACCGACTCGTGAGGACCCAGGGAGATGTGGGGTATGCATGAGGTGTTTTCGTGGTGTTGATAGCTCATGATCCCCTTGCCGTCGTCCAGTGTGGTCCGCGACTTCGTCCATAGGTCTCCACCTTGGGTCCTCCCGCTCCGTCTTCTGCTCCGTCCCCTACTCCATCTCCTGTCAACCCCCACCCGAACTTCACAACCTTTCGCCAACTACGCACCTACCATACCGATTTGTCTTTAAAGCTGTCGCTTGCCGTCATTCTCTATCTTCTTCGTTACCGGCTGCACAGCCCGCCCTTTCGGTCCCCTACTCTACTCATCCTTCTGTCAACCCCCCCGCTTCCTTGACGACTGACCATCACCCACTGTCCTAAGTTGCCACGCAATTCGTCTTTGCGAAGCTTGTCTCATCGTCTTTCTCGATCTACTACCTTCCTGACCACCCAAGCCGCTCTTTCTAATCGTCTTCGACCCCGTCAAACGCGTCGCTGCACAGTGTCCTCAGCCGACAGCTTGCTCGCCGCAGCCGACGAGGCCATTGAGTTCCGTGTCGTTGTAAGCGCGACCGGTGATTGGTGCATTAGGCCGAGCGAGGTTGTTTATAACGCGCAGGAGGCAGACCGGAGAGCATCTCCCATCAACGCACGGCAATCAACCGAAGAGCCACCGTTTCCACGTAAGTTTGTTTCGACTCTCTACTCAGTCTCCTTCAGACCTCAGCGTTCCCCACCCCCCTCCTTTTCTGCCACTCCGGTCGCTCTTGCCAAGCTGGTACGTTTGTGTGAAGCACAGTCCTCGGCGACGTCGCCGACTTTCTGGCTTCCGGACCTTCTCCTCTCCATCTTCTTCTTCTCCTCGACATCCACAGTCCACTTCTTTTCACTTCTGCAACAATAAACTCTCACCACCATCTACTTTGTTATACCTCGACTCCTTCATAGGCACCAGTCCAACCACTACCCGTACGGGTACTCTTTAATCACCAACTAACTGCTCGTGTGTCCAGCTCCTCTTGCAGCTCCCAAATACCCTCATATTCACTGCTATACAGCTGTTTTTTTCGTAAGTTATATCCCTCAATTTTTGCACAGTTCGCAAGTCGCGATATATATGTAGGTCCCCTTCACAAGTGTGGCTTTTCAAAAGCGCGTCGTTCATAGGTCGCTCCTGTGGACATTGCCGCCTTGTGCAGTCGCCGGCGTAGACGCGCCGCCCGCCGCCCTCAGCGCCGGACCTGGGCCTTTTCCCCCACGCGTCTCGCCCACCACTTTCACTGCAACCACTTTCCCCTACACCTCCGCAACACCACCACAGCACCACCCAAACTTTCCAGTCGCGCGCATCCTCACGTTCCTTTTCGCAAGCTTACCTCTGACGCACAGAAGCACCGCGCGTGTCCGGCAATGGTCCGTACTCGTCAGACCGGACGCGACCGCCGCCGTCGCAGCAGTGAGAGCCTCTCGAGTGTCAACTCGAACATCAACGTCGAAACGGCGCGTCACGAGTCTGCAGAGGCTGCGGTCGCCAAATCCTTCTCCTCCGCAAAGAAGAACGCGAAGCTCTCGCGTGTCGAATCCCCCTCCGGCCCGATTACCACCCCGGCGCTGAAGACCGGCGACACCATGCCTCCTCCACCCTCTCCTCTGGGCCGCCCTGTCGGTCCCATCGTTGATCCGGCGCCCGGCGCTGGTCATCCCTCTGGTCGCTGGTCCTCTACCACGGCCACCGGCACGCGTTCCTCCGCCGCCGTCTCAGAGACCCCGCCGACGAGCCTTGCCTCGGACGAAGTGCGCCGCAGCCGCCGCAACCGGAACAGCGTTACCACCTACAACGACTCGGTCTTGGCTGGCACCGCGGTGCATACGCGCCGGGACTACATTGCGCGTCGTTCGCTGACTTCGCTGCCCGACGGTCGGCTGAGCCTGGATGCTGACGAGAAATCCTGCGTGCACGACGAGTCGGTCCCCCAGTCGCCTGTCGGCCCTCCGCCGAAGAAGCTGAAGAAGACCCCGGTCACCAAGAAGGCGGCGAAGGCTCCCGTGCGACCAGTGCAAGAGCTCGAGGCCGATGCTACTCCCGCCGCCGAGGAGGAGATGGACGACACTCCTGCCGAGGACAATGACAAGGCCATGATCGACGCCGTTGAGACATCTTCGGCCGAAAACAGTTCTATGTTGGAGGAGGACGCACCTCCTGAGCCTCCTCGTGTCCTGCGCAAGCGCGCTCCCGCGACCTACAACATCGTCCAGACTGTCCGTCAGGCGCGCGCTCAGAAGCCGCTCTGGATTGACTTCCTGGAGAGGCGCGATGCGAATCGCTTTTCAGAGAACGGGCGCGATCTTCACCTGGCGGTGGAGATTGAGGCGAAGTTCCGCATGGAACAGAAGCAGGCGATGGAAGACCAGAAGGACTGTTCTTGGCCGCGGAGGGTCTTGCTGAAGCACGGATTGTACCTGCCGATGGCCGCCGAGCCTCCAGTCGTGCAGCCTTCAGTGCAGTCTAGACTTCCCAAGGCCGAGAAGGCGGCCTACGAGGCCTACGTCAACGAGCCTGCGCCGCTCTGGTCTTACCCCATCTTCAAGGGCGCTGAGATCCTCAAGACTCAGCGGGATTACAAGCTGCCTCGGGACATTCTGTACCCCCTGCCAGAGCCCCAAGGACCGAAGTGGAAGGTGATGGTCAAGAACCGTTACATTGGCGATGCTCATCACATTGTCCAGAAGGACACGCTGCCTCCATCGACTTGTAGGTGTGCTGATGCCTGTGGGGATGACTGCATCAACCGACATATGCAGTATGAGTGCGACGAGACCAACTGTCGGCTTGATCCTGAAGACTGCACCAATCGTCAGTTCACCAGCCTCGGCAACCGGGCGAATGGCCGCCTTTGGCATCGGATTCCGGACGTGACTAGACCGAACCTGTACGAAGAGGGCGTTGAAGTCGTCGAAACCAAAGATCGTGGGCATGGAGTTCGCGCCATGCGAAGCTTCCGCCCCAATCAGATCATTGTCGAGTACGTCGGCGAGGTCATCACGCAGGATGAAGCCGATCGTCGGATGGAGGAAGTGTATTCCGACCAGAATGACTTCTACCTCATGACATTCCACGACAATCTGATCATCGATGCGACCAAGGGCTCGATTGCGCGGTTTGTCAATCACTCGTGCGACCCTAACTGTCGCGTCGAGAAGTGGATCGTTGGTGGCACTCCCCGCATGGCGCTTTTCGCTGGCAGCAGGGGCATCGAGGTCGGTGAGGAACTGACCTACGACTACAACTTCACGTAAGTCTTCATGTGTCTAATATCTTGGTTCTTCTCGTAACACTCTCAGTCCTTACTCGGACGATAATGTCCAGACGTGTCGTTGCGGTGCGGCCAACTGCCGCGGCATTCTCGGCCCCAAGCCGGCGTCTCGACGCGCTGCGGTGGACAAGTCTCCGTCGCCGGTAGGACTTATCAGCAAAGCCAAGCGCACGCTGAAGCGTGCTTTTGGTGCGAGCGACACCAATGCCAGTGATGCGAAGCGCCGCAAGACGATAGACAACGGTTCCTTGGTAGCGAAGGGCAAGCGTGCTCTTGGCCTTACTGCGGCTGTGGAACCGGAAGACCCGGGGAAGCAGGCCCAGCAGGCTCAGTCGCGCGCAGACCGCATGAAGAAGCGTCTCTCTACTGCGGACGACGGTGGGAAAGAGACTGTGGGTAAGCGCGTCAGCCGGCGCCATACCGCTACCTTCCCGGTGTCATCCATCTCATCGAGGCATCGGGCGATGTCTCGGTCTCCCGCTTTCAGGAAGCCGCTTCGAACATACAAAGCTCGGGCTAACATTTCAAAGGGAGGACGTTCGCGGACCCCATTATCATCGGTTCGAGCCCCCGGTTCGCGTAAAGCGCCGGTTTCAGTGGATCGAGGTCGGGCCAAAGCTGAGGCCGGGCGCGCGGCTGCTTCAGTAGCCGACTCGGACACTCCGACGGCTAGGCGGATGCAGAGGCGCAAGTCTGCTCGCTAGCTTTGGCCTCATTATCAACGTGTGTGTTGTTTGCGCTTTGTACGAGTTATGTCCAAAGGGGGATGATGGGGCAACGGGCGGAACTGGGAGCGCATTTGAATTTCTTCACTTTGCATTGCCAGCTGAGTTTCTCTTTGTTCGACATCTCCCTTGGGTGTTTTGTTATGGATCTTTCAAGTCGGACGGAAGGGGTTGCGCGGGTAGGGGGCGGGGCGAGCGTTGCGAGTCTGGTCAGGTTCTCCGGGTTTAATATCTTTTGTGTGGCGGTGTGTTCGATGGGAGAGGGGCATCTCAGATGGGGGATCTTACTCTACTTCTGAGGTGTGGTTTTACTGTGTCTACTAGGGCGAGCATGGGGGTTTGCATAGGCATTGCAAGCTGGACTGGGGAGATTGAGGGCAAGGACGGGGCTAAAGCGAGCGCGTTGTGAGCTTCCTGTTGTTGTCGAGTGATTTTCTCTTGAGGCTGGGTTTGTGGAATGGGGCTGGGGATGGGGATGGGGATGGGGATGGGGATGGGGAGTTGTGCTCTGTATCTTGCTCTGGGGCGTATGGCTTGTGGGCTCGTCTTTGAGCTGGGACGGCGTACGTAGGTGGGCTACTAGACCAATGGTTGTTGTGATAATATGTTCGTGATGCGCGGGTGATTGATGTGTGGTTTATGTGATGAGGCGGATCGGGGCGGCGAGGCTGAAGCACGTGATCTATGGTGAGATGGACTCACGTGGTATGCCTAATTGGTGGGCAGATGTGCGGATGTGTGATGTCGGTCGTATCTATACCAAGTGCTGGACTTTGGTGATGAGGATCTGGGGAAATATGGTTCTCGCTGGGATTCAGCCGTCATGAACGACTATACACTCTAGTCTTCGTCTAAGTCGTCCCGGCTAGCGCATAACATCGTCACCACATCTAGTTACAATTTACTCTTCCCATCACTGCCATGTAGTCAGAACGGCATATCCATCTCACTCGCGTCCTCCTCTTTCTTCTCCGGCGGCGCCAGCACCTCTCTCAACCACCCCACAAGCGCACCGACGTACTGCTTCCCACTCGGCAAAAAGTGGCCACCGGGGTGATACACCACCCTCGGCTTCTCACACAACTCAGCTAACGCAAGGCTTCTCTTCTCCTCAACGACCGTATCCACACTCCCAATGAAATGGCACGTCGGCGTCGCTAGCCCGCCAGCGTAGAAGGCGTCGTGCTCCGCCCCCGCGAGCCGGAACCCGGAGTATATCACCGCGAACTTGAAGGGGGGGTGTATCGGCCCAGCCTCAGTCGGCCGAAACGAGACCGGAAACGCCGCGGTGCTGGGCCCGAAATGCGCCCAGCGCCCTGGCTCCAGCACGCTCGCGAGCAGCGCCGCCATCGCGCCCCCCTGACTAAACCCCACTACGCCGTCGAACGGTCCCTCTTTCCTCAACACCTCTGCCAGGGCCTCAAACCCCCCATCCAGCCCCACTATTTCCGTGCTGTCTCGAGTTGGGCGCCGGAACCAGGCATACGCCGCGGGCTCATCGGTGCCGTCGGGCGCGGTACCGGCCAGGGCGCCGGATTCTTCGGCGGGGATGAGCGAGGTGCTGATGGGTATTGTGGGGTCGTAGGAGGGGAGGTCGGTGGTGGAGAGGCGGTGGGGGGCGGTGGGGAAGGAGAGTGTTGAGGAGGGGAAGGCGGTCTGGAGGAGCTTTGCGAGGGCGCGGGTTTTGGAGGTGAAGAGGGGGCCGGATTGGGTGTAGCCGTGGAGCATGAGGATGCGCAGCGCCGGGGCGGGGGTGGTGGGGGGCATGGTGGGTGTTGGTGGGTGTTGGTGGGTGTTGGTGAGGGTGTTTGGGGGGAGGTAAGCGTGGCGGGGGAGTGGTGAGATGTACGGATGTAAGCGTGGTGATAACGGGCGACGGTGGTGGTTGTGCGGGTGGCCGGGCCGGGCTTGGCGGCGGGAGGGCCCGGCGCTAGGCGGACGTCGTTTCACGGAGATAGCGGGGAGTGGACACGCTTCATCGCGGACTCGCGGATTTCGAACATGCTGCATTAATCATCTGCCTTTTTGCGGCCCATGTATCCAAAAGAATCCAATGCTCGCCAATGCGCGCACCATAACCAGTGTCTACATCTACCTGGATCCGCCGTCCATCCCCTTCTCACCCTCCTGCCGCACGCCCCCCTCGTCAATGCTCTCCAGATCGAACACGAGCTCGTCATACCAGCTCCGTTCCCCACCCCCATCCGCCTTTTCTCCCACTAGCGCCTCCTCGTCGCCTTCTAGCGTCCGCGACCGCCGCGCTCCACCACGGACCTGCATGCTGCGCCGCGCGGCCCGCAGCGCGCCTTCGCGGAGCGAGTCCCCGCGCTTGAGCGTCGGGCCGAGGTCGAGCCCGATGGCGATGGAGCCGCTGCGCGCGGTCTGGCGGTTTACATGCGCGGGACGACTCAGGTCCGCGGGGTTGGGGAGTTGAGGAGCCTCATTCTGGCCCTCGACCCGGCCCTCTGCCCGAGCCAGCCGTGCTCGTTCTTGAGCTGCTAGGCCGGTTTCGTGCACCACGTGCTGATCGCTCAGCTTCTTGTTCTTGATAAACGAGGGGAGTGCTAGACCGAGGACGGCGACGACGGCGTACATGAGCCACATCTTGCCCAGCGCGTCCGTGAGCGCGGCGCGCACGGCGATTTTCTGCTCCGGGAGCAGGGCGGCGATGGCGCTGGGCGAGGAGACGGCGTGGCCGTGGGTTAGGAGGTGGACGAGCGGCGGGGCGGTCCCGGATGCGAGGAGCTGGGCGCGTTTCCCCGCGAGCTGGTTTTGGAGCACGACGTTGCCGAGGACGACGGAGATGGCGTTGGCGATTTGGCGGACGAAGCTGAACATGCTCGTTGCGGCGGCGCGGTCTTGCGCTGCGACGCTGTTCTGCATTGCGATCATGGGGGCTTGGAACAGGGGCCCCACGCCGCAGCCGGCGATGAGTTGGTAGAGTACGAGCCGGGGCCAGGAGGTGTGCGGGGGGAATTCGGCGAAGAGGAGGAAGCCGAGGGCGAGGAGGAGGAGGGAGAAGATGATCCAGGTTTTGTAGGCGCCGTGTTTGGAGATTGTCATTCCTGTGATTATGGATGTGATGGAGAGGGTGAGGTTGTAGGGGAAGAGGTAGACGCCGGAGAGGAGGGGGGTGGTCCCGAGGACGGCTTGGAAGTAGATGGGGAGGAAGTAGGAGCCCGCGATGAAGACGAAGCCGTGGGAGAAGTTTATGGCGTAGATTACGCTGTTGGAGAGGGACCGGAAGATGTGCAGGGGTATGATTGGGTATCTTGGGATGGTGGCTTCGATGAGTATGGCGGCGGCGAGGGTTGCGATGCCTACGAGGAGGAGGGAGAGTACGATCGGCGATGTCCAGGGGAATGTTATACCGCCGAAATCGAGGCCGAGGAGTAACATCACCGTCCCGCCGACGATGGCAATCGCTCCCAGCCAGTCTATCGCGAGTAGGCCTTGGACTAGCGGCGTGTGCGGCTTGTGCACCTTGAGGAAGAAGCAGATGGCGAGGAAGGCGATTCCGTCCAGCGGTATGTTGATCCAGAAACACCACCGCCAGTTCAGCTTCTCACAGAAGAGCCCGCCGATCGCCGGCCCGAGACCGTTGGCGACGCCCCAGACTGTGCCTAGGAGGCCGGAGTACTTGCCGCGGCGCCTGCGGGGGTCAGTTACGACTGAGCGAGGGTGAGAGGAAGGGAGGAGGCGTACTTCGCGCTGAACAGATCCGAGAGCAGGATGCTAACCATGACGAGCAACCCGCCGGACCCGATGCCCTGCACCACGCGCCCCGCGATCAACATCCCCAGACTAAAACTCCACCCGCATACCGCGCTCCCTATCAGGAAAAAGATATTCGCAGCCAGCATGACGGGCTTCCGTCCAAAGATATCGCTGATCTTGGCCCATACTGGGCCCGACGCAGCGCCGGCGAGGAGGTATGCGCTCCCGATCCAGCCGAAGCCTGTGGCGTTGGTGTGTAGGGTTTCGGCCATTGTTGGGAGGGCGGTGGTTATTATTGTTATGTCGAGGGCGGAGAGGAAGACGGAGAGGAATAGGGAGGCTATGAGGAGCTTTGGCGGATCCTTGGGCTCCTCTGGTGGTGGTGCCGTCTCAATGGGCTTTTGTTCCATTGGGGGTGACATCGCGGGTTCAACGGCGGTTTCGAAGAAGTGTGCGGATTGAGGGCGGATGCTGGGCCATTCGTGTGCTCCGGCTGGACCATTGAGGGATTTCTGATCGAGGGTGCGCTCTGGTATGTCGGGTAGGTGTGTCGGGGCGTACCTGGCGCTCGGTTGGGACTCCATCTCTGCTCACGGGGGGACGAGGCTGGCGCGCAGCAGCATCTCAGAATCTCTCCAGAGGTGTCTCCAGGGGGGCAAGGCACAGTTTTAACCCGACAGCCCTCTTCGCAGGAAAGCCAGGCCCGTGGCTTGCACGAGAGAGAGAGGCTTGTCGCGCTGGGCAGTGACGGGACAAAATTAGACGGATGGTGAGACTTGCGTGTGAGGGACATGCGGGCATAGCGGGTCTTTGGCCTCGCCCGCCCACGGCGTAGACCTGACGTTCCATGTTGCTAGCTTGGAGGGGTAGATGAAGGGGCGCGCGCTGGGCCAGCCGGGCGCCGCTGGTTGGACTTCCCTGGATGGGTGGAGTGTGAGGTAGTGTGCTCGACACCTAGAGTGCTTGCAATATATACAGTGCACGGTGGGTTCCGGGTGTGGTGATCGCCACTGGGGGGGGGGTTTGGCGGGCAAGGCGTTTCGGGTACATGGGTGGGGGGGGAGAAACAATGCGTTTACGGAGACATCGAAGTCCGCTATGCTGTGGCGGGGAGGATAAACGGCGAACATCCTCCAATTCGCGCTCAATTCTTGTACCACAAGGTATCTGCCAAAAAAGCGAACCTCAGCCTCGCCATCGTCCACGGCGGCTGCCCCGGACGTCAAAGTCAGATATATCCCCGCCTTGATCCGGGACGATCAGCGACCACAAACCCTGTGTCATTCTTCTTCTTCCGGCCTAGCGCCCTCGAATTAAGCTGCCTGGCACTCAGATTAAGCTTCGCGCACATGCCGCGAACCCATATATGGAGGCATGCGGCTCGGCGTCATTGGACCGGGTGTTCGGGCTGCCGCTGCCGCTGCGCTCCACGGGGTCGGCGGCAATTTACCGTGGCCGATGGATCCTGGCCCAGGTGGGCTTCCGGCCGAAGCAGTTGTGCTGTGGTGCGTGGTACGGGCGAAAGGTATGGTTCGGTGGGGGATGGAGAGGTCGCGGGGATGGAATGGGAGGAAGTGGGTGTGAGGTGAAGTGTATTACCAAGGCACGCCCAGCTACGTAGAACGGAATGCGCAGGCGAGGCGAGGCGAGGCTCCAGGCCCGGGTCGCTTCACGTGCTCCACGATCCTACTTCTCGATCCCTAATCTCCTTCTCCGTCTCCCAGTCCATCTCAGCTCGGAACCCACACTCCTCCATCATCTCTGTCGCCCATCCCCTTACACACCCCTCCTTACACACCCTTCGGAGCCGGCCCCCTTCGAATCATCTGCATCTCATGCCCCTCACTCGGCTGCACAGCCTCAAACCCAAAATGCTCATACACCGGCCGGCCCGCATCCGTAGCCTCCAGGAACGCAGGGATGGGCGGGTCATGCGCGTCCGCCTCGTCCAGCACATCCTTTAACAACAACGAGCTCACGCCTCGATGCTGGAACTCAGGGAGAACCCACAGCGGGGCCAGGAACCTGCTCCCATTAACATCAAAACACCCCCACACAAAACCACACTCCACTCACCAATGCGGCTCCCCCCCCATTAATTCCTTCTTAATCCCATCAAAATGCTCAAACAACCCCTGCCACTTCTCCACATCCACATGCTCCCACATATCCTTCTCCTCCTCCTCGCTCCACGCGTACTTCTCCTTCCACCCCAGTTTCTCCCCCGCGTCTTTTCGCCAGTGATGGACCGGGAATGTGGCGGAGGGGCGCAACCACCCCGCATGTCCGATTATGCGCGAAGGGTCGGAGCGCAGCGTCGCTTTGACGTATTTCCCGTCCGACGCGCCGATCCAGGGGCGCATTCGGGCGGCCATCCGGGCGATGCGTATGTCGAGGGCGGGGCGTCGGTCGAGGGGTTCCATCATGTCGTGCCTAGGGTGGGTTAGTGCTGAGTGAGTGAGGGGAGGAGGAGGGAGGGAGCGCACACGTACCAGTCCTGCGGGAAGGCGGCGTAGTAGCCAGCAGCGATTTGGGGGAGGTCGGCTTCGGTTACTGGGCTGAGCAGGACGTCGGCGGACGTGAGGCGGTTCGAGACGGGGGCGGCCATGTTGGGTGCCGGTGCTGGGACTGGATCTTCGGGGAAGGCTGGGTTTGTGGGGTTGGCTGGGTTTGTGGGGTTGGCTGGCATGGTGGTTAAAGATGCGTGGAGGGTAATTTGGGAGATGAATGAACCTGAGTTGTATGCCGATTGGGGTGCAAAGGTGCGAGGTTATATATCAACTCCGGACGGCGGTCCACGGGGCGCAATTCCAATTCCTTTTCCCTCGCTGAAGCAGGCCACGTTTTGCGGCGTCCAAACAAATAGCAACAATCACAGAAAGCCAGAGAGTAAGGCGCGCGATCACCGTTGCTAGCAAAATGTCCGGCGCATACATTCTCGCGCCATACGAGCCACTTTATACCCCCTTTCTCCACAGCCCCGCAATGCACTGCATGCAACGCGATAGCTAGCTGATAAGCATGCAACGTGCGACGGCCCCTGAGGAGGGGTGTTACGGCACGGTGAAGAGGCTTGCATGGTTGTTGAGCTTCGTTGTTTGGAGGGGAGGGAGGGGTACGGCGGGCTAGGCTGGACTGGGTTGGGCGTCCCGCGAGGCCGGATCGTGCCGTCGGGCCCCCACTTGGTGTCCGCACCGGCGTGGTGGGGCGGGGAGAGGTGATGGATCGGATGGAGGATCGATTATTTGTGCGGTGGAGATTTGATATCCATGGCGCAAGAGTAACGGACACGTTTTGCGGGCGGAAAGGCGGGAGTGCACGCCATTGGCCGTTTGGCGGTGGATTTGTAGCAGATCTCCTTGCCACGTGGAAATGAGGAATGTGATGACGGCGTCCTCCTTACCGCAGTCTTGAGATTCTTAGCGGCTGAGGATCGTCAAGGGAATGCGCAATCGAAGAATCGACGGTGCAATGATCGCTCGGGTCGATTGCCGATCGTATAGGCGCCTTTCCCGTATATGCCACGCGTCTATTGTGTTCTTCATCTGCTTTCCTACGCATCATGCTCATCTTGCGAATTTCAATGGGCGATCGGGTTAGCGCTGGAGATCTTCATCCACATCTTCCGGGCTTTGGCATTGCATTTGAAGATGGAGAGGAAGAGGGATACGACTGAACTGAGATGGCCCAAACTCAGCAGAAATGGACGCGACTGGAACAGGGAGAGAAGCCAAGGTAGCCGAGATGCATTGTCGGGTCGGGTTCACCAAACCGCCGTTTTCGAGCTGCTCCTTTGGATGTGAGGATACAGTAGATGGCGCTCGACGTTGAGAAACCGTGGGCATCTGCCTAGAACTAGACTCGGCTCAAAGTACATGGCATCGCGTGCTACGATCCTTGCAGTCTCTGGGACCCTTCCGTCCATGTATAAGGTGCCGTTGCCAGTGTCGCTCTCGATATGCTTAACACGCTCGACAAGATGAACTTCGATCAAAGACTCGGCCGTCAGCAAAACGAAGGCGAACGCAAGGCATTTGCATCCGGCGAGCTATATATAGCCAAAAAATGAGCACGCTCATATCCAAGTCACATAAATGATCGGGTGCCGTTTATGCCTGCGATGGTTGTAGTTGCTGCCCCTCACCATCCCCGAAGTTGCATGGAAAAACAAGCTACTTAGTAAAGTAGTCAAGGCAGTCAAAGACTAGTTCTAATGTGTAATCGACTTTTAGGCATCTTGAAGCTATGGGCATTTCGTATGTACGGTAGCAGCTAATAGCTCTCCTGCAGCTCACCATGCACCTCGTAGGCTCCCAGCAACTGCCCCGCAATCAGCCAATCGCCTGCCCCACTCCCTTACCTCATCCCCCTCCCCACTTCCCTGTCCCCCACCCTCCCTCTCCGACTCCACCACAAGCTGCAAGCTGCAGCCAACCATCATTCTAATCTTCCCAAGCCGTCAGTGAGAACAGTGAGTCACTATTCTTATCCTCTTTACCATCTTTAGTTAGTTCTCTTCTACCGACTATTCACAAACACCACCGCTAACCAGTCACCGGCCAGGCAGCCCCCGCTTCAGCCTGCGACCTGCAGGTGGCAGATCTGCCCCGCTGGCGCCTTGCTGAGCCTCACTTCTTCTTCGCTGGCGTCACGGCTACAGGTCCTGCCTTAAACGTACGCGAACCGCCCGTCCGGTCATCGTCGTTCCCTCAAGGCTGGTTTGTCACTTTCCGTCTTTTGTCGCGTGGGTCGTTCATCCATCTCTCGTTCGTCCTGTGTTGAAACAAGTGAACAGGGGAGGAGCTCCAGCATTATCCCTCTAAGCCCGATCATCGAATCTCGTACTCAACACTCACCACCGCATCTAAGATCTCGAGGGCACAATGGCCGCTCACCTCCACCGCTGCGTAGTCTGTCATTCCCGCAAGCCAGCCGACGAATTTCCCCGCGGCCTCAATGGCAACACGCACATCACCATCACCTGTCACACATGCCTGGGCCAAGTCTCCAACACACGCGAGTTGCTCAGCGAGCTGGGGCGGTCAATGAGAACCCGTCCAATGACCAGGACAAGCACCGCCGCCGTCGACGGAGACTCCGAGCGTGCGCAGCGCGCCCACAAGCGCAAGCGCGAAGACTTCCCGCTAGCCCCGCCGAAGAAGCGTAAACCTAGCGTTCCCCTCCCCACCTACGCGACATGCCTGGTCTGCGACGAGGAAAAGGAGGCATCGGCTTTCCCCTCGCGCCGTATCCAGCGCGGCTGGTACATGAAAAGCGACATCGCGAAGGGCGGCGATTGCCCCAATTCCTGCATGAACCACCTCGGATTCACGCGCAGCACGTTCCGCTGGCGCACCGCGCCGACGTGTAAGGCGTGTATCACGATGTGGCTCACGGCGTCGCTGGACAGCGGGGCGGTCAACTTGTCTTGTCCGGATGAGCGCTGCCGGCAGAAGTGGGCGCCGGAGATTGTGCAGATTTATCTGGATCAGAGGAGTTTTGACTTTTACTGTGATGATGCGTTTACGACGTGGGTTGCTGAGCAGCGGGATATGGTTCATTGTCCCAAGTGCAACGAATTGCAGATTTCGGGGGTTGAGAGGGCGGGGTACCCGCATATGGAGTGTGCGAGCTGTCATGAGCGTTTGTGTGTCATTTGCAAGGTGCCCTGGCACAAGGACATGACGTGCCAGGACTGGTACCTCGCCCACGCATCGGACGCGCAGAAGGAGGAAGAGAAGGAGTTGATTAAGAGTCTGGTCGCGGAGGGTGCGCGGCGCTGCCCGCACTGCGCTCTGGCCGTGGTCAAGGACGGCGGCTGTCCGTCCATGCGGTGTAAGCCCGCCATTTTCGTATTCAAGTCAGTTATTGACTATCGTAGGCACGCGCTGTCGTCGCGACTTCTGGTGGCTCGTCGCCGAGCCCGTCCGCGCCGCTGGTTCTGCACCGGGGAAGCCCAAGGAGTTACCTCATGGCTGGCACAATCCGTACCCGGATCGGGGGTGCGAGGCGGATATGCAGAAGACCGCGGGCCCGCTGCCGCCGTTGACGACGCAGGTGCTTCCTGTTGTGCCTCCTCAGTATTAGAAGGTGATAGAGGGTGTGTCTTTTTCCTGCGGCATCTGTTTTTCGGAGTCGGGATAGGGACATGGCGCTGGTGATTATGGATTTGTGAGTTTCGGATGGAGAAGATCACGCGTAGATGAAGGATTGACCTCGGATGGGATAATGGAATGATCTCTACGAGTTTGTGTGGTTTGTGTTTTAATTGCGGGTGGTGTGTTCAAGAAGGTGAAGTCGGCCCTGTCAGCCTTGCGCGCCATGTAGATCTTTATACGTCATCCGCGCGTGGCAGGGGTATCCATTCCGCTCCCCCCTTCTATCAACCAAAATGGCAGCACAGGATCCAAGTCTATCCAACGTTTTCTCCACCGGTGCCCGACTGCCCAGCCTCAGCCTTGCCCTCCCTCCCCTCCTCCCGCTTCTCCACCCTCCTCGGCTGCCGTATCATCGTCTACCTCATCAGCCAACACCCACCCCAAAACAAACCATACTCACCAAGTGCACATCCCCCTCACTAGCCCCCCACCGCCGCGCATCAAACCCCAACTCCTCCACCCCCTCAAATCCATACTTAGCATACAGTTTCCGTCCCGCGGAACTACTCTCAAGATACCCCTCCACGCCCAACCTATCCATCTCCCCACACCCCCACTCCACCAACATACTCCCCACCCCCCTCCGCTGATACTCCGCCCTCACCACCAAACTCTCCAAAATAACAATAGGCCTCCCATCCCCAATCCACTTCCTCCGACTCGCAAATATCCCACTCATAAACTCCGCCCTCGCCGGCGTGTTGTCGCCTGGAAAAGGGGGGCGCATTTGTAGGCTAGAGGTTATTTCGGACTGACTTCGGGGGCGGGTGAAGATGGACCATTGTGCGATGCCGACTATCAGATTGGATTTGTCGCTGTCTGTGACCTTGTAGGCGAATGAATAGGGTGCGGCAAGGGCGGCGGCGCGGTGCGAGGCTTGGAGGGCTATTGATTGCGGGGACATCGGCCCGGGGGCCCAGCAGATGTGGAGGGGGCTTGGTTGGAAGGCGGCGTGGTGGAGGGTTACCCAGGTTGGGCAGTCTGCTGGGGTTAGGAGGTGGAGTTCGAGGGGCATTGTTGCGGGTTTGCGGGGGGGATGGGAGGGGAAAGGGGGGTTCATATGGGGAGGGGAGAGGGGACGGCCGTTTTTATGTTGGAGTTGTGGAGAGCTGCGCGGGGCACGAGGCGGGTGGGTGCAGGGTCTGCAGGGGATGATGGTGGGGCGAGGGCGGGGTCAGGGGTAGGGTCTGCGATGAGTCGGGGTCTTGAGCTTTGTCGATGTCACACGGTTGGTTTGTCGGACTTCACGATGACGCATGTATTGCCTTCGAAAGCATATAGTCAATTGGTCTTCTCGCTTGACATACCACACTGAGAGCATCTTTCAGCGGTCTATCCATCTCCGGACAACGCGTCATCCCTCGGACGGAAAACCTCATCGCTGTATAGTTCCACGAGTCTATCAGCATCGGCCGAGACACCTACCTTTCCCATCAGCTTGCATATACGAAGTAGCTAGTGCATACTCGGGTCGGGTAGGTCCCTCTCAATTTCAAGATTATCAGCACTTTAACGTTGATAACCCCGCGTGACTCACAAGCCCGAGATGATGAAGTGCAGCGCGTGCTGACCGGTAAAGGCATATCAATCCCTTAGACTCATCACCGCTCCGGCAAGGAGTCAGCACTACCATGCGCTCGGTGCCGAAACCGAGGATCGACCGCCCGAACACTACAACCATGATCTGAGTCCTGAGCAGAGCGCAGAATATCTCATGAAACAAAGGAGCATTCATTCCCACACCACACCCTACTCATCCCCCCTCTCCCTCCCGCCGGCAGCGGCCACCTATCCAAATACGCCGCCCTCCCCTCCCACAACGCCCCCATGTCAACACTAACCACATACTCCCCCAGCCAAAGCACTGTATTCCCCTCCCCATCCACGCGCGCTAAACTCCCGAGCCTGAGCTCCAACCCCACCGTTACATTCCCCCCCCCCCTCAATACCGAACACCCGCTTGTGTGCCACCAACGCCCTGCGCGGCTGCGGCTGCAGGCCTAAATCGCTGGACAAGAAGCCGAGCAGTACGTAATCGGACAGCGTGGTGCCGGTGTTGTGGATTGTGATGGGGATGCGCGCGAAGGCGCACCGGTCGTAGAAGCGCACGCCGGACGCGACGCGGCACCCGGTGCCGAGGGTGGGGATTGAATAACTGGGCAGTAGAGCTTCGGGGGGTATATGTGCTGTGAAGTTGGTGTAGTGCAGGCCGAATCTAGGGCCGATTAGCAGGTGCATAACAGGCGGTAGCATCACAGGCGGCAATAAGGCGCCTACCACAAACTCGAAAACGGGCGTCCCGGTGTACCACTTGTAGGTTCGGCCGGGGCTGGAGCCGCTGGGGCGTAGGGACATGTCTGTCATTGGGAGTTGCTGGACGTAGGCGGCTGGGTACTGGGTTACGGGTAGGCGGCCGGCCGGCGCGGAGTGGCCGGTGAGGATGTTTAGGATTTCGGGTCCGCCGTCTTGGCCCGGGTAGCCGGCCAGAGGAGGGCGGAGAGGTTGGGGTTGGTGAGGAGGGGCGAGGAGTCTAGTTGGCCGCCACCCATTTGGACGACGATCAGTGGTTTTCCGCCAGAGCTTAGACGGGCGATGAGAGCCTGGGGGTGGTTAACTGCGGTTGTGGAATAACTGAGTCTCTCACAAGTTGCGCTTTGCTCCACGCGATGTCGGTGCGATCCTTCTCCTCTCCTTCGATACCGTTGTTGATGCCGCTCACTAAGATGATGACATCCGATTTTGCGACCGCCTGGTTCACTGCCTTGGGAGCTTCGGCAACGGAATTCAGCTTCCCTGATATGCCCTTCGCGTAATGAACGGTGATGTTAAAGTTGCGGGCTGCTTCAAGCGGACTTCGAAGATACGGAGCAGTACCGGCGTAGCTCCCTTTGCATGTCCTTGGTCGCATTGGCCCGCTCACCGATCAGCGCTATTGACTTCCCGCCTAATGAGAGAGGCAGGACGCCGTTGTTCTTCAAGAGCGTGATCCCCTCAACCACAGCGCGAAGAGCCAATTCCTGCGCCTTGGGCGTATTCACATCCTTACCCCCCAGAGCCCTCAGCGCCTGATTCCTCACATGATCAAAGTATCCAACCCGGAACAATAACGAAAATTGCCGTGCCAGCGCACGATCAAGTGTTGCTTCGCCAAACATGCCTTTCTCGTAGGCCGAGGCCAGATACTTCTGGTAATGGTGACCGCAGTCGAGATCAGTTCCCGCATTTAGAGACCATGCAACGGCTTCTTCTGGCGTTTTGGCGTACTGATGCGGTTTGAAGACGTTTTCGACGGCTCCGCAGTCGCCGATAAGACAGTGCTGGTCCGACGCCCAGGCCCAGTGCCCGCGGAGGACGGCGTTTAGGAGATAGTCGCTTGCGCATGTTGGGACACCGTTGACGGCATTGTATGAGCACAGTACGGCCCCGACATTGGCGTCTCGCGTTCATGCCTGGAAAGGCGGAAGATAGTACTCCACCAAGTCCTGGAGAGAGACCTTTGCGTTGAAGCCGTGGCGTGAAGTGCCGTTCCATTTCTCGGGTCGTAGGCTGCGAAATGCATGCAAGTCGTGATCACGCGCTTATATCCGGACAACCTGTCGCCTTCAAGGCCGGCAACCAGAGCGCGGACGTAAGATGATATGTGGAACGGATCCTCTCCCGGCGTTTCCTGGCTGCGTCCCCATCTAGGGTCTTCAAAGGGATTGATATTTGGCGTCCAAAGATCCAGTCCAGCACGGTCCGCGTTGCTAAAAGCTCGAGCCTCAGTGCTGATCACGGTTGATATTTGCCTGATCAGATCATCATCAACCGTTGCCCCCAGGAGAATGGGCTGTGGAAACGAGGTCGCATGGCTAAAGTCCCCAGACGAAGCGAACTTTACGCCGTGACCAGAAGCGACTCCGTGCAGGCCTTCTGATCACCAGTCGTATGGTAGAATACCAAGACGCGGAACTCCCGGACTTGCATGACCCATAAGCGCAACCTTCTCCGTCAAGTTCAGTCGTTCCAGCACGGTCGTGGCTCGGTCAAAGGGGTTTAGGACGTTAGCCAGCTGGTAACGCTGCTGTAACGTCTCGACCCCACTGAATGAAGGATCGCATATCGGAGTGCTGGCGATCGGACCCTTCTCACAATCTGGGCAGCTACTCAGGGCCCAGGAGGTCAGAGAAAGGAGAACGACTATGGTAACGACCGACATGACGATACGCGCCAAGTGAGGGCCTGCCCGTGGCCAGATATGATGCTAAACGTCAAGATTCAGATCTTCCATCGCGAAGTTCTCAAGATCCCAGAGGTCCATCTGTCCAATATTGACTAACGAGGTGACGAGCGAGCACAAGTGATAGCCGGGAATATATACAGCCGCTTCCAGGGTTTCCCCAGAAAGATTGCCCACCGTGCTCATCTTGCGTTTCGTCCCAAGGCGCTTTCATCCGTTGCACTCATGCATGGTCAGTCTCTGGTTACTGAAGAGTGCTCATCGCCATGCGGAAAAATCGACTGCTTCGTATGACGAATTCGACCGCTTTAGCAAATTTGAGGCGAACAGCCGTTGCAGGATTAACTCCAAGCATCCAGTTCTAACCATGGAGATATAGTATGCAGCCGCTTGCTGCGTGTCAGTCAGTACTGCTCAAATTCAGCATTTGAAGTTAAGCTTGAGGTTGAAGCCGTCCGTTAAACTCGGGGCGAAAGGGCCGGGGTCGGACGGCACTCGGGATTTTCCCGGCCGGCTGCTGTTGGTAGGCACACGCGTGAGCCATGACGCATTGTGACATACATAAGGCAGCCGTCGTCTTTATGAGCTTCACGCGTTGCGCTCCTCTTTTACAATAATCACCCTTTGAACCTCAAAGTGAAGCAGCTTGCCGCTCGGCCGCTGCTTTTGCCGCCATGAACATGATGTCCAACGACCCCGTCGAAGTCCCCATCGACGACCCGAACGCCGACACCGAGTGGTACGATTTCGTCGAACTGCGCATTCTGTGGCTAACTGCGCCCAAGGAATGATATTCTCCGCAAACATGGCATCATTCCCGAAAAGCCGCCTTCGCCGACGCCCATGATCCAAGAGGCCCTCGAGGAAGCGCGCAGACTGGCGCATGAGAACCGACTGGAGGACAAAGACCTGGATGAGCTCGCAGATTTGGAAGACGACGAGGATGAGGAGTTTCTGAACCAGTACAGGTCCGGACACCGCTCGTGCAGGAATGTCGCGTCGCTGACGGCGCCACAGGCAGAAGCGTCTGGGCGAGCTATCCACCATCGCCGTCGCATCCGTCTACAACCAGGTGTACCCGGTTCAGAAGGCTGATTGGACTCGGGACGTTACGGATGAGTCGAAGAAGGCCTTCGTCTTTGTGCTCCTTACATCCTCACAGGGAATGAACGTGGAGTCGCGGGTGATGGTAGAGATCTGGAGGGAGCTTGCGGTCAAGTTTGGGGATGTCAAGTTCTGCCAGATCCGCGGGGACCTGTGCATCGAAGGCTACCCCGACAAGAACACTCCAACTATCCTGATATACAAGGACGGCGATATTCGGCGGCAAATCGTCACCCTGAGAGAGTTGAACGGGCCGCAGACGAAGCTGCAAGGTTCACGATGTCTGACCGGTGCTTGTCCACGTTCGCTAACCGTTATAGATGTTGAAAACCTCCTGGTACAGGTCGGCGCATTGAAACAGGGTGACATCCGGTTGAAACGCAAGGCCGCCGAGGAGGAGGAGCACAAAAGCATAAGGAGCGGAAATAAAGCGGCAGTAGAGGACGACGATAGCGATTGGGACTAAGCGGGGGAGAGGAATCCCCGTCAAAAATTCACCGCCCGCTCTGACAAGCCGTATTTCCATAGACAGTACGCATGGTGTTGGCCAGCTGTCTTCTGCACAACAAACTCACCCTGCTAATTCGCGCCCGCATCGCATGAGGGATGGTCCAATCCCATATCCGGACTTGGCTGCCTGCGCATACCACAACTAGCATCCACTTGCGAGGCGGTGATGCTGCCTGCCATATTGCCCCCCGCCAAGTGTTGTTAGTACTTTGTCGCCACATGAACGTCTCGGCATCGTCGAGGTCGGATATCTCCCGCCCTCAGGATTACCTTAGCGGAGCATCTCAAAACGAGCCGCAAAGCGATTGCACCTTGGCCGAGCACTAAGGGGCAAATAGGGGGCAAATGAGGGAGGTCAGCGCCCAAGTGGATTGTCTGCCCGCTTCCAGCTGCGTCTGCAGTGTTGGGATAGTGCTGCAACCCGCATCCCAAGCGCTTACATACTCAGCCCTGCAACTCGACGCTGGGGCCATATGCAGCTTACTTAACCGGACTCATACAAGTTTTGCTGTGCTGACATGCTCTGGGAATCCAGGGCGCCTTTCAGCACTAATCCTCTTCCCGCAGCGAGGATGCCTCGGATTGGCCATGCGCATCTTCATGCATGGCGCAACGTCTTGGCCTCCACTACCACCACAACACCATCCCGGAGAACGCACCAAAGCGGGGTTCCATCCCGACATGCGTATCTGCTGCCTACAGACAGTGGGTTGATTCTCCGCTACATCGCTCAACCAGTTCGAGGACGTAAGAGACTCGTCGTTGCCAGCGACAATGACCATGTTTCTCTTTCCGCAGTGGGGGGCCAGCGATGACCTCCCCGCTCTCCCGGGCGCGGGGCCCGTTGCCGCCGCGCTTGCGTCGCTCCACAGATAGGCGACAGATTTCTTCTGCATGCGTCTCTTGGTCATTGTCTGCTGGCACAATGCCAGCCTCCCCATGGCGACTCCCCACCGGCTTCTCGCAATCTCGCCTTTCGAATGCCGCACGTGAACATCTGCAGCGCCGAGCTGGAGGCTCCCCCCCTCCGGCTTCACTTGCTGACGTGCCGAGAGGCGCCGTTGATGCGTGCCTCTCCTGGAGCCCCGTGGTCGCTGCCCTCTCGCCAACTCGCCCTTGGGAAAAAAGGAACCGCATGCTGCATCTGTCGGCCGTTCCCGCTACATCGCGGGTCTGGGGAATGGTACTACTTAAGCTGCCCGAATACGAGCCGGTGGTCGTTTTAGGCTCTTCACTGCGGGGTTTGGCCTGAATGGGCACCCCTCCCCGCCCTCTGCGGCATCTTACTAGCGCCTTTAGTGGGCGCGCCCCTCGGAACTCCATCCTTCGAGGAATGCCGAATAATTGCGAACTATTCCAGACATGGGTTTCCTTTTGCCGGAACCCGACGTTGGGGGCCCCTCGACACGCAATTTCAATATCAACGCCATGTCTGCATCCTCTTGTTGTCCAATTGGCGGCCGCGATGCCATCATGCGATTCCTTTCCCTACCCGGACAGATTGCAGTAGTGAACTATCAGAATGTCCGGCCCAACCATGTCACTAAAATTTAACCTTGCGCCCGCTAGTACCAGGTAATCTTAGCTTTGACCTTATGAAGCACCGGAAGACTGCACGCTATCGGGCCGAATAGTAGACGCCCTCCGCCATCCAACATCGGATTGAAACGTCGGATTGAAACGTCGGCTTTGCAGACGTCCTGGTCCAGAATCTCGCGATGCGCCTTTCCCCATAAGGTTAACACGTCACGGTGGCTGGTCTGCTCCGACGCCGTTTCCGCTTGAATCCCCCGTCGCATGCGTTAGTCCTATCATATTAGTCCCATCACTAACGTACCGGTCGTCTAGCGGCCGCCCTAGGAACGCACGCATATCTCGGCTTCCATCTGTGAGTGAAGCTTTGGCGTTTGCAGACCTACGACTGGCAGAGTCGCATCAAATAACCCATGGGGAACTGGCACTGCATTCCGGAGCAGACGTGCTCTATTTATGGCACGTCTTAGGCGCAGATATCGCTCACTTTTGTGCGGAAGTGTCAGACTCGTGAGAGGCGTTCAACCTCAGTCTGCTTGGTCGCCGTCTTCTCTGTGACGCTGTTTTGCTGCGCGGATGCCTAACGAGCCAGGGATAATTATAGCGAGGGAAGGATTGGGTGAGACTTCGCTGGGATGCTCCCGCTTGGAGTGGGGGATGTGGGTGTCGTTCTCGCCTCTTCGTAAGGCTCTGCGCGAGGTGAGGAGGGGTTGGGGGGACGTTACGAGTGTGTTGCGGAGTCGACGTCAGAACCTCGTAACTCTGCACTGAAGGCTCGTATCACTGCGGACTTCGTACCGGTGGCGAAGATATTCGGGGAACCTCACGATAGAAGGCTCTCGAAATCATTATGGTGATGCAGGATGCAATGATGATCAGAATTGGCTATGACAAGGCGCACTATAAGAGACGAAGTGATACCAGCTGTTCCTTCCCCGCGAACCTCCTTGGACGTAGCCCCGTCTCCTCCTCGCTCCAGATCGATCAGATGCAGACCGCAATCGCAGTCGTCGACGCTCTATATACAACACCAAGTAGCGGCGATTATCCCACCGCCCAAAACCAAACCCCCACCGTCGCATCATGCAACGAGCGTATGCCAAACGCAAAACTCCAGCGCACAACCCGGGTATAACACTCTCATCCCCCTCCCCCCCCATCCCATCTAAATCAACTCATCACCCCCCCCCCTCCTACTCTCCTCCACCGCCCTCAACACATCCCACTCACTAAACACCGGCCCCCCCCCATCACACCTCGCCTTCCCCCTAAGTCGTTCACACACATCCGCCACATCAACATACCCCGCCTTGACCAAGCGATGCCCCTGAATAACATCCCAAGTAGCATGCGCCTGCAACAATGCCCCCCCCTCCCCCCCCTTCCTCACACTCTCACTCCACCCCCCATCAGCCCCCTCATACTCCTCCTCCCAACTCCCCTCCCGCCCCCCCCTCGCCCTCAAAATCTCATTCTCCGTATTCGCCCGCTGAAGCGCAAGCTTCAACCTCTGATTATCCGTCGCCAGGCTCGTGGCGCTGCTCTCTAGCGCCTCGAGCTTGGCCTCTAGGTCCTTCACGTGTCTTTCTTTCCGCTCACGGAACGCGCGCTGCGCGGCCCGGTTCTGCGCTTTGCGACGGTATTGCGCGGGGGTCAGTTCTTTTTCTTCACTGCTGGAGCGCCGGTCCCGGCCCCGCGCCGACGCGCTCCCGTCGCCCGCCGCGTCGTGCAGTCCGCCGCCGAGCGGCGCGTCGAGCGGGCCGTAGGGCGCGGAGGTGGTCACTGGCGAAGCAGATAGCGGGTGTGAATAGGAGCGGAAGGCGTCGTAGGAGGCGGGGAAGAGGGATGGGTCCATGTCCTGCTGGGGGTCAGTGGGTGTGTTTTCGGTGGGGCGGACCGGAAGGGGAAGGGAAGAGGCAGGGAAACTCACGCTGGTGTCCATTTTACCTCCGTCGGCGCCGGTGTACGGTGGCGTGGGTGTGATGCCGACGAAGCCGTAGCTGTGCGGTGAGTGCGCGTAGTAGGGCGCGTAGTCCATGGCTCAGGCGTGGGGCGCGCGTGGGGTTCGGTGCGGGATGGCCCGTGACCCGGGGGGTGGTGGTACGCGCGCTGGCGGGACGGGACGGGAGGCCCGGCGGAGGGGGTTTTTGGAGGGGATTTCTTTGGAAGAGATAAAGATGAGAGACGCGGTAGTTGAGACCACGTGGAAATGGCTTTGCGGAAAAAGGCCGTGAGACGTTAGGCCGCGGGGGATTTTTTTATGGGGGTGAGCGGCGGGTGGCCCGGGAAGGGAGAATTATGGGGCTAAGGGAGAGGAACGAGGTCGTTTGCTGGGACTGGATGACAGGGCTGGCGGGGGGATCGCTGCTGGTGAGTGGTGGGAGTTTGCGGAGTGGTTGGCCTTATATCGATGGTACGGTACAACGGGGATAATTTGAAGGGGGGGTTGTGCTGTGCCTTGAAACCCAAGGCAACGAGAGCTTTAAGATAGGAGTGTTTTTTTTTTTAGGTGGCTTGCTTGGAGAGGGACAGGTGGGGAGGGGTAGAATGAGGGGGCGTGTGGAGCATATATACGGGACGCTCTCATGGAGGGGGGCAATAAGAGGTCAAGGTATTCCCGAATATCCCTAGACGACGATGCTCTGCAGCATGTGTGGTGCGGCAGGTGTCGGCCTGCTAACTAAGAGTAGCCGGTTCAACGTTATGTACGTTGGTGGGAGAGTTGGAAAGCATCAGCAGCAACAAGCACTAGCAAAAGCACAAGCAGAAGCAGCTAAGGGAATCTGGCCGGGATGGTGGAGGGGGAGGGATGCTTCTTTTGGGACGGAGACAGACCAATGGCGCTCACAAAACACGCCCGGTTGATGCAGGGTGTCGAGGGCAATCGTGGTTATGTGGGTTAAGGGCATCGCCAATGCGTTGCATACCGTAGTGGCCTGTCCAGCTTCCCCTCCTTTGCCGATGGGCTGGCCTGCGGGGCATCATCGCGATAATCGTCCCCACCAGCCTCTAATGGTTCCTCCTCCATTCCTCTTTCTCTCCCCCTCCCTCTTTCTTCCTCTCCAACCTCGATGTCGTCATTGAAGACCCGATGCATCTCTTGATCGACGATACAGGAAGTGCAGAGATTCAAGAGGCTCAATAATCACAGCCGTAGAAACCCCAAAGGCCAACGGGCTCACAAAGCCCTGGTCGTACCGCACCGGCCCCCGTGCATAACAAACCGCTTACTGGCCGAAAAAGGGAGTCCAGGGATTCCCGGGATGGTGCATCAGCCCTGTGAGTTAGGTTCGCCTTGCCGCGACTGATGAATCCTTGGACCGTCGACCCGAGTCCAGCCGTCATTCTTAGAACCCCCGCTTACGGGGCTAGTGGTTGCTACGCATCTACCGTAGCTTCTTGTAAGCGTCCATACCATTCCCTGTCACGCAGCTCGGGAGGCGTGAGAGCGGGCCGCTTTTTGGACCATCAATCGCCTTTCCGTCCCGTCAAATATCCCACAGCAAAAGCCGTGAAACTTGTCACTTATGATGGGATGAGTATTACCCTCACAGAGCATGACGGAAGCTTCACCCTCTGCTATTCGTCAGTCCAGCACCATCCATGTGCCATGGGGAACCCGGGTGGCTCGTCTTGGTAAGGCTGAGTGCCTCAATCCCTGGCCGGGGGCAATCGCTTCGGGACGGCGTCCGAGGGCCTTTTCACGGGACAAAGTGAGTAAAGTCGCCGATCAATCAGGTCCAGAGCTCACAACTGACCAGCACACGTGATAGGTGGGAAAGGTACGCCGCTTTTTCATCAAGCAATGCAATGCCTCCCAGATATTAGCCAGGTTTAGCGCATCTGGTCCCAATCGAAGCCGGCAGCGCCAAGCGGTCCTTCGTCATCAACGGCTTCCGAAAACGGCGAATGCCGATGTACCCTCGGCCGGCTTCATGCCGGACACTCGGTGCGTTGCCACTCCGTTCGCCGCTTCCGCCCGGCTCCCGTGCGCGCCTCTGGCGGTGAACGGGGTTTTCGAAACACCGACGCTTGCGGTTGAGGTGAAGGAGCGTTTTCTCATCGCGGAAGTCGATGGTGGGGTAGCTGGGGCGGGTGTACTGATAAAGTACATCTAACCTGCGCAAGCTGATAAAGTACATCTAACCTGCGCAAGTGTGCTGCGTGCGGAGTGTGGTCCGAGAATCTTACACGCACATGGGATTCGAAGGGTCTCAGGCTGTCTATAATCTGGGTAAGGGCTTTACGGGAGGAGTCAGGCCCGCAGAGCACAGGAGGTGGGGGAACCCACACGCGGGCCTCGCTGCCGTCGCACACGTAAACCTCCCGACGACCCTGCTTCCCACGCAGGAAGCACAAGGCGGGAACCACGGGGATCTCGGAATCGAGACCAGCACGCCGAGAGCGGGGTGGTGTGGAGGGAACTGGTAGCCGGCACGCCTAGAATTCGCTCCCGAGCAGCGGATAGCAAGCATCTCCCAACGTTGTGCCCCCGTCATGTATGCGTGTATGCCCCTGTTAGTGCGAAACGGCTCCCTTAGTCACGTAAAATACGTCTCGTCAGCAGCCTTAAACCTCTTAGCATGCAAGGCGGCATCCTCCCCTCCGGACTGCCTATTACCACAGCCCCGAAACCTGGGCGTGAAGCACCGCGACCTATCCTGCGCTGCAGCGTCCCGCCCGGGCATCCTGGCAACGCTGATAAAGGGATGTGTTGAGACGTCGGCTCTGGCTCCTGCGGAGGTGAGGCCTGAGGATGCCGCTGGAAGCTGTGGTCGCTGGCAATGGCGTGCCTCGGGTGGAGAGTCCAATGCCGCCTTTCGTTTTGATGCGTAGTCTGGGGTGTGGTGGCCGGGGAAATGGTATGGTGGAGGAGTGAGCTGAGAGGTTAGGAGATGAGGGGTTGTGATGGAATTCTGCAGCTAGAGAGGCATGACGGCACATCTGTCTGCTACCAGGTGTCTCTGTATGAAGTAGGAGCGAGGGTGATCAGGGTCTAGGTGTAACAGGCGCGAGACTACGACGACATGCAGTGGAAAACCGTTGACGCAATGAATATGGTCGTCTGAAAAAGGATCGTCTGAAAAAAGGTCAACACTGCATCCCCTTCGGTTCCCCAAGGCTGCTGAACGTTCCTATTCAGATGGCGTCCAAATTACCTTTCTACACCGCGCATCAACCTGACATTACCGCGAGAAACTAAGAATACAGACAGCTCTGCCGTCACGATCCGTAAGCGCTAGAAAAGGCACAGTTCAGGAGAAGTTTCGAGTACTCACGCCCCGCGGACCGCACCTTATCGTCCCCACGCACGCATCACGACTTCACGGTGCATAATTGGAGGGTGGGGGAGACTGCATTCGCCCTAGACGCTGCAGTGCGCTTGCAGCGAAGTGAGCTCGAAGAACGAAATCCGCCGAGGATACACTGGCCTAGGGGGCCGGAGGTGCGTAGAACCTTTTCTCGAAAGCTTCCATCTCGTGGTTGGGAGTACTAACCGTAGTGTCACAGGAGGCTTATCCCGACCTTGCGTGGTGGGGGCCCTTTCGTAGCTGTCCTCCAGCGCCCAACTCTGCAGCGCCCTCCTTTCCCCCCACTGTGCGGAAGTCAAGAATAGATTGACGATGCCATTGGTACGTGGACAACTCCCGTACATTGCGCCCGCAGCGTCCCCATGCATGCACTCCGAGGGATGAAGCAAGAGTGGCAGATGACCATGTTTCTCCAAGACCGAGGCCAGGACCAGAGAACATTCGAAGCCTTCCATGCACCATGTCGATCCTTCTGCCCTCCCATCCCAAGCCATCCAAGCTCCCCAAAAGCTTCGATGGCAGCTTCCAAGGCTTCGATACGAAGATGGAGTGCCACACAACATGCACCGAACGCATGCAGAAAACTGTACAAAGCCAAAAGAAGCCGGACCTTCATCTCATTTGCTCAGGGATCTCACTCCCTGCCCTCGTGTAGCCCTACAGAAACAAGCACCCAGCATCCACTCCCATCCCGCCGGGTGGTTGACGCCTGGCGATGCCCCTCTTCCTACTCCTCCACATAGACGGCTCCGGGTTGACCGCCGGGTGAGAGGTAAAGGTGCCAACTGGTTGACGCGTTGCTGACGCCAGATTACCGGCACCGTGCTCCCGCCAACAGCACGCCGCGTCGACGAGGCGTGCGCCCACGGGGCTCGTATCCAGACGTCACCGAGACCCGAGCAGAGGGAACAGTGCACACCAGCTCAGTGTCTGAGCTGACGAACCATCTGATTGTTGAAGTTATTACGTAGGAAGAGGTGATAGTCGGATAAACTTCAAGATTATGAGGCTGTCTCCGGCGAGGCATCGACGCCATTTGATGCGGCGGAGGCGCCGGACACAGCCGTCGGGAGGCCCTCTTGCGCTCGCTTCTTCAGAACGTTCTCGATGAACGCCTCTCCCGCCTTGTAGGATGACCGCACCAGCGGGCCGCTGGCGCAGTACAGGAAGCCCATCTCAAGCGCCCGCTCACGCCACATCTCGAAAACGGCGGGAGTGACGTATTCTTCGACCTTCATGTGCCGCTTAGTGGGCCGCATGTACTGCCCGAATGTGACGACGTCGACATCGATTTTTCGGAGTTCTGCTAACAGTTAGTCCCTGTCTCCGTTGTGCCTCTGCTGTCGCCTCCGCACGGACCTTTCAATGCCTCCATCACCTGCTCCTCAGTCTCGCCCAGGCCGAGCATCATGCTCGTTTTGGTGATTAGGCCAGGCTTAGCCAACTTCGCCGCCTCCAATACAGCCAGGCTCTGCCGAAACTTCGCACGACGGTCGCGTACGAACGGGGTCAGCTCCTCGACCGTCTCGACGTTATGGGCGTAGACGTCCAGGCCGCTCGTAGCCACAATCTTGACCATCTCCAGATCTCCGGCAAAGTCTCCCGTAAGAGCCTCAACCAACATTGTCGGAGCCTTGGCTTTGATCTTGCGAATAGTCTCCGCAAAGTGCCGCGCGCCGCCGTCGGCCAAATCGTCGCGATCCACCGACGTCAGCACCACATACCCCAGTCCCCAGCGCTTGAGAGCCTCGGCCGTGTTCTCGGGCTCGTGCGGGTCGAGAGGCGGCGGCTTGGCCGCAGTCTTAACACTGCAGAAGCGGCAGCCCCGCGTGCACGTGTCGCCCATGAGCATGATGGTTGCCGTCGCGGCGGACTTGTCGGATCCGCCCCAGCAGTCGGATATGTTCGGGCAGCGGGCTTCTTCGCACACTATTGGCGTTAAAACATGCCAAAGAGGGGCACGGGACAGAGCCTACCGGTATGCAGGTTCAGACCACGCAGGTCATTTTTGATCTTCTTGAAGTTGTTCCCGTCCGGAATTGGTGTCTTAAGCCACTCTGGCAGCCGTGTGATCTGCTTCTTCCTGCCCGCGGGCCCAACCATCGCGGTGCGGAGCTCCAGCGCATCCTCGGGAGTCAGAGGCTTGCCGTTGCCACCGACGAATTCGGAGAAGGACGGACCAGAGTTGAGGCGGTCGCTGAATTTGGTGGTACGCTGCTCCTTGGGCGCTTCAGATGTTATGGACGAAGGTGCCGATGTAGTCGCATATGTCCTAGAGACAAAGCCGGGAGTGCTGCGAAGTAGTGAGCTCCGCAGAGTGCACGAGAGACATTTGTAGGTGGAGGCTCGAGCAGCCATGGCTAGATAAGCAGGCGATGAATGATGGAAACAATAGAGAAACAATACTCAGAGAGCGACGGTGGTGTTAGAGACGATAAAGTGGTGGGCAGTGGCGAGCAATTGAGAGGATTTGTCGTCTCACCAACGGCTCCACTTCGCCGATGACAATGGTGCAAGGCGAAATATTTCAGGCACCAAGGCGCAAAAGTCGGCCGGAATAACAGCGTCGGAGCCAGCTAACAACACTTGTACGTTGCGCCGTGTTCGAGTAGGTGAGAAGGGCAATAACTGCTTGTAAGCCGACATGCAATGAGATTTCTGTGTTTGCAAGCCTAATCATTTTGCACAGCCCTCCTAAACGCCATATCCACCCCGCACATTCGCATGATTCCAACTTGAACCCCGCTCTCCCTGAATTCCGGCGCAATTCACCGCCCCGACCTCTCTGCCACATCGCTCTCCTCAGCTAGAGAGCTCCGACACCATGGACAAAAAGGATGAAGATTCTGCCGGCCTGAAGGTAGACAGAACGGGTTCGTTGCATGCTTGGTGATCTTAAACTCTGCTGACGGATTCTAGCTGTCTTCCAAGAAGGTACCCGTTACCGCATGGCTTCATTTGTGACTACTGGCCACTGACGATCTACAGCTCGCATCTTTCACTCGTCGCCGATATGTAAGGCCACCGCCTCCTACTCTTTCCTTCTTCCCGCAGTCATATTAGCTCTGTAGGACGATCACCATGGAGAAGGAGTTCCTCGGCTTGCCCGAGGAATAGGGATAACGTGATGGTGTGAGGGCTGTCTGGGGGGGATTACGCACAGTCAAGCAAATTGCACTTGAACGGGAGGGCTAATGTCTTTCAGCACCCCGGAGATGCCGTGTCCTGCTCACAAAGATCGCCCTGCTCCTCTTCACGGGGGAGAAGTTCCCTACCAATGAGGCCACAACCCTCTTCTTCGGCATCAGCAAGCTATTCCAGAGCAAGGACCCGAGCTTGCGGCAGATGGTCTACCTTATAATGCATGTCACTGCTCAATTGCTGCGGCAGCCTGCTGACCGTCCACAGAAAGGAGCTTTCCAGTACCGCTGAAGATGTCATCATGGGTACGTCCAGGATTAGCCCTCAAATGTCGGGTACTAAGCGGCATAGCTACATCAAGCATCATGAAGGACACTGCCCTAGGCAGCGATGTGATCTACAGGGCCAATGCGCTGCGGGCATTGACGCGGATTATCGACGGGAGTACAGTCCAGACGATTGAGCGCCTGATCAAAACCGCGATTGTGGACAAGGTTCCTTCAGTTAGCAGCGGTATGCCTGCCACACCTGATGTCTCATGCATAAGCTCATTTTCACAGCCGCGCTCGTCTCGAGTTACCATCTTCTCCCCATCGCCCGGGATGTCGTCCGCCGGTGGCAGAACGAAGTCCAGTCCGCTGTCGAAGGGGCCAAGTCCGGTGGCGGCTTTATGGGATTTGTCGGTGGAAGTGCTGGTAACATCCCGCAAGCCACGAGCTACACCTCACAGTACCACGCCGTCGGCCTCCTTTACCAGCTGAGAAGCGGAGATCGGATGGCATTGGTGAAGATGGTGCAGCAGTACAGCGCTCCTGGCCTCATCCGGAGCCCGGCTGCGACTATGTTGCTCGTTCGTCTGGCTGCCAAACTTGCGGAAGATGACCCGGGCCTGCGGAAGCCCATGCTCCAGCTGCTCGATGGCTGGCTCCGGCACAAGTCGGAGCTCGTCAACTTTGAAGCGGCCAAAGCTATCTGCGACATGAGGGATGTCACTGACGGCGAGGTGGTCCAGGCTATCCACGTACTGCAGCTGTTCTTGACATCGCCGCGTGCGGTGACCAAGTTTGCGGCCATCCGTATTCTCCACAACTTTGCTTCCTTCAAGCCCGACGCGGTGCGGCCGTGCAACCCGGATATCGAAGCGCTCATCTCGGCCTCAAATCGGTCTATCGCCACCTTTGCTATTACCACGCTGCTGAAGACCGGTAATGAGAGCTCCGTCGACCGTTTGTTGAAGCAGATCTCGTCCTTCATGGGCGAAATCTCGGACGAGTTCAAGGTTACCGTTGTCGAGGCCATCCGCACTCTTTGCCTCAAGTTCCCGAGCAAGCAGGCTGGGATGCTTGCCTTCCTTGGGGGCATCCTGAGGGAGGAGGGCGGTTATGACTTCAAGCGCGCTGTCGTCGAGAGTATGTTCGACCTGATCAAGTTCGTCCCGGAGAGCAAGGAAGACGCACTGTCCATGCTCGCCGAGTTCATTGAGGACTGTGAGTTCAACAAGCTGGCCGTGCGCATTCTCCATCTTCTCGGCATGGAGGGCCCGAAGACAAAGACGCCTACGAAGTACATCCGCTACATCTACAACCGTGTGGTCCTCGAGAACTCGATCGTCCGCGCGGCGGCTGTCACGGCTCTCGGCAAATTTGGCCTGTCTCATGATGTTGAGGTTCGGAAGAGCGTTCGCGTTCTGCTCACGCGGTGCTTGGACGACACGGACGACGAGGTTCGCGACCGCGCTGCATTGAACCTGCGGCTGCTTGAGGAGGATGAGGACAAGGAAACCGCTACCCGCTTCCTGCGGAATGACTCCATGTTCTCGCTGCCGACGCTGGAGCACCAGCTCGTCATGTACGTGACCTCTGAGGACCGCGACGTCTTCTCGTCACCTTTCGACCTGTCCAAGGTTCCAGTCGTCACGCGGGAACAGGCCGATGCGGAGGAGCGGACCAAGAAGCTCACCTCTGCGACCCCCACGCTCAAGGCACCCACCACTGGCCCCAAACCGGCGGCAAAGGCTGGAGCGGAGAGCGCTGCATCAGCGGCTGCCGCCAGTCAGCAGTACGCGCAGCAGCTGCAGCAGGTACCGGAGCTGGCCAGCTACGGCGGCGTGCTCAAGTCTTCGCCGCTTGTGGAGCTCACGGAGTCCGAGACGGAGTACGTCGTCACGGCGGTCAAGCACATATTTCACGAGCACATTGTCTTACAATTCGTAAGTTTCCTGGTAGCTATCAATTTGGCAGTAGGCTAACAAAGACAGGATATCAAAAACACGCTCCCCGATACCGTGCTCACGGACGTCAGCGTCGTGGCCACTCCGGCGGACGAGGACGGCGAGTCGGGCCTGGAGGAGGATTTCATCATTCCGGTTCCTAAGCTGGAGACCAACGTGCCGGGGACGGTTTACGTGTCGTTCAAGAAGGTGGAGGGCGAGGGCGCCTTCGTGGCTACGACCTTCACCAATATCCTCAAGTTCACGTCCAAGGAAATTGACCCCACGACCAACGAGCCTGAGGACGGTGGGTACGAGGACGAGTACCAGGTTGAGGATTTCGACCTCAACGGCGCGGACTACATCATCCCTGCTTATGCGGGCAGCTTCGAAAATGTCTGGGAGCAGGCGGCGGGCGGTGAGCAGGCGAGCGAGACGCTGCAGCTGAGCAACATCAAGAGCATAGCCGGTAAGTTTTTGCCGTGGTCTTACATGAACATGGCTAACAATATCAGACGCAACGGAGCAGCTCGCTAAAGCGCTCTCCCTCCAGCCCCTCGAGGGCACCGATGTACCCCTCAGCCAGAGCACGCATACGCTCAAGCTGTATGGCAAGTCGATTACAGGGGGCAAGGTGGCTGCGGCGGTACGCATGGCGTACAGTGCGAAGACAGGCGTGACGGTGCAGATTCGCTGTCGGTCAGAGGAGGATGGCGTGGCGAGCCTGGTTGTTGGAAGTGTGGCGTAGGCTTAGTTGTGGAAGTTTATTGCAGGAGCGATGTCGGTGGGGAGCATTATGATTTTGACCTGGTTTTTCTATGGACGGCGAGGGAGAGTCGATGCAATGCGACTGTTCAGGCTGGTAGAAAATGAGCAATTGAGCGTTATGCATCTCCACCCACGTCCGATGTCTGTTTGGGGCTAGACCACGGACCCTCCCGCTGCTAAACGGTTATCGATATAGCGGCTTGGCTGTACCCTTGACATCTCGAAGTTTTTGGGAATTTCTGAGCAACCAAGTCGTCATAATGCTCCACGAACACTTCATCTCGTCTATCGGGACTCCCTTAAAGGCTGCGAACACCAGCGTCACCAAAGATGCCGGCATATTCGTCTACGAGCTGCAGCCAATGGCGGCGCAGCGCAGTCTTTTCAAGAAGAGCGCGACGCTGCCCCAATGCCTCGCCGTGAGCGACTCGCACATCTTTGCCGCGCAGGCGGGGAAGGCGATAGTGCATGTGTACAGCCGGGAGAAGGGTAACCAGGAGGCTCTTATCCCGTTTCAGGAGCGGATCACCTGTCTTGCCCTTGCGGCCGACGATACCGTCTTGGTTATGGGGACGGAGAGCGGAAAGGTTCAGTTGTGGGAGGTCAGTTTCTATCGCACTTTCGTCAGACAGCGCTGATTCCAGCAGTTAGGTACTGGCAGACTGGTCAGCGCCCCGCAATCCCATCTTCAAGCTATTACCGCTCTCGCCGTTGATCCTACTTCCAACTTTCTACTCTCCGGCTCTGCCGACTCTCACATTCACGTCTGGGCGCTGCCCGCTTTGCTTTCATTATCCAGGCCCGATTCTTTCGCCCAAGATGACCCGCGGGCTCCCATACGGACACTTTCAAACCACCGTGGCGGGATAACAGCGCTGGTATCCGGACACAGTCATTGGGGAGCAAATATCGTGCTCAGTGCCGCCGAGGACTCAACAGTGATGGTGTGGGACTATCAACGGGGAGTCACGCTGCGGACATACCTCATTGGACAAGTACCGCGCGCTCTGGCACTGGACCCAGTGGACAGAGGGTTCTACGCTTCATACGACGACGGTAGCATCCAACTCGTAGATTTCTACGCTGCCGCTGGATCAGAACCAGGAGTCAACGCCCTCCACGACCCGGCGCAGTCTCAAGTACCCGTTCAGCCGAGCGCGGATTCTCGGTGGTCTGCAGAATCGCAAGCCCTCGGCGCGGGATTGAGTATCGGACTCAGCTGGGACGGAAGTAAGCTCCTATCCGGGCATGCGAGTGGCAAGATTGTGGTGTGGGATACGTCCAAGGGCAAATTCATTTCCTGCCTGAGCGTTCTGCCTGGACCCGTCACCAACTTGGCAATGCTCCCGCCTACTGGCTTCCCAAACACTCCTGGTAAGACGTTGAAGCTTCATTACGTTACGAAGCCGCGTCTGGATCCGGGGAGCAACGAATCCGGAGCCATACCTGAGAACTACACCTTTGTGGCGCAGCTCTCGAGTCAGCTTCCCACGCCTCATATATCTTCTGCAGAGCCGCCCACGACGTCGACACAATCCGACTTCGACTTCGCCCTCACTCACCCCTCGTTCCCTTCTTCTCTCCTCGACGAGGGACTTGCAGAACTTGCATCCTGGAGAGAGACGCCTGCGCAATCTGGCGCGTCCAAAATCACTACTTCCGAGCCCTCGGCTGACTTCATGTCCTTTGATGACGCTGAAAAGTCGGCCGCCGAGCCGACTCTGGTGGATGAGAATAAGCTCTTGAGGCAGCAGATAGTCAGTCTGCGGCGGGCACAGAAGGCGACGTTCAAGCAACTGGCGGAGAAGAATAAGGAAGTGGATGCCCTGGTCAAGGAGCAGAAGGCGAGGGATTCGGATGCGGTGGCGAAGGAGAAGAAGCGGTCGAAGAAGGTGGCTACTCAGTGGAATGGTCTGCAGGCTGATGAGACACAGTCTGATGAGGGAACGGTTGAGTCCGATGAAGAGGCGGATGTATCGGATGAAGAGATGGAGGACGCGTTAAGCAGTGGGGATGAAGAACATTCTATAGAACTTAGTGACTAACTGCAAGAATTTTCGCGACCCTTACCGAAACAGACAACACGAACGTGAATCTGGGCCATGGCTTGGATTTATGATTTTTACTCCTAACTGAAGAGAGCTTTCCTCCATTAGGCTATTGTATGTTTCACCATCTAGATACCCTCACCAAACGGTCCCGAGTGCAGTTTGACCCATCGGTAGTTGTTGTGGATGCTCCGGAGCATGGGGCGTGGCATCATGAGAGTAAGGCCTGAACGGCGGATATCATCAGTTCTTGCTGCATCATCCTTCTACGGGTATCATCCACAAAACGCCCACACATCCCTTCCTAAGCTAGAGACGCCTCACAGTCCCCAAAGCGCCCGAGTCAAGGTCATAAAACCGCAGTATCATCGCCATCAACACCCCCACGCCAAAACTCATGCCTACTCCCCAAAATCCATCGGCGCCGCCATACTCTTCCTCAGCTGCCTTTCCCTCTGCCCAGCCTGCAACTGTAACCGATCAATCGCAAAGCTCAACCGCTCCTTCTTCTGCCTCATCTGCTTCAACCTAAGCGCATCAAGCCCACTAAGCGGCGCCCCGGGCTCGCGCCCCGCCTTACTCGCCCGACTCGACGGCCGCGGCGCAGGCCCGGAGGCCGACAAGCGCCCTTCTTGTAGCTCGTACTTCGCGATCAGGGACTGTTCCCTCCGCTCGAGTTTGTCGAGGTAGGCGGCGACGCGGGAGAGGAGGTTCGTGACTTCGGGTTGGATTTCGGAGAGCAGGGCGGATTGCGCTTGGTGTAGGTCGGGTTCGGCGATGAGTTCGAAGTGCTGGGGCGGTGGTTAGCTTGGGTAGGTAAGGTGGGGTGGGGGGTAGTACGCGGGTGGTTTGGAGCACTTTGGAGAGGCGCGGGAAGTCGTTTACGCCGGCGTCGAGGGTGGTGATGGAGGAGTTGAGGAGGGACATTGTTTCGCGCAGGGAGGAGACGCAGCCCTCGAGGGAGTGAGCCATGGCGGTGGGCGTGGTGTGTTCTCAATCACGAGAAATTGTTATGAGCGGCTTGAAGCATCGCGGCTCTGTCTTTGGTGTTTACGTCGGAAGCAAACAGGCCCGCCAAGCCGCAAGCGGACTAGCGCGCAAACCTCTCCGTTCCCCATCGTCAACTCACACCGAACACCCGCCAAACCCGCACTTCATCGATACCACCTGCCCTCACGAAGCACACCGGTCTGCAAATATCGCAATCATGAGTCTTTTCGGAAGGAAGTGGCCTGCGCCCATTGGTAGGTGGTCTTGGACGTCAATTGAGGGTGCTGAGCTGATGATTGTGTAGCCCAGCCCATGATGCCGTTTTACGCTGCTGGTGAGCTTTCCGGATGAATACGGCGGGGGACGGCAGCTGGCTTCGGTTGCTGGAGCTCGCTGCTGTGTTCATGTTATTGAGATGATGGGCGGAAAGCTAATTGATTCAGGCGCCATTATCCTCTACGGTGTCAACTCCTTCGCCAACACACTCTACAACAGTATGTGCACCACTACACTCCGTCCGCTAAGAATCTACTGACGTGCGCAGCCGATGAGCACCGCAACGACCCGCGCAACCCGCTGGCCAAGGCCCAGGCCACCCAGGCTCACTAAGTCCGCTCACGGCCACGGTGTATGATAGCGGGAACGAGGATGCGTTGCACCGGGGGAGGTGTACATATGCGATAGACACAGAATCGATTGGCTTCTCTCCGGGCCTTGCCGAAGGTGCTATTGTGCTGTGTTCAGATTGAGATTACTGCCGTAGTGCATATTGGAGCCGAGACCCTTCGGGAGACCTCAACCCCGAATCGTTGACACGTCCGACGTTCAACAAGTTTCTCTCTTCTTTACGTCATACATCTCGACCCAAACAGCCACCTCATCCTACCAGACTACCAACATCCGGGCCTTCTTCCGCCTTGCCGACGCCTTCTAGAATCTGCCCACCGCACCTCGATGCCGATATCCCTAACCCGCAGTCCACATTAAACCCAAAAAAGTGGCGTCAGTCCCAGTCCTGCAGAGCCTCACGCAAATGGAACCGGTGAAAGAGGCCGCGTAAGCACGTCTTACGCAGTCATGCCGTGCATCACACCATAACTAACCGAGCAACACTCGACTGCAGACCACCACTTGTACCGCCATACGGATTAGGCAATGGGTACCCGGATTCCGGCGAATTGAGGACAGGTACACAGTACGGCCACAACGAGACGCGCCGCTGTCGAACACGTGTGGGCTACGTAAGGTGGGGAGAGTGGTGGGGTTGCTTTTGACGGATGTGGGGAATGCTGCATTTGGAAGCCGAGTGGTTCAGGCGATTGGAGGCATGATATATGCTGGGATTGCGTTGGTGGAGCGGCAGATGTCGGCGACTTGGTTGAGTTACTGTAAGTGTTGGTGGCTGGAGCTGTGTGGCGGAAGGCGGTAGTTACGATCGATTACCACTACCGTACATACATCCGTACTGTACATTGCATTTCATGCATAGCACCTGCGCACCATGTCAAAAGTGATACCGAACAAAGCCCACCGGCCACTGTCCTCGGTTGCACGGTCTCGACCCGATACAGTGTCTCGACCGCCACACCCACCGATCGGCTCTCGGCACAGCATCGTATCAAAAAAAATCTAGAAGCGAAAAGTCCGATCTGCGCCACATCTAGAACGCCTCATCGAAGCCCCAAATCTACGGTACGGTAGCCCCGCCCTACAGGCCGTGGTCGGGGAACGTTGACGCACGCCGGAGTCGGTAAACGTTGACGCATGCCGGAGTCGGACGTTGGGCACGCGGGTGGGATTTTAAGCTGGGATGAGGGGTCTGGAGGGTGTGGACTGCACGTGGGAGCAACGTCTAACGACGACTTCACTTCGAATGGTACGGTACTGGCTTTGGAAGCGGGCGCAATTGACATAGGATGCAATTGACATAAGGCGCAGAGGCGGCGCGATTCGGTTCGGCTCAGGCCGAGGTGAGGGATGGCGAGACCGCTCATCAAATAGCTGGGGAGGCCGCTCGTCAGGAAAGACGCAAGGGTTGGCCGCGGATCATATACCCGGCCTCTGGGCTCACTCACGCTGGCACGGGGAGTGCGCCGAAGCAGTTACCGATGCGGCGGCTGCTCCTTCTGCTGGAGAGGTCGGCGAATTGAGGCCTCTGTCGTGGTACGTACCATCTTCGTCAATGCTTCGCTCAACGCTTCGCGGACGCTTAGCTGCAAGCCAGCCGCACGTTTGGCGCTGGGTGCGCGCTTGCGTGCCGCTGGGCGAGGGCGTGAGTGGCGGGTGTGGGATGCACGTGGCTATATATGTACGGGGATTAGAGACGGGGAGGGCACTTGGCTGGTGCTTGGGGTTGAGGCGGTCGGTCGGGTTTGGGAAGTGGGGTGCAGCGGCGGGTGGCAGCTTGGGTCGCATATCAACCTATCTAGAGGTACAGTGCTGGCCGCCGGTGGAGCAGAGGGTATGACGAGGGATTACGGAGAGTGCGTTGATTGATGCTTCCGCTGGTTGCCGGTGGCGGGGTTGTGAGGTTGAGGATCAGGTGGGGGCCGGGGGAGCGATACCTGGTACTTTTGTACTTTGTACAAGCTGACGGCCGGGTGCGGCCTCGGATTCGGGCAATGAGGGGAGCTGTTGTTCGGTGTTGATACTGGTTCGAGAAGCATGCACAGGCGATATGTACAGACGTACCCCGAGCTTCGTTTTTCTCCACACACGAATCGCCAGCTCAGGCGCGCGAATAATGCGGCGGGGTCGTGGCGCCGTTGTTTGGGCTCTTTGCTGGCAGCCTGGTTTCACGGGGGCAAGCGTTGGAGAGAGTGTTTGGTGTTTTGGGACTGTATGGATTGTACCACTGGTAGATAAATGCGGTAGATATTGGGGATGATCATTCACGAAGAGACCGGTGTCGAGTAGTTGCATCATTTGCATGCGAAGAGAGGCAAATGGCAAATGAATGTGCGACTGTTACGAAGTCACAAACTGACTCAAAAAGGAAGAAGACACAGGCGCCTTCCAAGGCGCTTTTTCCCCATCCACCAGTGCTGCTGCCAAGTGAGCGCAGAAAGAAGCCGGAGCGGTACAGGCGAGAGAGAGGAGGCAGAGGCAGACAGCTAGTAACGAGGCAAAGGCAGGCAGAGAGTATCATGAGGGAAGAGAGGCACCGTGGATGTGCCAGTAAGAGCCGGTCGTTGCTTCGTTTTGCCCTTTGCCCTTTGCCCTTTCAGAAGACATCTACGTCCGTATTGGCGTTCTTCTGCTTCTTCTTTCCATCTGTTGTTTGGACGGAATTGTCACTTTGCATGCTTGGTTGTCAGTCGCTCGCTTGTCACTTGCTTGCTTTGAGCTGCTGCTGCTGGTGCTCAGAAAGTTGCTGCGTGGTTTTGCCGAGCCGTGCCCACTCCCACTCCCGCACGCAGAGCGCGCGCAGCCCCGAGCGAGCCAGCCAGTCCCCCCAAGCCCCAGCAGTCCTGCGCTGCCCAGTCTCACACCTTCTCCCTTCCTCCTCCTCTTCCACCCTCTCTCCCTCTCTCCTCTTCTCTCCCTCACCTTCCTTTCGCCCACCCCACATCCATCTTCCCCCCCCTCTCTCTGCAGGAGGGAATGAAACTGTTTTGCGCTGCCTTTTGAGTCCCTTGCCACTGCTGGATTCTTCTTGTTCTTCTTGCAAATACGCAACCCCCCCCAGTCTCCTAAACAAACCCTCTTCACCCTCTACTCCTCACACCCCCCCTCCCCCCACCCACTCACCCTCTCCCCCCAACAACCCCACACTCTCAAAACCTCCATCTTCGACAAATCCAACAACATCGTCCATCGTCACCCTTCTTCCTCGTACAATCTTCTTTGTACCGTCGAAGCCAACCGGTGCAGCCTTCTGTTGAGTCTTCCGAAAGGGTCCTTGTCGCCCTGCGCCCTGTCGACCACCGCGTTCACCACCCTGACGGTCGGGCTTTAATCCACCGTCGACCTCGCAACAGCGGAGCCTGCTACCCGTATTCAAAGGTACGCCGAACCCTGAACTCTCCGAACCTTCTCTCTACTCTCCCTCTTCTTCCTTGACTCTACCAACACATAACATCCTACGTTTCCGCTTTCAGAGTTGGCGTGGTTGTGTCCTGCGCCCTTCGTTCCACATCAATATTTCCTTGGCATGTTCTGCCTACCTGTACCCCCTCCGTTCTTGTCTTTGCATTCTTGCCTCTCACCGCCTCTCGCTGACCACAACTCAAGCATCTCTGAGCTCCGAACTCCGATACCGTGAATCAATACCAAGCCAACAAAGGATATCATCTCTCTATCAACCGCCAAGATGACGACCATGGTAAGAAAGACGCTCGCAATGTACATTGGCGTGTATGCTGACCCCCACAGGATCTCCGTGTCGGCAACAAGTACCGTATCGGCCGCAAGATCGGCTCCGGTAGCTTTGGTGACATCTACCTTGGTACGTCTCGGACCCTGATTTCGCTCATCGGAATTGATGACTAACAATCGCAGGTACGAACATTATCTCCGGCGAAGAGATTGCCATCAAGCTCGAGAGCGTCAAGGCCAAGCATCCCCAGCTTGAGTACGAGGCCCGCGTCTACAAGTCGCTCGCCGGCGGCGTCGGTATCCCCTTCGTTCGCTGGTTCGGTACCGAGTGTGACTACAATGCCATGGTGCTTGACCTGCTCGGCCCGTCCCTCGAGGACTTGTTCAACTTCTGCAACCGCAAGTTCTCGCTCAAGACGGTGCTGCTGTTGGCCGATCAGCTCATCTCGCGTATTGAGTACATCCACGCCAAGTCCTTCATCCACCGTGACATCAAGCCGGACAACTTCCTGATGGGCATCGGCAAGCGCGGCAACCAGGTCAATGTCATCGATTTTGGTCTGGCTAAGAAGTACCGTGACCCGAAGACCCACTTCCACATCCCGTACAGAGAGAACAAGAACCTGACGGGCACGGCGCGCTATGCCAGCATCAACACCCATCTTGGCGTTGGTAAGTTTTGCATCCACGAGTCTATCAATCAGTACTGACCCCTCGCAGAGCAGTCCCGCCGCGATGACATGGAGTCACTCGGCTACGTCATGCTGTACTTTTGCCGCGGGTCGCTCCCGTGGCAGGGCCTGAAGGCGGCTACGAAGAAGCAGAAGTACGACCGCATCATGGAGAAGAAGATGACGACTCCGACCGAGGTCCTGTGCCGCGGCTTCCCGAACGAGTTCGCCATCTATCTCAACTACACGCGTTCGCTCCGCTTCGACGACAAGCCGGACTACTCCTACCTGCGCAAGATCTTCCGCGACCTCTTCGTTCGCGAGGGCTTCCAGTACGACTACGTCTTTGACTGGACCGTCTACAAGTACCAGAAGAACGCTCAGGCTATCGCCCAGGCCCAGGCCAAGGAGCCGGAGAAGGAGAACCCCGATACCAACCAGGCCACCGCCGGCAACACGACTAAGGCTGGCACCCGCGCCGCTGGCCGTCCCGCCACTGGAGTGTAAGTCCAGCTCTTCTGTTTTCATGCCCTTTGCTCTTTGATTTCCTGCAGACATTGGAACGGTGCCGCTCCTCTTGGGGTAGCACTCCAGTCCAAGGCCGCTCGTTGTACACCGCTTGCTTGTTCCTGGGACCGGCATCTGCCAGTCTAAGCGATGCAGCAATTCACGCTGGGGAGTGTAAGCTAATCTCTTGGGTTCGCTTCAGGGACAGCAATCGTGGTGCAGCGCGTGGCATTGGACTGTGAGTTTCAATGCTGCAGCCTGACCTGTAAGAGGCACACTTTGCTCAGCCGTTTTTGGCCGCTAAGCGGGAGGAGTCCATTTGTACTGACTTTGGCCTGCCGCAGTCAAAATACTCGTTCGGGCACCATGCAGTTGCGTTCTCATACTCGCAAGGATGATCAGCAACCCGTCAACTACTGAAGCAACACCGGCCTCGGTTAAAAACATGTTCTTGGTCCGTCTCTTGCGGGCTTGAGAGTGTGTTTTCTGGTCCATCCTATCATTTACAACACTGGGAAGCGCCGCGTCGCCGTCTGGACCTGCTCAGATGGCATTCTTCGGTTTTCCCTATCACTTCGGCTTGCTCTTGCAGTGTGATTGCGATGTCAGCAACTTTCCTTGGCGGCTTGCGGGATCACGGCAGCGTTTTGTGGATGACGGCTCGACTTATCGGCGCATTCGTTCATGGACATTCCGTCTTCGACAATCCTTTGGAACTTTACGGACAGCATCACCTATCAAATTGCAGCTGAGAGCATACACACCCAGAATGGTTTCCCCTTCCCCACTTTTTCCCCTGTGTTTCACATGCCCCCATCTAATCATTTCCAACACTGTTCATTCCCTTTCACGTATTTCCTTCCGGGCCGGCGACGTCGCGTTATGGTGGTGTTGTTGATCCAGCTTCTGGGGAGGTCATGAAGCAAGGGGACGAGGAGAACAATTTGCTGAGAAGACGCCGCCCAGGTCTTTCACTTTTGACGATGGTCTTACTGGTGGATGACCCAGCGTGGCCGTGAGTGGGACGGCGATCTGGGAAACCCGGTTGTTGGTCTGCTGCGGTAGCCGGAACGTGTATGGTACTCGTGCTTTCAATTGATTTGCCATGAGTTATGGTGCCGTGACTTGTGATATAAATGTGGGCGTCTGGTTGCTGATCTTACCGTTTGCGTCTCGAATGTCTCGATGGTGTGTACGTGACCATGAACGTGATCATATCCATGGTACACCTCACGAGTGCCTCCTAGCGCCGCTAGTCCCTCACCTCTCATGAATATTCCTTCCCGAGTCCCAACCCCCACTAATTTATCGGTGCTGCGGGCGTTAGGTCATGAAAAGCCGCTTTCGGCAGGTGATATTTTAGGATCATGGCGGGCGGGCGGGCGGCGCGCTCCAGCGGGGTTCAGCCTTCTGGAACGTCGGACCCTGGTCAGTGCCAAGCGAATCTTTTTCACGACTTCATGTTAGGCGAAGGCGAAGGCGGTTGTGAAGAACAACTCGATATCACGTTCAAGTCTGCGGTACGGCACGCTGCTTGTATATCGCTTTGAGACTTCAAGTACAGCTTGCCGGATTCCTGTCGAATTCCTGTCTAATTCCTGCGGACTCCTGTCGGATTCCGCGCCCTCAACCAGCGACAATGCTTGCCGCACGCGCTTCGCCCTCCATATGCCCGAGTTGTCGCCTTCAACTGCTTGTGGCAAGGTGTCCAGTGCAGAGACGGATTGCGGTTGGAGTACGACATGTCAGCGCGCTTGCGGCTTCGGATCGGGCGGTCCGACGGGGCGTCAGCCAGCACAGTGCGCTGCCTCAGCGGAGACACGCCCATGCGACTCACGCGCGACGAGAACAGCACACTGCGGACACGGGCACGACACAATCCGGCGACGAGTTGGTTGTTCCGGCGGCTATGCTGGAGGCTGCGGCACGAAGGGCACGAAATAGATTCGGGGATTCGTTGCCTGAAGGGTTTCTGACTGAGAAAGAGCTGCTGGTGTATGAGCGGCTGTTTGGACCGCCGGTGGGCGTTGTGCCCGAGGGATGGGCGGAGGAGGAGGCTGTCAACGAGAGAGACACTATCTTGCTGCGAGAAGCAGAAGACGGCGTGCTAGAAGAGGTGGACTATGCCGTCATACGCGACGGGCAAGAAATGCACGCCGCGGACCTGGCGGCCGAGATACAAGCGGAAATGGATACGGCAAACAGAGTCTACGAGGACGTCATCAAAGCCGAAGGCATCAACGAGCCCGAGCCGCCGCCCCTCGAGGAGGAACAGCCTACCGACGATATTGACGATGAGCACTGGCCCGGCGACGACTACATCCGCACCCACCCCTACACCCTCACCGGGCGCTTCGCCACCTCCCCCTCCACGCTGCAATTCCCCCGCTCAACCTTCACGCAGCCCATCTCCGCGCTCCTCGCCGGTATTCCAACCAAGCACCTCATCACAGCCTCGCAGAACGCCCTCGGCGGCCCCGGGCTCCCGTACTCGCCCTCCACGCCCCGTATCAGCCGCACCATGCCGCAGAAGCCCCTCGGGCTACTCGCCGGCCAGCCTCATCTGTCTAAAATGGAGGCGGATGTTTTCCTAGCCGCTGTCATGCCTCAGACCTACGCGTCTGTCATGACGGTGCTCGTCGAGCTGCGCCGCCGCCTGGGCGCGGAGTGGTTGCGTGGATTGTTGGAGAAGGAGGGCGGACCGCTGGTTCTTGATGCTGGTGCCGGCGGCGCGAGTGCGCTGGCCTGGCGCGATGTCCTGCGCGCTGAGTGGGTGGGTATGCACCCCAGCACCGGCACTGAACCTGCTCCCCCCGCGCCGCTGGGACGAGCGACGGTCGTCACTACGTCTGCGACGCTGCGCCACCGCGCGGCGCATTTGCTTGAGAATACTTCTTTTATACCGAGACTGCCGGATGCGGTGCAGGCGGACCACGCTGACGGGGCGAATCCGCGCAAGACGTACGATGTTGTGATCGCCGCGCATGCGCTGTGGATTGTGCGGGAGGAGTATCAGCGGCGGAAAGTTGTGGATGCGTTGTGGAGCCTTGTGAATCCTGACGGGGGGGTGTTAGTTGTGCTGGAGAAGGGCGTGCCGCGCGGATTCGAGGTCGTTGCCGGGGCGCGGGATATTCTGCGGAAGAAAATGGACCCCAATGCGGCAAGGAGTGTGCAGTGGGAGGGCGAAGAGGAGCGGCCGGATAGGGGCATGATCGTCGCGCCGTGCACGAATGCGGCACAGTGTCCGCTCTACCCGGTGCCGGGCATCTCGCTGGGGCGCAAAGATTGGTGCGCTTTTAGCCAACGTTATGCGAGACCGGGGTTTTTGCAGAAGGTTCTGGGGGCGAAGAGTAGGAACTTTGATGATGTGGAGTTTAGTTATGTGGCGGTCCGACGGGGGAGGGAGTTGGGGGATGAGGGGGTTGTGCAGGGAGAGGGGGCGACGGAGAGGGCGTTTGAGGGGTATGGGGTGAGGGTGGGGAGGGAGGGGGAGGAGGGCGAAGGTGAAGCTGCCGGGAATGAGGCTGAGGCTGAAGTCACCGAGCCGGCATCGTCTGTCGCCGATGCCGATGCAGCGCCGCATCCCCTCACCCTCCCCCGCGCCATCTGGCCGCCCCTCAAGCGCCGCGGGCACATTCTCCTTGACCTGTGCACGCCGTCTGGTACCCTCGAGCGCTGGCTTGTGAGCCGCAGGTGCGGGAAGCAGGCTTTTAGGGATGCGCGCAAGGCGAGGTGGGGCGATTTGTGGGCGTTGGGGGGGAAGAGTAGGGAGAAGAGGGGGTTGAGGTTGGGGAGACTGGTGGAAGTGGAACAGAGGAGGGTGGGGAAGAAAGAACGCGGGGGGAGGGTTGGGGATGTTAATCGGGGACGGGGGAAGGGGAGGAAAGGGAGGGAGGAGGGGGAGGATGAGTTTGAGTTGTAGATGTGAGAGGGGTGGGAGATGAGGGTGTTGAGGGGTTGATATCATGAAGTCGGGGCTAATGCCACCACTATAGATGGGGAGTTCGGCATGTTGCGCGAGGCTGAGTGTGCATTATTACCGATGTGGGGACATGCCGCTGTAACGAATCTGCGAGCTACGCCTCTCCTCTCACCTGTGTTTACTGTTTTATATGCCTCTTCGTGCGGTCCGATGTAGACATGGAAGGAGCATTGATATGCCAGGAAGGCGCATATCAAAGGGTCATGATATAATGAGCGCATGATAGAAGGAAGATGTAATGAGCTCATGAAAGAAGGAAGGAGTAAATGATGATACTTGGCATCGTATATTAAGTCTCAAGAGTCTCTGACTCTCTCCCTCTCTTTGCCTTTCTATTTCAATCTTCAGTATTACAGTTACCTTCGCACGTAACGAGCCTTTGCTCCCATTACGGTCTACGGGAGCGATTATTCCCGCCAGCCTCGCGCCGGAAATAGCGCCGGCTCGATGGAGCGCCCCGACCGCACAACGGTGGTGACGACGAGCGGGGCCCCGACATCGGCGGTGGCGTAGGCACATGCCCGTTTAAAGACTCAAGGCAGTATATATCCTGAACCATGGTTCCTGAGCATTCGTAACGAACCTGATCTGCAACAAGGGTGTCCAACTACATTTCTCAACTATCCCCAACCTTCAATCCCTTACTACGAAATCACGATATCACAATGACATCCGACCTACGAGAAACGCTACCTGCAATGGAATCCGAACCAGTCCCACTCCTCACTTCCACCGACGGGCCTCCTGAGCATCCAGCCGCCCGTCTGCGCCGCATGATCGAAGATCCGAATGCTTTCATCCTTGCGCCGGGAGTGTACGATGGGTTTTCGGCACGGGTTGCGCTGGGTGTGGGGTTTGAGGCGCTGTACATGGCACGTCCGATCCCTTACCACTCCAATTTGGCTACTCATTTCTAATTCCGGTAGACTGGAGCCGGCACAACAGCCTCCCGCCTCGGCCGCGCGGACCTCGGCCTCGCCTCCCTCCCCGACATGGTCGCGAACGCCAGCACCCTCGCCTCTCTCTCTTCCACGCCCCTCCTCGCCGACATGGACACCGGGTACGGCGGTCCCGTGGCCGTGGCGCGGAGCACGGAGGCGTACATCCGCGCTGGGGTCGCGGGGCTACATATTGAGGACCAAGTCGCGGAAAAGCGGTGCGGGCATTTGGGCGGGAAGAGAGTGGTGGGAATGGGGGAATGGAGGGCGAGAGTTAGGGCGTGCGTTGCGGCGAGGCGGAGGGCGGGGAGTGATATTGTGATCGTGGCGCGGACGGATGCGTTGCAGCTGCTTGGATATCAGAGTGCGGTTGAGAGGCTTAGGGTTGCGCGGGAGGAGGGCGCGGATATGGGGTTCCTTGAGGGGGTTAGGAATGAGGGGGAGATGAGGCAGATAGTGGCAGATATGTTCCCTTGGCCGATGGTGTTGAATATGGTGGAGCATGGGGTTACGCCGAGGGTGGGGAGAAAGAAAGCCCGGAGTATAGGGTTTCGGATGGTTATTTGGCCGTTTGCGACGCTGGGGCCAGCATACTTGGCGATGAGGGAAGGTTTGGAGGGGTTGAAGAGGGAGGGGGAGGTACGCTTGCCGGTTGAGTGTGGGCCGAGGGGGATATTTGAGGTTTGTGGACTTGAGGAGGATATTAGGGTTGATGAGGAGGCGGGTGGGGAGGCGTTTCGGGGGGTTTAGGGGGGAGTGGATCTCTTGCTGATGACGAATGGAGGGGAGCTGGAACTCTGGGTGTATATACGATTTATGGACCATGTACATATTCGATGTTCGGGCCGATATTCAATGCTCGGGCCGATGATGCTGGACTCGTGGTCCGAGCGTATGGTAATGTAGACATGAGGCAGGAGTATTGAAATGTTAGGAAGGAGCTACGAAGGGACATGATGTACAGTAATGTGCGCATGATACGAGGAAGAAGCATAGGAGCATACTTGGCATCGTGTATATATTCTTGAGGTCTCCTCCTCTCTCTTCCTTTCTTCCTCTCCTCGTCTTTTACTTCAACTCCAGCTTTCACAGTCGCCTCTGGAAGTGAATGATCCTTTGCTCTCATTAGTAGTGACGGGTACTCCCGCCGGCTCGCCTCGTAAGGCTGAGATGCTCCCTCCTTTGCAGTAGCAAAAAGCTTCTTCCCCCACGATATGGCATTCGAGCAGGAATAACAGCAGCATAGACCACCCCCTCAACACAGCCTCGCCCTCAACCCGGCCTCGATGCCGAGAACGACATATCCGCCGCGAGGCTCAAACGCAGTCCCCATCACGGCAAGCCGCATAAGGTTAGCGCCATGCAAGCCAGGCATCCGGAGCACAAAGTTGTTGCTTCAGGCCGCCGAGCTCAGCCGCTCATCCAGGCAGCAATTTTCATGAGGCGCAGTCCTTCATCTCAACCCCGCGAAACACCACTTCAACACTGCCATACATGCCATCCCAAAATCGCAATGCCCGGTCAAAAGTGAGTTGTAATAGCAATTTTTAACTCCGTCTAACTCCCACCAGAGACCAGCCCGACCCGCGAAGTCCCCCGCGCCATCCGAAACCCCCACCATGCCCGCAAACGCGCAACCCGACACCGCTGGCGACATAAATCCTCACCTCTCTCCTCCCTCACGCACCAACTCGAATGCTGCAAAGCCCACCACCATGCCGCTCGACGTCTTCGCCGCGACTTACACCCCGCGGTGGATCCGCGATGTCAATCTCCAGCAACCATACCGCGTCATTCCCGCCATCGAGATCCCAGGACTCGACATCATGTACAGTACTTACGCCTCGACCTTCGCGGGTAGCGACTTCCTCCCCCCGCCCCCCGCCCACACACCTCTCATGCCCTCCTTGCTCCCTCCCCCCCCCTCCGAGCCCCTCTCTCCGCTCGCCTACCGCTACATCCTGCGTCACCATCTCGAAACCGAATTCCTTGCCTCCCGCGCCGCCCAAAGCGCCTTCACGCTGTACAGCACGCCCATTGTGACCACCCCGCGCTGGCTCCCTGAGCACGTAGGCGCTTATCAGTATCTCATCCACGTGCCCGGCCTCCGCGAGAATGCACCCTTCGTGCGCCTCGGCGATGTCTTGCACTTGCGCCAGCTAATCACGGCCCTGAACGGGCAGCCGCTGTTTCCCAACTGGACGGGCACGGAGGTGTGTGCTACAGTCGCAGCACTTGCACGGAGAAATGAGACTGTGCAGTTTTTATCGTCAGTGCCGCTTGATACGACGGCGTGCTGGAATGTTGCCTTTCCTGTGAGGAGTGCGTGGGAGGCTGCTCTGCGGGGCGCGGTGGACGCAGCGGACGTGGCGATGCGCAGCGCACGCGACGAGTCCAGCCTGCTGCAGAAGACATCTTGGCTGGAACGGATGCTCTTCGCGAAGGCGTCGGACTCCGTGCGGCAGACGGCCCTCAACCCCCTCCCGAGCAAGTCCACCGCCTTCCACGACCCCGCGCTCAACCACGAGCAGCAGCGCAGCGTCGCGAACATCGTGTCGCGTAACTTCGGGCCCCTCCCCTTTCTAATCACCGGGCCCGCCGGCACGGGGAAGACGAAAGTCCTCGTTGAAACAGCCCTGCAATTGCTCTTCCCGCGCCGACCCGGCGACCCTTTACCCGATAAGCCCGATCCGAGCATACACATACTCCTCTGCGCGCCCAGCGACCCCGCAGCCGACAGTCTTGCCATGCGTCTCCGCGCACACCTCCCCCCCACAGCCCTTCTACGTCTCAACTCCCCCACGCGCGATCCAGCGGAAGTCCCAGCCGGCCTGCTAGGTCATTGCCACATGGCCGAGTCGCGCTTCGCACTCCCCCCCTTCACCAAACTAATGGCAACATCCGTCGTAGTCCTCACCTGCCGCGACGCGCAAATGCTGATCTCCGCCCGGCTCTCCAACCGCGACCTGCACACCGTGTCCACCAGCCTGGCCGTAGCCTTCAACCTCCCCCCGCCCACGGCACCCCACTGGACGGCCCTGCTCATCGACGAGGCCGCCCAAGCCATCGAACCCGAAGCCTTACTCCCGCTCACGGTGCTCACTCCCCCCGTGGGCGCCGCCCTGCCGCTGCTTGTCCTGGCCGGCGATCCGGCGCAGCTGAATCCGCATGTCCACTCTACAAGCCCGATCATCGGGACCAGCCTCATCGAGCGCCTGCTCGCGCGGCCGGTGTTCGCTAATCACCCGCTGGCGCGGAGTGCGGGCGGGGCGGGTGTGCTGAGGGCGCACATGCTCCCGCTTCCGAGACCCGCCTTCGCGGATCTGAGGAGGAATTATAGGAGTCATGCTGCGATATTGGCGGTGCCGAATGCGCTGTTCTATAGTGATGGTTTGACTGCTGAGGCTGTGGCGCGGGATGGGACGGTGGGGGCGTGGGAGGGGTGGAGGGGAAGGGGGTGGCCGGTGGTGTTTGTGCAGAATAAGGGGTTGGAGGATAGGGAGAGTGAGGGCGGGGGGTGGTATAATGCTTCCGAGGCGGGGATTGTGGTGGGGAAGGTTAGGTGGTTGGTTGGGGCGGGTGTGCCCGCCCAGGACGTGTGTGTGATTGCGCAGTTTGGGGCGCAGGTTGGGCTCATCAGGGCGGAGCTTAGGAAGGCTGGGTTGTGGAGTGTGAACGTCGGGCCGATGGAGGCGATGCAGGGGCTTGAGGCTAGGGTTGTGGTGCTGTGTACGACGAGGGGGAGGGAGAGGTTTGTGAAGGGGGATGCGGAGAGGGGGGTGGGTGTTATACATCAGGTTAAGCGGTTGAATGTTGCGCTTACGCGGGCGAAGGAGGGGTTGGTTGTTGTGGGGAGCAGTGAGGTGCTGGGCACGGATGAGGCATGGAAGGCGTGGCTTGGTTTTTGTGCGCGGAATGGGCTTTGGGAGGGGGAGGGGAGGGAGAAGTGGATGGTTGTTCCGGATGTGCTGCCTGCGCTGGAAAGGGGGTTGTTGAGGGCGCAGATGGGTGGAGGAAGAGGACTGGGGGGGATGGGGGTTGAGGATGAGATGTGGGCTGGTGTGGAGGGGATGAGATTGAATGATGAAGAGGATGAGGAGGAGGAAGAGTTCGCCAGTGAGGTTGAGGATGAGGGAGTGGATGTTAATGGGGACGAGACCGCCGGAGAAGAAGAAGCGGAAGAAGCACAGGGACAGCCGTGAGGGCATGACGTGCACACCGGGATATATTTGAATCGCGAAATAAAGACCGAGTAACGGATCCCAACTCCAAAACAACGCCATCACACCAGCGAGAGACCGGAAGCGCTATCAACACGAGGCTACAAGGGGAATACCCATCCAACGGCCGTCCACACAAGGAAATCACAACACCCCTCCTGGAATCCCAGGAAACCCAGCATACACCCCCGGATCAGCCAGCGTATGTCCTGACCACGCACTCCCAGGCGACGCCGCCTGATCCATCACCAGCAGCGCCTCAGCATCACTGAACGACATCGTTTGGTCCACGGAAGACTCGTTCCCAATAATCTTGTCCCACGCTTCCTGTTCAGAGTCAGCACCCATTCTTCAAACAAAGAGCGACATCAGAAGCATACCCAATCCGGCACCTGCGACGGCGAAATCATCCCACCGATCGGCTCGTAGTACTCGGGCTCCGGGCCGAGGAGATAGAATTCAGTCGGTTGGGGCTGCTGGGGTTGCATCAGGAGTAGATCTGGCCCGGGCTGCGACGTTGGCGCTTGCATTTGCGTCTGCGGCACCGACGGCGGCTCTGGCGACTCGGGCACATCTAGCTCGTTAGCACTTCCCACCGCGCGCACGGACGACTCACCGTCCAGGCGCCTTAGCATCACAGCCATGGCCCTCCGCGCCTTCTCCGCCTCCGCCTCGCTGCCAAACGGGTGCTTATACACCGAGTACGCCGTGTGCAGGAGGCGTTTCATCTCCCCCACATCCGCCCAGTCATCCCTTATCGCGGCGAAGGACGGCTTGCTCACGGCATTGAGTTCGAGACATAGCACCATGGCGGCTAACAGGAAATCGTGCGAGCTGAGGGAGGCCATGAAGCTGCGTACGATGCTGAGCTGTCCGCCCTCGCGCGCCGCATCGTAGGTTGTAATCAGGTGGTCGAGGAGCTTCATGGCGGACTCGACGCAGATGCGGCGCGAGGCGCGCATGCGCGGGTCCGGTAGGTCGTCGATTAGATACCGGCGGTGGAGGATGCAGCGCGTTTTGTGGCTGAGGAGTTCGAGCTTGAAGCGGTTGAAGATGAGGGCGGGCGGGTCCAGGATGGATTGGTCCAGGGGACGGAATTTGAGGATCGGGGGCGTGTCGTCGTAGATCTTTTGCAGCGCGGCGTCGAGCCGTTCGACCTCGTCGTAGTCCGGCAGGTTGACTGCGTGCGAGATTTCCGATGCGTCAGCGAAGATCCGCGTGTAGTGGCACTTGGTCAGACAGTAGCTCACGGCCGAGAGCTCGTTAAACGGCCGCGAGGGCGGCAATTCCTTGGTCTCAGGCCCGAAATCCGTGTCTAGGAGATTCGACGGCGGGCCGATGTCAGCTTGTATGTGCCGCGCCATGCCCGGCAACGCGAGCTGAAACGAGCCGAGCACATCGTACGTGTAAATAATGACCCAGCACCGGCGGCGCATCTCGCCTTCAAACGGCGTTATGTTGGGGTAGTGGCTCGGGTCGCGGTGGTAGCCCATGCGCAGCGCGACGCGGATCAGCAGCGCGGTTAGCATCCAGATGCGCGTGGGTAACTCGGGTTGTTTCATGTATTCGCAGCTGGCGTGCGTGAGGAGCGCTTCGACTGTGTACTTCCGCAGGCGCATGTAGTCCCCCAAAGCCAGCGCCGCGGCCGCAAGATTCTGATACCGGTCTGCGGAGCCGAATTCGGCTTCTGCGGAGTGCTGGCCTAGGTTTATGTGCTGCACGATGCGGCAGCCGAGGGTTAGGATGTTGAAGAAGAGGGCGAGCCACATTGTCGGTAGCCGCTTCGGTTCTTTCCATAGCTGCTCGTATTCGGAGAGGAAGGTTGGGCGGTGGATCGCGGCTGTGCGGTGTTAGCTGTAGCTGCTGCTGGGGGCGTGAGCGTAAGGACGTACGCATTGCTGGGTCGTTGCTGTTGAACCAGTGCCACAGGAGCGTGTCGCACACGCTCTTCGCCGGAATCTCGCGGAGGAGGTCCGCGCGTGTGACTGATGCCGGGACGCCTAGCATCAACAACTGCAGCGTATCCGGCGTTTCGGCCTCGGGATCAGGTTCGTGCTCGTCATCGTCGTCCTGCAGCGCCTCCTTAACTTCTGCAATCTACGCTCATCAGCCGCCGCACCCTCACACCCCATAAAAGCAGCACCTACACTCTCCAGTATCGCCTCCCAATGCGCACTCCCCACATAACACGTCTCCCCATTACTGATCTTCATCTGCCCAAACCCATTCGCATCCGGCTCCGTCCTCACCGCTTCCTTCCTTTCCTCCATCTCACTCTCACTACTCCCCTGCGACTGCGACGGGGGCGTGGTCTCCGGCGTCGGCCCGCCACCCTGGCTCATAAGCTGCACGACCAGGCCCTCGAGGTGCGCAATGCGGTCCTTGGTGTTGCGGGACTGTTTCTTCTTCGGCGGGGGCGCGAGGTACGCACATGCGCCGGAGCGCGCGCGCTTGGTGCATTGGTCGCAGGGAAGTTTGCGGTCGCAGCGTAGCTTGCCGGCGCGGCAGAAGGTGCAGCTTAGTTGCTGGCGGGCGCGCTTTTGGATTGCCGCGGAGGAGGACATGTTGGGGGGGGGGGAAGGGGGGGGGGGGGTGGGGGGGGGGGGGGGGGGGGGGGGGGGGGGGGGGGGGGGGGGGGGGGGGGGGGGGTTGTCTAGTGGGCGGCGGGAGGTTAGGGTTGGGGTAAGGGCGGGCGGAATGTTAATGCGCCGAGTACGCAGCGATCAGGCGTATATCAGAGCACCGACTTCTGCTGCCTAGCGATCGCCCGTTGCCAAGTGGGGCAGGGCATCGATTAGTGCTTACACAGCAAGCCACGGCGCCGTATCCGGATAACCATGAGCGGCATGATTCCGAAACGGGCATATAACCGTTGCCTACCGACTTGAGGACTTCGCGACGAACATCCGCACGTAACAATGGCAAGTCTCATTTCTTCTATCCCCAGAGACGTCAAACCCGCCTCTAGAACCACGAACGAACTCCATCCCATGTCTACCCTCCGCCCCCTCATCACGACTCCTCATACGCCGGCACGCTGCCCCGCACCGACGCCTTCCCGCCCACCTCGCGCGCAACAATTGTCAACCCCGTATCCGGGCCAACATTGATCTGGACCTCGATCTTCGCACCCTTAGCCACGCCACGCAGCGCCGCCTCAGCAATGACGCGCTCCGTATGCCACACCTCCGACTTAATCGGCTCCTCATCCTCGCTGAGCTCGGCATCGCTATCATCGCTATCCGCCTCAACCGGCTCGCGCTCTTTCTTTTCCTTGTGCTCGACATGGATCCGCTTGCTCCCCTCGCAGATCTTAATCAACACGTCGCCACCAGCGGGAGGCCCGTTGATGATAGCAGTGCGGCGCACGGGCACGGACGTACTGGCAAGCACGATGGGGACGAATTTGCCGTGGCCCCGCTCGTCGCCGGACACGGCGAGCACGCCGATGGCGTCCTTGAGGTGCGGCGTCACGGTGACGACGGGGTGGCACGACTCCCTAATGTCCTCCTGGTCGAAGTCGGCGACCAGACTGGCTTGGATGGCGGCGCCGCGGGCGACGAGCTCGGACGGGTTAATGGCGTCGGTCCGCGTGGCGGGCGCCCACACGACCGTCTTCTCGGGGAAGGCGGACTGAAGGCTGGTAGCGACACGGGGAACGTGCGAGGTACCGCCGCAGAGCACAATCTCAGAGACATCGAGCGGGTCGAGACCCGCCTTCTCGACCGTCGATTGAATGAGGCGGGTAATGGCGGCGAAGTGGGCACGGGCAAGCAGTTCGAAGCGCGTACGCGTGATGGTGGCCGTGAAATCGATGCCGGCGGAGAGCGACTCAACGGAGAACGACGCCGTAGAGCCCAGGCTGAGCGCCTTCTTGACCGCCTCGGACTCGAGACGCAGCTTAGCCAACGACCGCTCGTCCTTGCGCGGGTCACCCGCCGTGTTGTACTTTTTACGGAATTCCTTCGCGAAGTGGTCCATGAGAGCCTCGTCGAGCTTCGACCCGCTAACCTCCCAGTCGTGGGACGTGGCGAGTAGCGTGTACACACCGCCCCTCGAGGCAATCACTGCCACATCAGAGCGCGTGCCACCGAGGTCCGCAACGACGACGATCTTGTCCGCGAGCTTAGCCTCAGGACGCGCATCGTAGGCGAGCAGCGCCGCAACAGGCTCATTGATGAACTGCAGCACCTCGATACCGGCATTCTGAGCCGCCTCACGGAGTGCGTCTTTTTGGACCTCGGCGAAGTTTGTGGGCACCGTCATGACCGCTGCTGTGACCTGCTTCCCGAGGAAGTCCGAGGCCGAGTCCTTGAGGCGGCGCAGATGGCGAGTTGTGATTTCAGACACCGTGACATTGTTCGGCTCTTCGGATTCGGAGTCGTGTATCGAAAAGGCGACTGTCTTGTCGTGCGCGATCGGATGGGCGGACTGGTGGCAGGGCGTGGGGTCGACGGATTCAAAGCTGGAGGGTGTGGGATAAGCGGATGCCGTGAAGGACGATGTATAAAATATGAGACCTACCTCTTGCCTAGGAAGTCTCTCCAGTAGGCAACCGTGTTCTTCGCATTCCGCACCAGCTGAGCCTTAGCCTGCGTGCCCTGGAACTCTTCACCGTCGATGTAGGAGAGGATAGAGGGGATTTGGCGATCTATGCACGTCAGTACTGCTTCTCTATGTCGTAGCCTACGCACCGCCCTCCTCGTTCGCGATGACCTCCGCTCTGCCTTCCTGCTGCTGTTAGTGGTGCCTCTGCATGCGGCGGGGGAACATACGACAGTGGTGTGCGAAATAGAGCTGTAAGAGTTGCCAAAGGTGATGCCAATGGCCACACGGGGAGCGGCGTCCTCAGAGTCGCTCATGTTAGGAAGATATGCGAGTGGTATCTGGGGTGGGAGGAGAAGCGACAGCGTTGGTCTGAAAATGGGGTGGTGAAGCGAAGCGGCTGCAGATGCGCTTTTGGGAAGCCGGAAATTTTTGGAGGATCTCTTGGCGGGCTAGTGTTCGGGCAGCGGCGCCTCAAGACCGGGTGACGACGTCTACGGTACACAGTCGAGAGATTCGCGATACTCGGGGGCTACATCAGGAGTGGAGAAAACGTCGGTCGACTTATTGTAATCCTCACTTACGGACGTATATCTTACACCATAACTTTTTACACTTTTTGTCTCTTCTCAACGCTCACGATAAAAGCGAGTGGCCTCCGATGTGGTCCCCCCCGCAGGCCGTGGCGCAACTGTGGCTCGTGTGTAGGGCTGTGGGTGTGGGCGGCAGGAGTGGGCGGAGCACAGGGATGGCATTCTTGACGAACAGAAGTAACAGTCATTACAAACGCGAAGGAGTCAGTCGTATGTTTGCTCTTGGTAGTAGTATTAGTATTAGTACTGGAGGAGCCGGTTGTTTTCATCAGGTCAATTCATCTACTTGACAGAGTTCCGAACCAGCACGCTTAGTTAACCTTACAGTTCTCAGTAGAGCCAACCACCTTCGAACCCCAGCGTTTTCAGTGGGCATGGGTAATCCTAAAAGGGAAAGTCGTCTGTGCTGGCATCGCTTTGCTTTGAACATTAACTCTAGCCGTCACCTCCAAGGTTGAAAACTGTCAGCTTTACAATGCTGCTACATATACATATAAAAAATAGTCTGTACTATGAACGGACTCCTGAATTTTCAAACTTGCTCGGCGGAGCCCGGTTCGGAGAGAATCTCGGCTTCGCCAGTTACCGAAGGCGGAGAACTCCTGAGATGTTCATCTTCCTCCTCCTCTGCTTCTTTCCTTCGTTATCAAATTCTCTCTTAGTCAAGCTCATATATGCCGTCCTAGAGCTTCAACAAGACCACCACACTGTCGTCTGTCGCGCCTCGCTGCGGCGTGTCACCGTCCGCCCGCCCCGGTCGAGCGATTCACAGAAACTGAAAATGACCTACCACTTCCTCCTCCTCCTCCTCTTCCTCTTCCTCTTCCTCTTCCTTGTGCTCATCATTACCACTGCCTCCTCCTCATCACTGTCATTGTCCTCATCTCAATCGTTGTTGACGTCTGCTTCTTCTCAAAGCTGCCAGACTTTCCGCACCCGCAAATCGTAAGTGGCCGGCAAGGCTGAGATGCCTCGACTTGTACTAATCTTGTCTAGATCGACACGTCGCGCGAGCCTGATTTGACGAGTAGGCTCTGCTCAAACAAAATTCCGAAAGACCAAGATGAGACCTTCATCCTCCCATTTGACTTCCCACTTGAGGATATCAAGAATTTGCCTGAGCCACTTGAGCGCCGGGCTATCCAGTGACCTCTTGGGAACAGCGTAGGGTGCGTTCTTCTCTACGAACAGCATGTGCAGAACCCCCTCGAGCCTCTGGAGATGCCGCCAAATGCTCCTCCTCATCCCATGCCGTTCGACGTTGCAGCAGCACATGCAGGAGTTGATGCAATGCAAGACGCTCCTTGTCCGTGTCGAGCTCGATTACGAGGAGGACTGGATCGCGCTCTGCTGGTTCATGAAGCTCGTCGAAAAGTTTGGTCAGGACCGTACCATCAAGTTCTGCATCAACCTCGGCTGGGTCCCTAATGGCCCCAACTCTTCCTGGCTGTTCACCGGCAATATGCCGCAGGTCGCGATGGAGCATGTCTTCAAGCAGATCGCCGAATGGTCCAGAAATCCCAAGTTTGAGGTCCAAGTTCGCTTCATGCGCCAGGGGAACCCCGATTGTTCCTGGCGGGCCGCAACCCCTCATCCTGCCGCGCGCGCTGGGCACCCACACGAAGGCTACACCCTGCCCGTCATCATTGAGCGCATCAAGTGCGTTGTCGAGGCAGCTGAGAAGGCCAGCGTCCGGCTTCAGATCTTCGAGGACCTTCCGATCGGGAAGCCTCGGTGGAATGTGCTGCCGAATTTCACGCGCCCCGAGGAACACTACTGCATTCGCATGTACCGGATTGGCGAGGAGCCCGATCGGACACATGAACATGTCATCCCCAAGGGTTGGACGCTCGATGACTTCGATCGTTAGCTTGCGAGCGCCGCAAGTAAGTAACTCCTCCCCTTCAACTTCCGACACCATCCTAACTCTCATTCCAGCGTCGTCCTTCGCTGCTTCCCTTCACCGAACCGAGCAATTGCGCCTGCAATAGATCTGGTTCTCCGCGCCACGGCGATTAACCAAGCCGGTAACTGCACACCCGGGCATCAGCGAACGATAACATCTGAGTTCTGTCAGCTGGCCGGCGCAGCAAGTTAGGACAGAGTAGATAGCATAAAGAAAGTTAAAACCCATTGACCATGTCGCGATCCTTCATCCCTATTGTCCCCTTGTACTCGAGTCCCCCCCCCCCGCTATACCAGTGACAATACCCCACAAAGCCATGCACAATCACATTAAACTCCACCAACAAGGCCATTAATCTTTATCCCCATACCACATCCACCCCAAAAAGGGGAATATATACTCCCCATCCCAATCCCAGCCCATTCCATCCCATCTTACCTCATCCCATCCTCCCATCCATCATCCGCCCTCACATCAACAAAATGCCCCCCCCCCAAAAAGCAACAACGGACATGAAGAACATGCTCCCCGGCGACTTCCACACCCACCTCAAGCGCACCAACACCCGCTACCGCGAACTCGAAGAAGTCGCCCCCTCCCCCCGGACCAAAGCGCGCCAAAACGCAGCCATGTACGCGCACCACGAGCGCGTCATGCGCGCCAACAAGCGCGGCGCACAAACTATTCTCCAGCAACGACAGCAAGAGGAGCAGCAGCGGCAGCGCATGGCACAGAGCGCGCCGTTCCCGCCGCGCCAGGCGCCCCCGCGTCCGCAGCGCGAGGAGTACATGGCCGCCCAGCCATTGCCCATTCGGGGGTACGGTAAGCCTGTATGTGTACCCCCGAGTCGGGTGCCTGATACGCGGCGGTGCAGGATGGAGAAGGATCTACCGCGTAGGCCGGAGAAGGGTAAACGGATTCTGGGCCTCGATGAGCCGGATAGGCGGAAGCGGCCTGCTGGGCCGAAGCATGTGCGGGTGCTGGGCTTGAATGAGAAGGATGGGCCGAAGGTAAGGTTTAATACTAATGGATTGCCGAAGAGGAAGAGGAAGAGGGAGAGGGGGGTGTGTGTTGTTATGTAAAAGGTAAGTAAGAGAGGTAAGTGAGGTAGGTTGATAATGGAACGAGTGTGGTTATCTGGTTGATTATGGTGGTGTGTTCTGTGATGTTGTGTCTATGCCCATCCCTCCTTCTCCAGTGCCCATCGTACCGCCGCGCCGACGTCGTCCACCACTACGGCCGGCTGATGCGCAGGCTCGCCGCCACGGTAAACGCCGGTGCGGACGAGGATGGACGTCCACTCCGTGCCGCGCGGGGACTTAAATGAATTCGCGCCACGGATATCCGATTCTGCGCCATTAGCCCTACCCAAAATGAGGCAAACCCACTCACCCGGATTATCCCCAATCATATACACCCTCTTCAGCCCCCCCACCTCCCTTCCCTCAAACAAGCTCTCCCTATGTCGTCCCAGCCTCCTCTCGGCAAATGCATACGTCTCCCGATGCGGCTTCCCCACAATATTCATCCCCAGCCCATGGCGCCCCGTGGCCGCCGTCCACACCCCCTTCACCGCAGCGCGGAACCCGCCCTGTCCCAGCCGGGGCAGGGGATACTCGCTCGCCCACCAGAGATCCGGATTCGAGAACCACAAGCGCGGCTGCCCGTCCTGTTGCCACCCATTGTCCGGCAGACTCGGGTCGCCGTTGCGCGGACTCAGCGTGCCCATTTTGCCCCCCTCAGACAGGAGCAAATCAAGGATGACAGTAGCATCGAGCCCCCAGTCGCGCGAGTCGTTGAACACGAAAATCGCCTTAACCGCCGCGTCCTCGCCCTGCGGCAACGGCCGCGCAAACGACTTATAATGCTCCTCCAACGCGCGAGAAAATGGCCACACGCCCTTTCCCGCCACCAAATAATCTGCCGGCACAACGACACGCTTATACCCATACCCCTCCGCTATCTTGCGGCAGTTGTCCCCGTCGCCTCCGACCACCAATACCGTTTCCTTTTTCAGTTTTTCCTTCTCCACGAACAGCGTGTGGCTTTGGATGAAGAGGTCCGTGTGCAGCGGGACTTCGAGCTTGGAGCTCAGGTATTCGACGCGCTTTTCCTCGGAGGTGCCGCCGCCGTTGGTAAGGAGGATGAAGGGGATGCGGTTCTGCTGGAGGTGAGAGAGGGTGGTGTGGGCGTGGGGCAGGGGGGAGGAGCTGCGGAGGAGGACGCCGTCGATGCTGTTGCTGTTAGTGGGTGGCTCGACGGAACGAAGTAGAAAGCCAGTGGAACGGTGAGAGGACGTACTCAAACGCAAAGGCGAAGTCTGGAACTGGGCCATTTGGCGCGGATTGCTGCAAGTGCCGACGCTGCGGTACGCCAAATGTACAATTTGGCATCCATAGCGGCGACCTACGAGCCGTACATGCGCGGAGCGTCGTCGAGACGCGTAATGTCGCCATGAGGTGAGGTTAAGGGTGGACTTGGCTGACGACGAGGATCAGAAGCGGGAGGGGTCAATGTGGGTTAGGGTTGGATTCAGGGTGCTGTACCTAGGGGCACGGGACTTCCATCTCCGTCCTCATCACAATCACATCACAATCATCGCATGGCGAGGTCACCACAGAGATCAGAAGCAAGCAAATCACATTGGTATCTTAATAACTCCGTGAACAATGAACAAAGCAACGACAAGAACAAAGGAAAAGACGAGAGCAAGCCCTCCTAGGCATCCCACGTCACACAAGATACCTCTCCGTAACCATCCATGCTGGCTTTCTGCTGGCCCAGCTTGCCCGTCACAGTGTCCCGCTCCAAGACCACCACTTTGCCGCTCTTCTGCAGCCCAACCGCGACGTACTTGTCGTCACCCGTTATGGAAAAACTGCGCGGATACGACCCGCCCACCGGCGCCAGCTGCACAAACTCCAGCGCTCCTTTAGCCCCAATCTTCCACGTAGCAATCGAATCCGATGGACCCGTCGTTGTGTTGAAGGACTGGTCACCGCGGTAGCTAACGAGCAGAAACTTGCCGTCGTGCGACGTCTTGATCTCGCTGGCATAGGTGGTATTGCTGGGGATGGGTGTGTTGCCCATGTCCGTGATCGTGCTCAGCTGCTGGATCGTAAGACCCACGCCGTGCGGGTAGCCGATTCTGAACGTTGTGATTGCGCTGCTGAGCTCGCTGGCCAGGAACAAGTACACGTCATCACCGGTCTTCCACCCGGGGGGCATCCAGAAACGGCCGTGGCGCGGACCGCCGCCAGCCGGGAACACCGGCGTGGTGCTGAGTTCCTGCAGTTTAACAGTCGTCGCATTTTTGTTCCAGTAGAACAGGCGAAGCAAATCGGCACCGAGATCCGGCACGATAATGTACTGTCCCGTCGGGTCAAGGAGCGTCTGGTGTGGGTGCGGACCGTCGGCCTGGCGAGCAGGGTTCGGTCCGTGGGGGCCGCCTGTGAGGTTGAAACTCTGGTACAGCGACAAGTTATTTGCCGCCGGACCGCCTGGCGTCACCACGCTCACGTAGCCGGTGTAATGAGCCAGAGCGAGGTGGAAGGTCTTCGGGTAACCGAAGGGGGTGGCGTGGACGGGCGCGGCGAAGGGCAGTTTGACGCTGCTGTGGGCTACGATTGAACCGTCGTATTTCTTCTGCAGTGCGTTGAGCGAGGAGGAGTTGGCGCTGGGCTGGTTTTCATCCACACAGTAGATGATTGAGTTGTCGTTGTCCACTGCGAGCCACGAGGGGCTGACGCCGCAAGCAGTGATGTTGGAGGTGAGATTCATGCCTTGGGTGGTCATCGCGGGGAACCTCTGGCTGGAGACCCAGCCGGCGTAGGTAGCGACATAGAGATTGTAGTGAGCAGCGCCGTACTTGGTCGTCTCGTTTGTTGCCTCACCGTAGCAATCTTCGGTGGTGTATGGTAGGGCAGCGGCCAGCGCCGCGAAGCTGAAAAGGAGAAAACGCATGATATCGAGTATGGCGTAGGGAGATGGATCTTGAAATTTGGGAGCCGAGTTCTGGGGGGGTGGTGGGAGTATAATAGAGAAAGGCTTTGTTGCTGCTCTTTTTGCGGCTTTGTATGTGAACAACCGCCATTGTGTGAAGGTGATGGGAGTGAGGGCGTCGGGTCTTTTGTACAACGCGGTGAATCATTATTGGACCACACTGAGCGTCTGGTCTGAAGGCCAGCACTACTATTGGCGCAGATGCAATCGGTGCAGATGCGGTGCCATCCACGGGGCGACTGAGCATGCATCTCCGCAAGGCTCAAACACGTTCCAGCGGTGATGCAAATATTTGTTTCAAGGCTGCGGGTAGGCCCGGATCGGCTGGCTGGGAGGAGTCGAGAACGGACCGGGGTTCGCGGCTTATTAACGTCAAGTTTTGACGCGTCGAGATGCGGTGCGATGTACATTGCGTGCATGCATTTAGGGGTGGTGATTAACATTTTTTGATGTTGAATCAGCTTTGTAGACAATTGTCAATTTCTAGTTGAGATGTCGAATGTCTTGTCTACCTACGCAGATCTGACTGTAATGGCCTTTGTGAGCCGCGCAGCAGTTCAATACAAGTCGACAGGACTGTCCAACGACAACATTCACAAGACCCAACACGATATCTCTCTCCACCTGACGCCGGCGGAGGCGTTGGTCAACGGGAGTCCATACACAATATATCGTAGGATACCCTAGGAAATAGCTGCCCTATTCGTTCTAGCCAGATGTGAGACACTGACATGAAGCGTCAAAGGTTACCTGGATATCCGCGAGAATGAATGCGATGCAGCTCGATTCTGGGAACTTCGGCGGCATGACAGACGAAGAGATGAGACGAACCAATCCAGAATGAAAAGAGAATCACGAAGCAATCCGCAATGGGGAGAGAGTCCTCAGCAAGGAAGAGGCGAGACGAAAACCTTCTCGACGTGACCAACACAGGTTGCCTGGAGTCATTCATTGTTGTCCGGACAGACGAATGTGGGATCATATGGACCTTGGTGTTGCTTCCCAGGGAAGGCACGACGTCTTCAGCCCCCCTCCCCCAATGCAACCGGCACGGTGGCTCCTTCCATTCTCGAAGCCAAGAAACGATGCTTGTCGAGTGTCTGCTGTTGGCATTTGATGTAGTCGTGAGCCAATTCTCCTCATGGTCTTCGCCATCCTCTTCTTCCACAAAACTTTCTTTAGCAGAACCTCAAGCGTCGTCGTTCAATCCAGCTGCTGTACGCGTTCAGCCGTCCAAACTGGCTGCAAAAAGCCGCCGCCGCAGTATGGTCTCCTCCAAGCGCCGCTTGAATGACACACTGACTGACGCAGTTAAGCGGCGCGCTACTCCCGCTGCTGCACTGCCGCCACTTCGTCTGCCCGTCGGCACTCCAGATCCTTCGGCATCGCAAGCAGTGTCCCCGCGCCAGACGTCCGCTGACTTCCCCACCTTCGCAAGAGCCGCCATGATTCCTGGGTCGTTCGCTAACGGGGGCGGCGCCGGTTCCCAGATCGGAGACTCAGTGAGCGAAGCGAGTAGTAGTTCTCCCGAGCAGCACTTTGCGCCTATGTCTGGCCGGCACTGGCAGCAAGAGATTGATGAGCATACGGAGCATGTGGGAGGTCATGAAGCGAGAATATCAGGTCAGAATCAGCCGCATTTAAGTCCCCAGCCTCAGGCCTAAATCGTTGCCGAGCCACACTGCCTTTGGAAGGCTAGTTTAGCTTTTCACAATAAGCTGAATTAACGATGATACAGGCCACTACACACTTCGCTATTCAACCAACGGTCCTATCGATACAACCATAATGCAACACCCCATAACCGCCCTCGGTGAACACCTGGACAGCGTGACGACGCTCTTTGGTAAACGCCTGCCCGATCCTGGCTATCTGCAACAAACCGAAGGTGAACGTGAAGGGCAGATTCAGTTCGTAGTGCACCCCAACGGTGATGTTGCTGCTCATCAGTGGAACGCCGTCAACTTCCAGTGGGTCAACATCGGACAGTACTCGTACGCCCGCAAGAAGATTGAAGGCCAACTGGGCAACGACAAGCTGCGTGGTCAGAAGATTGGCAGCGCACTCCGGCCTGATACACTTCCATACTTTATCGGCGTTGCGAGGCAGCGAGAGCAGGCCGGGTGCTCGGACGCAGAGACTCGGACTCGGCGTACCTCAGTTTCCGCAATCACCACCACTACCACCACCACCACCACCACCACCACCACCCACGCTGCGCAAGAAACGAACATATACGCCCCACAACCTGTGTACGACCGGCGCCCCAAGCATCTGGGGGCTCCACAAGACCTCATGCCGCGTATTTTTGACGGACGCCTCCCCGAAGACCCATTCATGGATCGACCTGCGTTTGGTGCACACGGCGATGCGAGTCACATGCGTCAGACACGCCCCGACAACAACCTTATCATGCCACCGCCCGGAATGCCACGCACCAACGGCAGTATAATGCTGCCCCCGCCCGGCCTGCTTCGCTTTCCTCCGCAGTTCGGACAGACCGACTTGGACACTGTCCTGGACAAGATCGACGATAGCGATGTGAAGGTGGATCTACTCAAGAACGCCCCTCCTGACCATGACGGGTCGTGGCAGCCGCCCATTGGAACGATTCGCAAGCAGCAGGACCTGGCAACTCGCTCCCGGAAGGCGATGCACAACGGGTTCGAGCCTCTGGAGCCGGAGGACCCGGTCGATTGCTTCTCAGAGCGCATGCGGACATCCAACATGTCCAACGCGGAGCTAGCCGTCCTCAGCCACCCGCGCTCGCAGTCCTGGAACGGGCCCTGGTTCCCAGAACAGCCGCTGCGTGTGGGGAGGGAAAATGAACAGTGGACGAACAGCAAGATGGTCGATCGGCAGGAAGACCTGTTGCGGCTCTATGAGAAGACGAGCCGGCCCGACGTACCGCTGACGGGCACGGCGAACCGTGTCCTGATCGCTGCGTGCGAGAACCTCACTTCCTACGTTGAGGAGCGTAAGGCGAAGCGCTCGAACTACTTTACTCGCTTTGCGCCGCCGCCCAAGCACTGCATCAACGACACGCTCGAAGGGCAGCGTTCGTTCTTCGGCGAGGACCATGGTGCGCCGCCGCCGCGTGTTGGCCGCGATCCGCGGCATGTGGAGGGGGAATGGCGCGCGCATTACCCTGGTGTTTACTAGTCGATGGGATTTGGACGTTTGCTGTGATTATGGTTACGGGTAATGGGTAATGGGAGTCGGAGGAGTCGAGGAGTCGGTGGTAACGGTCGCTGGTGATGATGGATGGTGATGGTCGGTAACCTTAATCATAATGCCTAATTCATAAACTCGTGGTGCTTGATGCTTGATGTGACGGCTTGTGGCCCAAGGGCTTCATATCATGTCCGAGATGTCGTGGCTCCCCCCTCCCGAAGCTGAGGTGGGCCCTTGCTGCATTCCCCTGCAGTTCGAGCTCCCAAGCCTCGTAGCCTAGCCCAGATCCTAGCACCGCGCCACCACCATGACATGCTGGTGAAACGAGGATCATGGCTGCGCCATTTCCCACCTCAATCTTCACCGCACCTCCCCTCCTCCCTCCACAATGCCCACGCCATGTCCTCCCTCACCGACTCCCCCCTCTCCATCACAGGCTCAATCGTCGGCATCGTCGCCCTCCTCATCAGCGCCGTAACCATCAGCCACGCCGTCAGCCTCTGGGCCAGCGCCTACCGGTCCGCCCCCGCCGAACTCCGGCGCATCAGCGCCAGCGTCTCGAACACCGTCTCCGAGCGCTCGTTCCGCCTCCGCGGCGGCCGGGCCAGCGGTCTTGCGTCGCTGGATTTGGGCGAGGGGGCGCGGACGGCGGGGCAGTGGGACGCGATGTTGCAGGAGTATTTTGATGCGCATTTGGAGCTGGAGGAGGAGATTGAGGGGATGGGAAAGAGGGGCGCGGAGGTCGGGCAGTGGTTGAGTTGGGAACGGGTTATGTGGGTGGTTAGGCGGGGGGGGTTGGAGGAGAGTGTGCGCAGAGTGGAGACGTTGAGGGCGAGGAAGATGGCGGTGGGTTTGAATGCGCTTGCTGCGTGGGTAATCCTTTTTCTTGACGCGGGGAGGCTTGAGGGCTGTGAGACCGTTTGTATGGGTTTGACTAACGGCCGTAGCGATGTGGAGACTATTAAGGGGATTCTTTTGCGGCTTGAGGCTCGGATTCCGGAGGGCCCGATTAATCTCCCCCAACCGCGCCCGCCGGCTGACAAGAGTCCTTCGGTGCATGGGCGGCATTTTGATCGGGACTCGCTGTTTGAGGGGTCGTCGCCGGAGCATCGGGCTTCGATTGACAGCGGGGATTAATTTCCTCGCGACGTGTGGTCCGTCAGCGCCGGGTAGTTGATCAGTACCGGGTACTCGCAGTCCATCAGCAGCGGGTAGTCCATCAGCAGCGGGTAAACCGTCAGCAACGGGTAGACCGTCAGTACTGGGTAGTCCATCGCCAACGGGTAGTCCATCTGCACTGAGAAAGCTCCAGTGGGCTGCACACAACATACGTGCAGACGAATGAGCATTTAATTCGGCTGCCAGTATATACTGCCGCTGCAGTGCAACTCGGCAAGAAGACTCCGCAACCCTCGGCACCCTAGTGGCCATGCCCGCTCATGCCGCTCATGCCCGCCATGCCGCCCTTCGACGTGGACGACGCCGAAGAAGCGCCTCCCTTCGCAGCCGAACCCTTCGCGGCTCTCGGGGCCCCCTTTGCCGCCGCCTTCCCCGGAGCTGGAGCCTCAGTAGGCGCCTCAGTCGGTGACTCCGCTGGAGCCGCAGCGGGAGCCTCGCCGCCCTTCATATTCGCAACCGACGCCTTCAGCCAATCCGCCGCCTCCTTGATAATGCCATTGCTATAGCTCAAATGCGCCGCATTGACATTCAACTGCCCGCCACACACGCCATCACTCGGCGTGCACCAGACCTTACTCCGCTCGGCCGGGAAATTCAGTATATGCCCTTTGTCCTGCTGGTTGCGCGTGTCGCCGAAGAGCGCGACGCCGGCGATCTTGTTCTTGAGCGCGGAGTCCAGGCCTTTCCAGCTCACGACGTTGTGCATCACGGCTGCGCCTTGGGAATAGCCTGCGGCGATGATGATGCGGCATGAGGCGGCTTTGCGGAAGGCTTCGAGGCCTTTGTCGATGCTGGCTTGGTCGGTGCGTGCGGGGGAGAGGTTGGTGAGGAGGGAGGCGCTGTAGAGGACGGGGTAGGTTGTTAGGGTTTTGGGGAATGCCTTTTTGAGGTCGGATTCGAGTTGCGGGCCGATGAGCATGCCCTATGGTGCGGTTAGTTTTGGGCTGGAAAGAGAGGGGCCCGCACCATTGGCGACGGCTCCATCGAGCCCCGTGCGAAGACGAAGCCGATGTCACAGCTGTCCCGTGAGAGAAGCGCGGGGAAGGCGCTGGCGAGACTGGCGAGGCAGAGGAGGCTGGTGTACTTCATGGCTGAGAATGGATGGGCGGGCCGGTAATGAGCGACTGACGAGTGAAGGACAGTTGGGGCTGGAGGTGGGAGGAGAAGCTGCGGTGTGGCTTATGTACTCTTTCACTCCCTCTTCCATCCTCCGAGAGTGTTGATATAGACATTGAGGCGCTCAGTGCGCGTGGACAAGGCATAACGCTCGAGAGAGTGGGGATGCGGAGCGGAGGAGACACAAAAAGATAATTTGATTGGGATGTTGAATTGAACTGCCACACAATGGCCAAATGTAGGGATTTCGCATGGGCTGGCATGGATTGGATTGGATTGGATTGGATTGGATTGGATTGGATTGGATTGGTAATGATACTATCTTCAAGGACAATAAGAAGCATGAACGGAGGTAAACCCCGCAAGGCTGAACTGTCGATGCTTCGTCCGGTATCACGTGTTGGCGGCCCTCCCCGGATCCCCAGCCGATCCCTGGCAGATCCCCCGCCTCAACCCTCATCTACAGGGGCGTCCCCACACATGTCCGTCGCTTATCTCATTTCAGCACCTTGAAGCCCGCGCACGGGCATCTATCTCGAACGTTACGCTCACCGCATCCTCGGTTCACTCGTACAAGAGCAACGGACGCAAGACAACGGCCGTTGTAACTGCTTCTCAGCTGTTTACCTATTGGCCACTCGCAACCCCGTGCCTCGTCACGAAGATGGAGGTCATATAAACGGGATAGGGCATCAAGGCAGGTATGTTTACTCGTATAAGCAGCATTTACGTTGGAAAGAACATACCACCCTTGTGGGCAGTGGCTGTCAAAGGAAGGCGAACTTGGTGGTAACGTGCGCATGACTGAGGCAGGTACCGATGGCGTACGAATGGTTGAAGGAGGGAGCTACAGAGGACATCATGTCTTTATTTTGGTGAACCTCTCAAATCTCTTCCTTTCATTGTCTTTATCTCCATCTTCACTTTACACCGCAACCTTTGCGGATGTCTAGTTTTACTTGAATCTAGATCCGTCCTTGACACCGTCTCATCTCCGGGCACATAACCTGATCATATCCCCGTCCCCATCATCGCGGTAGAGAAAGACCGCGGTATAAACCTTCACGCCGTGCAGGTGAGAGGATATACCAAGGATCTTGCGGTAGGCTTATCAACTTCTCAGTCCGCACACGCCGTCTGCTCTTTCCTCTCGCACGTACCGCCCATGTTTTCGTGGGGTGAGATGTCATATGCGGGGGGGGGTGCGTATGAGTCCGGCGATAATGTGGGCTGATGGGCGGGCTTCTAGATCGCATTTGCCGATCTGTAAATCCGAGGTATGATCTCCGGCGGTATGGTGCTCGAGCTCCTTCTCACAGCGATAAAAGCTTAGATGATTAAGTTTGCTAACGCCGGCCAGCTCCCGCCCACTGGCCGAATTACGATACGCTAAACCGACCCCGCTCTCGACCCGCTCACCGCGCCGCCGGCTCGCCCTCTTCCTCGTCATCTTCCTCCGAGTCGCCCACCTTCTCCGTCGGGAGCCAGTTCTTGAATCCTACCCTCCATCCATCGCCCACTAGGCTCCCCGGTGAGTCGGGGCGCAGACACGCATCTTTCGCCCGCGAGATCCCCCGTACCCGCCATTGCAGGTACTCGACCGCCGCCTTCCCATACTTCCCCCCATTCCGCGAGAACAACGTTCCGGCATGCCCGGTGTCGAGACTAGCCTTGAACGCCGGCAGACCCTCAGGCAGAGCGCGGTAATCGGCTTCGGCCTAACTCATCAGCTCCATCACTCTAGTCAACGAAAGGGTGACTCACATTTCCCTCCGCCCCATCTGTCCTCCCGCCAGTAAAATAAGCAACCGGCACCCTCTCCTCCGCCAACAGCGCCCTCGTCCTAACATCCAACGTCCCACTATTAAACAACATAAGGCCCCTAACCCTCGCCTCCCTCCACGCAGCACTATACACCTCCAACCCGCCACAACTATGCCCCCCCATCAAAATCGCCTGGCTATCTACGCCGCCGAACCGCGTAGGTCGCCGCCGGACCACCCACTCTAGCGCCGCGCTCAGATCGCCTGGGTGACTCGCCGGCTGCGCCAGCGCCCGGCTCAGCGCCTGCCAGCCCAGCGTCCCGTTCTCAACCGTCACCGGCGGCAGCGGGTTGCCCGTCGCAATGACTAGGTACCCGTGGCTCGCGATCTCACTCAAGAATGGGGCATATAGGGATCCCGCGCGGATGCACCCGGCTCCGGCCCAGAGGAAGACGGGCATGAGGACGCGCACCGGTGGCGGGACGAGCGGGGCGAAGATCGTGTGCCCGGGCAGGGTGGCGTCGGTGAAGGGCCCGGCTGGGTATGGGCCTGTCCCGGGGTGCGCGAGGTCGGCGGCCGTCATGTGTGCCAGCGTGGCGCTGAATTCGGGGCCGGAGATTAGCGGGGCGATGTGGGCGCCAGAGAGTAGGGCTGTGAGGGTGCTGGACAGGGTGGCGTTTTGGGCGACTGGGATGGGAGGGGAGGGGGGGCGGGGTCCGCGGTGCCGGCGGGGGCTGGGGTGCTTTGCGTGATGTTTTTCTGGACGTCAGTTGGGGGGTTGAGAGGGCAGTGGGGAAGTACTTGGTGGTTGGTTTGTGGGCGCGCGCTGGTCGCCGGCGAAGAGGCTGAAGAGGCCTGCAGCTGGACCGCCGAAGATGCCGCCTGGTTGGCCGTTGTCGCCGGTTTCGGGGAGGGATTGGTCTGGTGTTGGTGGGGTGGATGGTGGGGGGAGGAGGGAGGCATTGGGGAAGGCTGTTGCGTTGGTTGAGGATGGAGGGGGTGAGGGGAGCTGTTGCGTGTTCGAGAGGGGATTGGGAGGTGGAGGTTGTGTATGAGGTGATACGGGAGGAGAAGCTGATTTAGCCAGCGGGATATGGGATGGGAATTTAGGCGGCATATGCGGAGGAGGTGGAGGGACGGCAACGGTGAGGGCGATATGCGCGAGGCACAGCAGCCCGAGGGACGCTCTCATTGCCGCTCGTGGGTAAGGGAAAGACGCACAACACGAAAGAGCCGCAGTCGATCAAAGAGCAAAAAGGCAAGCTGAGACGAGCACCGCTGGGCGTCCGCGGCCTTTTACCGCCCGCCTCGCGGGTCTCGGCCCCGGAACACTCATTGCCAGCGAGGCTAGAAGCGGGTTAGGACGCGGTGTTTACCTAACATTTCCTGCTATGCTGCCATCCTCCGGCCACGTGCCGCGAGTATGTGTGCGAGATTGAGTGGGTTCCTCTTGCTAGCCCCGAGTTCGGCACGCGCTGATGGCGAATGAGATATTACCGGAGGAAAGGAGGGAAATGGGGGGCTGGAGCGGACGCCGCGTGAGTGTCCGGTGTGATGCCTTCGAAAGAAAGGCAATTTTTTACACGGCGGAGGAGCGGGTGGGACTGGGTCTTCCTTCCGATGTGCTTGGTGAAGAGTGCTGGTGGCGGCGTGGGGTATATGAGGTCAGGGGTGGGCGTGCTATGGGCGGAAATTTGCACAGGGCGCGAGGCTGCGTCACGGGGTCTGGAGCCTGGTTTGGGGGAAGACTCCGGGGATTAGGGCTGGAGAGTGAAGGTTGAGTTGGATTGAAGGGGCGGAATTAGCTCCGGGTGAGTGAGTTACCGTGTGGTGTCCAACGCTGATGGCTGGCTCGGCTCTCATGGTATAATGAGGTGAGGTCGAGAGGCCGCAATTTGCTCCCGGCGATGTCTGTATCCCCGGGCCGAGCTCATTTCCAACGGATTCCTTGCCGAAGATCGCGCGACTCGGCCTCGGCGTGGGGGATCTCTTCGCTGCCATTAGCAATAGTCGCCTAATCTGATACCGAATCCGCTGATTTGCAGAGATAAGCTTTAGGCTTAGGCATGTTTTCTGGACATAAGAGCACGGAAGCATCGCCAGGCGCGGAACCTATCCGCGGAACGGTTGTGGCATGGCAGACGGAAGGATGTGTCTACTGGTACAGTAGAGGCGCATGTCCTGTGGCGTAGACAGCTGAGGTCTACTGGGCATCAAGGCATCATTCCTACCGTTGGAAGGAGCATTTCACTCCTGGGGAAGGGACATGCCAACGTAAGACACACATGACGTAATGTGCGCACAACGGGAGGCAGGCACGTCTGGGAGGCAGGAGCATCGGAGGATACTGGGCATCCACGACATATTTTCTCTCGAGCGTCTTTGACTCCCTCCTCCTCTCTTTCTTCTTCTTACCGTCTTCCACTTCATACAGTAGTCATTACAGGCGTCAAGCCTATGCTCCTCCTCTCCTTCTTCTTCTTATCGTCTTCCACTTCATACAGTAGTCATTACAGGCGTCAAGCTATGCTCCTCCTATCTCGAAGCCGCAAGATTCCCGCTTAAAAGTTCCACAAACACCTCTCACCAATCTTCCCATCCCGTCATCAGGTCAGGTAAGTGACTCAAGCGGCGGAAAACACCCGGCGCAATATCAATTCAATTGACTGGTGAAACAAGGCAGTACGACTCGAAAACTATGCCTTCTCATACGTCATGGCAAACATGCCCATGACATCGCTTCCCCCAAGCACCCCGTGCGCCGCACCATGCCCATCCGTACTCTTCCGCAGAGGGTACTTCGGCAAATTATACACAGCATTGATGCTAACCGTATCGCCCTTCTTAAGCTTAATCGGCTGCGGGCACAGGGTCATCGTCGTGATCACCCCTTGCGCATCGTACTTGGGCAGGCTGTCGCAGGTGTGCTTCCCGTTGACAAACAACTCCATCTTCTCGCCGCCGGCGTGCAGGTGCCCGCGCGCCCAGGTGACGGTTGCGTCGGCGGTCACCGCCATCGGCTTGCCCGTCGTGACCGCGCGCGCCTTGGGATCGACCTTCGGGCCACCAACACCACAGGCTATATGCGCGTCAGCGAGTGCCTAGGAACCACACTAAGAGGTGGAAGAAAAACATACCCGTAACCGACTTCAGCGTCGCGCCCGCATCATTCCCCTGCAGCCCCGGGAGGTACTCATAATCCAGCACAATATACAACTTCTTGGCCGTATTTTCATAATTCACCAGATCATGCTGCACAATCAACTTCGCCTTCGCGCTCATATGATACCCGCTATTGGAACTCGGATCCGCTGAGGCAAATGTCGTCGCGGTGTCTCCGGAATCCTCGCCGCGGTCAACGAACTGGGCGCCAAACGGCATCTTAATGCCACTCCCGCCATTGCAGTCCCCAATCGGACTTTGAGCTTGCTTGGACGTGTCGTAAGACACGAGGTGGTGGATGTACACCCCGCTTTCCGGCTTCGCCTCCTTGCCGTCCGGGTATTCGAGACCGTAGTGGGCGGACAGAACGGTGCACCCGCCGCAGAGACCGCCGCTGAGGGTCGACATTCCCGATTGGCCCTTCGGGTCCATGGAGCCGGGTGACTTTTTGGCCTGCCGGTGCGGGGCGTCAGCGAGCTGGTCTCGATCCTGATGAAGGAGGTGGGAGGGGCACTCACGTCCTTGGCCAGCAGCTCAAAGGGCCCGTACTTGACGGCCACGCGCTTCGCATTTGCCCGCAGCTTCGGGGTCAGAGTCTTCGTGCTGACAACGGGGAGGCCGCCACCACCGAGGCCTCTCTGCGGCACGGCGGCCACAGCGGCGGCGAGGAATACAACGAGCGAAGCCTTCATCGTGAAGTTCTGGCGTAAGGAGCGTAAGAGTTTCGTTGCGCCTTCAAGCCATCGGAAAACGCGGGGAGTATATACCCTCCCCAGCAACCCATCCGCGGTCATCTGCCCCCGCTCATCAGTCTGAAAAACATGTTGAGCTGTGAGTGTTGTGCGTTGATAAGGTGGTTGGTGGACCTGCGTTTCGCATACAGCCTCGCGCGCACCGCGTGCCGAGCACCGATGTGCACGCGGGGGTCTAAAAGCAGGCAAAGTGCGGATGTGCGCAGGGATTATGGAAGCGCATCGGATCGGACGAGATGGGAGGGGCGAATGGGCGCGCTGGGCTGCGATCGGGGCTTAATCTACTGCGATACCGCACGGCCCCGCGCTTATATTGCAACCGGCTTGAGGTGCCTGAACGAGCAGGCGGGTGGGTCTGCCATTGGCGTGTAGCGGGCGGGGTGACTTGCTTGTTTCGCTTCCGTACTACCCTGGAAGTTCCGAAACTTCGCTTGGAGAACGACGTGTAACGACTGGGAAACGACGTATGCTCGTCACGCACTTGGTCGGTAGTCGGCAAGCCCATCGCACTCTCATCGCAATCGCAATCGTGCATACGCAAAAAATCCGAAACTGTATTAAGCCTAAGCCCCAGGGGCATTACCATCGTAGAAAGAACCAAATTACAAAAGCGCACACCCCGCCCATCAGGCGCACCGATCGCATTGGGCAGGCGTAAAAAGCTAGCTTCATACCGAATATCGCCCCCCCCCCCTTACACAATCGCCACCACCGCCGCCGCGGCAAGAATCCACCTGCTCCCGGGCGCCGCGCGGCGAGCCGCCGCGCCGGTCGCCACTTCGGCAGCGGAGGCGGTGGTCGTGGACGAGGGATCCGCGGTGTTTGTAGCGTCGGCGTCTGTTGCGCTGATTGGCGACTCGGCGCCGTAGCCGGAGTGGGCTGCGGGGCTGGAGGCGGGGGGGCTGTGGGGTGAGCTGGCAGGCCCGGCGGAGCTGGAAGACTTGGGCGGGTAGGCGCTCGAGGGTGCCGGGCCGGTTATCATTCCTGGCGATCCGAAGACGGCGGCGGGTGCGGGGCTGGAGGGGGATGAGGCGGGGCTGGACGGTGAGGCAGCGCTGGCAGAGGGCGAAGCAGGGCTGGCAGCTGAGGAATAGGAGCTGGCAACCGACGAGGCGCTGGCAGCTGATGAAGCGACGACAGCCAGTGGGGCAACGCCGGCTGGCGAAGACGTGCCAGACACGGTGACAGTGAACGTAGAACACGAGACGGTTTCCGCCGCGCTGCCGGTCGGGGCGCTGCCCGGTGCTGAGCTGGATGGTTGGACTGCAGCTGGGCTGCTCGCGGGAGCCGAGCTCGCGGAACTGCTCGCGGGAACCGAGCTGCTCCCCGGTGCTGAGCCCGATGCACTCCCCGAAGGAACACCCGCGGGAGCTGCACCCGCTGGCGCGGAACTTGGCGCCGGCACGGGGCTGCCGGACGCCGGGTAAGATGCCAAGGCGGGCGAGATCGGCGGGCTTCCACCGACGGCGGATGGGGAGCCTAGAGGACTTGCGGGGGGAGAAGCCGAGGGACCGGCGGACGCGGGCGGACTTGCCGAGGGAGCGGCCGATGCGGGCGGACTTGCCGAGGGGGCAGCCGACGCGGGCGGACTTGCCGAGGGGGCAGCCGACGCGGGCGGTGCCGGAAATGCCGAGGAGGACGTGCACGGGCTTGACTCGGGAGCAGCCGGGCCGGTCACAGGCGAGAAGCCGCCGGCACCTGCTGGGGATTCGGAGACCGGAATAGCTGTGAGGCTGCTGACTGCGGACGAGGCTGCTACGCTTGCTGCTGACAAGGCTGAGGAGGCGGCGCTTGCGGCTGATAGGGCTGAAGAGAGGGATATGCGGGCTGAGAAGCTTGATAGGATTATGGAGTGGGGGGGTGGTGGACCTGATCCGAAGAAGGGGATAGATAGCGATGGCGATGGCGATTGGGGAGACGCGCTCGGGGAGAGTGGATACCCGGTTGATGGACTGCTTGCCGTCGGCACGGGAGGGGAAGGACTCTTCGGTGGGGTGGCAGCTGTTGGCGAACTGCCTGGTCCGCCTGGAAGGGACAGAGTGCAGGGCGACTCGGTTGCCTCAGGGCTCTCTGTGATGGTCAGCAAGCGCCATTGATGTCAGGACGACAAACCTTCAGAGCTGGGCAAGGGAGCGTAGCGCCGCTGGAGTTTGTTCGGGTGGATCTTCTTCCTGGCAGCCGGCGGCACCATGGCGAACATGCCGTTGAAGAGGTCCGGAACGCTAATCAGTCTGTTCGGCGAATCACTGCAGATATTGTCGTAATATACATCCACGGAGAGTGGAATCCATTCAAGGTCGGACTCGGTCGGCTCGAGCTCAGACGGGTCGTTTCCGGACTTCTCTAGATCGTTGAGCAAGTCCTCCTCCGCGGTCTCGAGGTCTTCCCCCGTGTAGGTGAAGATGCACTCCAGAGCGTCCTCAAAGAAACCCGAGGTGCAGATGCAGTCGCTCTCCACATAGTAGCCGGCGGAGGCAGCGTTAGGCGCGCAGTCGACAAGCTCGGCCGAGCTTCGGGGGCAAGCATCAGTGTCTGACTCTGGGATGACAATGCTCGATGGGGTGCTTGTATCAGAGGAAGTGGTCGAATCCGGTGACAACGACCACAACGGGGTGCTTGTATCAGGGGCAATAGCCAAACCCCGCTGCGACGTTGGCCTCTGAACCCGCGAAGACGCGAGCCCCGGGAGGAAGAGAATGAGAGACAAAGCAAGCATGTTTTGCGTATCCTTGGAAAACCTGAAGGAGTAGCAGCGCCGGAGCAGACCGGTGCACCATTATATGGTGTGAAGGTGGTTAAGAGGGGCGATAGCACAGCTCATTTCGGCTCAGGACTCCGTTTGCGCCTGGGTCTGTGGTACTGGGTGCGCTGTGAACTGGTCTACAGGTTGCAAATACTGCGGGACACCGGTTTCGTGCCACCGGTCGGGAGGACCATTACTACGGTGTGGGACGTAAGCGGCCAATCGCTTTGGTCGGGTTTGGAGGCATCGGGACTAGCCGATGTGCGGGTTGGAAGAAGACGGGAACGCTGCGGATGTGTGCAGGTCTGGCCGTTTCCAAACGGCGAGATGCAGCGGCGAGATCCTGACAGCTGCCATGTTGGGATATGGTTGGGATGCAGTAGTTCGTTGTGAGATGTTCTAGTGGCGATGAGAGGTTGGGGAAGAGATGAGGTCGAGAGAGGTTTCGAGATGAGGACGAGACGACACGTCGTGGTGTAGCACCACGTGATATAAAATGGGATCCACCATGTAACGGCAGCTTCCGTGCTTGATGGAGAGACCGATGGCCCGGGAATTGAAGGCAGAAACACTGTTTTTGTTGTCAGCTCGAGTCCAGATGTTGACTATACTGTAGTGAATCGGTGATGATTGACTGAAAGCCCGTGAGATAACCACATTATTTATGGGGGCCGTTTGCCATTGCCGAATCCATTCCAAACCCCCCAACCCATCACCCCAAAAAGGAAACGATCCAGGGTCCAGGGGTTCTTTAGTTGGGCTTGGTTGACGAGATGGCCTCAGGGATCCACCTCGGCCTTGTGGTCAATCTAGACGCTTTGGGGCAACTTCAATATAAAACTACGCCTCGCTTCTGGCCTCGCGAAGGAAAATAGAAGAGGAATCACTATGTCCGAATCCTTCAGCCATCGTTCCGCGATCCTTCTCGGGCTGCACTCCCATCGGACCACTGGAAAGTCCACGGTGAGCAAAATCATCCGAACCCCCTTGGCGGTCAGCGCCGCGCCCGTAAGCCCGCCAGTCAGCCAAGAGCCTTTGCGCCCCCCCTTCTCCCGCGCCATGTTTGGCGCATCGCAGAAGAGATAACGGCATCAAACCGCGCCGAATACGAAAAGATTCCAACATCACTCCCCTCTCCACCCTCCTTCTTCACCCAACGCGCTCACCCACCACCTCCATCTCCATCTCCCATCCGCATCCGCAACACACCCGTCCTCCCTCCCGCCAACCCCCACGAAATAGGAGCCCCTCCGCCCTCCGTCCCACCACCCACCCGCACCCGCACCCACCGCACATTTCACCGCGCACAACATCAACGGCCACCTCGCATCTCCCCCCCTCAATGCCCTACACTCACACGACCTAAGTCCCCGCGTGAGCCATGCTCCTCTCGCGCTCCCTCTCCCTCTCCACCCTCGCCACCTCCCCCGCCGCGCGCTGGACCCTCGCCGCCTGCGCTCTCGCCAGCCTGCTCCTCCTCTTCGCCTCCGTAGCCAGCGACTACGGCCCGCCGCGCCTGTTCCGCGCGGCGCCGCCGCCCGCAAGACCAGCGTTCCAGCCCGGGAGCCATGTGGGCGAGCCGAGTAGCCAGGCGCTGCAGGCGTGGGTCAAGCCGGCGGGGCTCAGGATAGTGGGGCTTGTGTTTTATGGGCGGGCGGAGTTTGTGAAGGTTTTGGATTGTTATCTCAAGGTATGTGGGGCTCGTGGGTTAGGGATGTTTGGGTTGGGATCTAGGTCTTGGGAAAGAATGGGGCTGACGAACGCAGCGCAATTTGGTGGATAATGGCGGCTTGCTTGACGAGGTCATTTTCAGCGTGCACACGGACAAGCAGCCGGACCTGGACTACCTGGACGAGTTACTAGCGACTACGCCACGATATACGAGATTCGAGAGCACGGAGCCGTACGAGGGCTTTTCGTTCGTGGGCACATGGGGCGCGGTGAAGCGCGGGAATCTGTATATCAAGATCGACGACGACGTGCTATACTTCGAAGACGACGCCATTGCCGCGCTGTCGAAGCGCATGATCGAGAACCCGCAGTACTTCGCCGTATCAGCAAACTCAGTCAACAATCCCGCCCTGAGCTGGATCCACTACGGACTCGGTGTCTACGAGCCGTATCTACCAGTACATCCCCTTCGCTTCCCCCCCCCCCCCAAACCCAACTAACAGTACCAGGAACTAACCCCCCCACCAAACCCCTCGCACCAACCCCAATCCTGGCGCGCCTCCGAACTCCCCCACTGGACCGGCCCCCCCTCCTTCATCTTCAACGGCAGCCAACCTGCCCCCTTCCCCGGGCACAGGTGGCTCCCCCTCCCCCACCGCACCTTCAACACACCGCACGCCTCCCCCCCAGGGCGAGACATAAGCGACACCCCCGCGGGCGCACTAACCTACGACGCCTTCGGCCCCAGCTGGCGCGACTGGGCCGTCGCCGCCCAAACGCACTACTCCTTCTTGCACCACCTGGAGCGCGGCGAACTCTGGAGGTACAAATTTAATCTCTGGGACTACCACTACTACCGCCTCAGCATCAATTTCATCGCTTTCTGGGGCGACGATATCGTGGATGCCATGCCGTTCCCCACTGGCGACGACGAGGAATACCTCACGCGGGCGAAACCTAGGGAACTGGGGAGGCGTGAGTTGGGCCTCTTTTTTTCTGTTTTACGAGATGCTGACAAGGGTAGATGTGGTGGTCGATGGCACGGCTATAAGCGTGCACTTCGCCTTCTCCCCGCAGCGCAAACTCGACGACGCGGACGCACCGGGCGGGCTGTACCACACGGACTTGCTGGCGCGGTATAAGGCATATGCCGAAGAAGAAGTATGTCCGCACCCGCGCCGGCCAGGGAGTAAAGCCAAAGCCAAAGGCAAGGGCGCCTTTTGGTGAGCACGAAGACCGGTACAGGGCGTTAGGGAGCTGGATGGATATCACCGAATGGGACCGTAGTTACTGTAGGAAAAGGGCTGCGCGGAATGTAATCTGCTTCGTGTTTCTCTCCATTCCGTCCTTATGCGCGCCTGTCTCCCACCCCCCACCTCCCCACCATCCGTTATCAACCGATTCCTGCCTTTCCCTTTAAGTAAACCGGTCACGGCCCGGACGCAACGCGCGCTACTCGGCAAAACGCCGCCTAGCCGCGTGGGTGAGACACGCCGGACGTACCGCCACGGCCCAGTTGCCGATGCCGAAGACTGGGATGTCGAGGGATGCCGTATGCGGGATGGATGGAGAATGGGAACCCTGCTGGGGGCCTCGCCCGGTCCGCGCCGTGCGGCGAGGATGGCGCTTGCCGGCCGGCTGTACTGTATGCGCGGGGCAGCTTGGGGAGAGGTGGTTAAATTTCAGTGGAGTTGTTAGCTCGGTGGAAAGTGATTTGATTTAGGTTGGATATCTGGTTATTTTGGAGGGTTAAGCCGTGTCTTATGCCTGTTTTCAGCTTGGGCTTACTGTGTCTGGTTTTTGGAGTTGGTGGTCATCTGTCTCACGTTACGCTTTTGGGTACTTACTCGCACTTGGGATCAACAGCTCGGTAGATTGTGCCGCGAACAAAAGTCTGTTCAGCCTCCTACCTCAATCCCAGCACTCATTTACGCATCAAACCCGCGGCCCTTCTTCCCGCCCCAAACACCCCACCCAGGCAGCAAGTCCCGCTGCCCATACATCACACCCACAACAAGTAGGATCATATCAATAGTTGCGCGTGTGTTTCGGTTCGGCATTGTGGAGGTATCGTCGTCATCCGTGTCGTCGTCAATGTCGCCAGTCGAAGTGCCGGCGGCTGCGGTTTGAGCGCCGAGATCGCCGTTGGTCCAGGGTTCAGGTTCGTACTCTTCCGTGCCTGCCTCGCTGTCTCCAGGTCCGTTGCCCTTGTTTTGGCTACTGGAGGACAGATTGCCGAGGAGACGTGCTTTGGCAGCTTCCAGGGTTTCAGCGCCATGCTGCGGGCCCTCCTCAGAGATCGGGCTTGAGGTGTTGCGGTGGTCGTACACAGGGTCCGGTCTCCGCTCACCTTCGACGACTGCGACAGGTACGTTCGGCTCGTCCTCGACAATCAGCTCCGTCTCAGTCTCCTTCTCTTCCATCGCCTCCTCTTCCACCGCATCATCTTCCACCGCCTCATCTTCCACCACCTCATCCTCCTTCACCCCCGGCTTCCCAACCGCAAACCCATGCCTTACCCAGTCTGCCGCCTTCGCCAACTCCCTCACAACAGCCACCTCCTCCGACCCCAAACACCCCACATCCTCCATCCTCGCCAGCAGTCCCCAAACCCACTGACTAACCGGCCTCCCCACATTCCGATGCCTCTTGAGATGCTCGCGTATCATCCCAAGTGCCTTCAACACGCTCATCTTATCCATAGCCGCAAGTTGAACCCGCGTGGGCGCCCGCGTCTTAAACATCCACCACCAGGTTTGTCGAGCCGCCTTCAGTCTGCTAGGAATGTGGATTGGCTGATCCGGTCCCAGAGCCTCGATCGCACCAGGTGGAAGCGGCCTCCGCAGCGCCGCGCGCTGCGCACGGAAGAGCTGTAGCATCCGCAGCCGGCACGCCTCGACGGGCGTCATCGGGCTCGTGTCTTCACCAGTGTCGAAGTCTTCCCCTACCCCAATGTACGCACCGTCCGCGCACCGCCCGCGCGGCCCGATATCGTCGCCCGGCACCACGGTAGACGGCTTCGGCGCAGTGAGAATGTGTGGAATCTTCTTCGCCTCATTTCTGGAGGGGTGTTAGCGCGGTTAAAGACAGAGTGGTGGGAGCTTACCGGACACGCTGCAGATACTCAAAAGCATCGAATGTCTCATCATCAGCGCCGGGGCCGTGGTAGAGGGGGAATGCGGAGTTGCTCCGCGGTGCATTGGGGTCGCGTTCCTCGTCGGGGATGCGGTCCTCGCCGCGGTCATAAAGTATCGCACCGCGACGCTTGAGAGGCCCATGGCCGCCCATGCCGTGTTTCCTCTTGACAGACATGGTCAGAAAGGGCTAAGGAACGGTTGCAAGCGTGTAATCCGTAGATGTTTGGAGGAGGAAGCATCAGTTCCGCAAAGCTATGACGCGCCAATCCCAAGCACCACGCTGTCCGGATCAATATTCTCCCGGTCCTTCAGCCTTACGGGTACGGCTAAGGGAGGCACGGACCCCCTTGGGCCATCCGAGAGGTCGTGAACCTTAGCTCAGATGGGAGCAAGGCTCGTTCACAGGAAACCATCTGTGTAAACTGAAGATTGAAGTAGAAGACAAAGAGAGGACGAGAGTGAGAGGCTCTTGAGATTAAATAGACTATGCCAAGTATCCTCCTTTGCTCCTTCCTTCTATCATACTCGCATTACATCATACTGTATTCTCCTTCCATACCCGCATCAGGCTCGCCGATGAGTATTTCATCACGTGTCTTCCCAAGAGTGGAATGCTCTTCTTGCCTACATGACCATCTGAGCGTATACGAGTCGTGATATGCACTTACGACCAGAATCGCAGACGGACACACCACAACCTCACAACCACCAGAAAAGCCATAACGAGAGGGTAAAGCAAGTCATTAGTGCATTAAAACTACATAACTGTCCCAATCACCCGCCCCGCAATCATCGTTCGACGCGAACAACGACCAGGCAGATCCACTCGTGCAAGCAATGCAACATCAACCATGAAACCCGATAGCAAAATGCCCTTGTCCAAGGCCGAAAGTGCCGAACCTCTAACCCACAAAACGCCATATCAAACGCAATGCCAATGCACGCCCTCCCATCCCCTAACCCTAACCCTCCCACGCCTTCTCCTTCCGCCCCCGACACGAGTAGATATTAACATGCGTATCCCCCCACGCACTCCCCGCAACCATCATCCGATGCGGATGGAACGCCGTCGTCGCAATCGGGCTCCCCCGACCCGGATTCAAGAAACCACTGTAGGGCTCGAACTGGCTCAGCAGACCACGAATCTTGCCAGGCTTCTGCTCATGCGGCACGGACAGCATCCCGCCATCGGTCCCAACAACCCCACTCGCCGCCGCCGAACTCATCATGCTAAACACCTTGACGACATGTCGGTCCGTCCCAACCGCAAACACAGGCGCGTGCTCATGCACACTCAGCGAGCGCAGCGTGTCGCCCGTCGCGCGGATCGTGCGTAGTGACTTCTCCATGCGCATATCCCACAACTTGACCTCGCCGTTACGACACGCGGAGACTAACTCGCGCTGCCCCCCGCGCTGCAGATGCACATTCGTAATCCAGCTCTTGTGCTCCTTCCAAACCTGGATCATGGCGGTCTGGGGCTTCTCGCGCTGGTCGTAGAGGCGGAGCGCACCGTCGCCGAAGCCGGCGGCGAAGAGGTGGCCTTCCACTTGGTCTGAGGTGAGGGATGTGATGGGAGAGCCGGAGCGGGCGTTGATGTCCTGGGGGGGTTAGCTTGGTTGGTATCGAAGGGGGGGGGAACTTACTGCCGTGCACACTTCTGTCCCTGCATTCCACACCCGGATGCTGCGCACATCGCCCGCCACCAGAATCATGCCTCGGCTCTGCTGCCAGTCAAACACCAGACCGGCGCTCTTGTTGCTCGGTTCCAGATCCGTGAGCGCGCGAAACGACGTCACCAACTCAACGTCCTGCTGCGACTCGTAGTTGCGGAACACCTTGATCACACCATCCGACGATCCCGTCATAAGCATCGCCTGGTCGTCCTCATTGATCAGCCGCACCTCTGTAATGCGCGAGCGTGCCGGGTTGCCGTTAGAGAAGCGGTTAAGCCGCGCCTGCTTCTTCCAGTCCCACACATTGACACCGTCACGGTCATCCGTGATAATGAGGTGCTCCTCAAACTGGTGGAAACACATCTTCATCGGCTGCGTGCCATTGTTCAGGAACGCCTTGCTCTTGTCCCACGGGTTGCTCCCCGCCATCTCCTTCTGCGGCTGGGTCTTAGCGATAATGCGGTCGTTGCGGTTGCGCCGCCAGAGCCGTTCGTTGTAGTCCGTGCTGCCGGGCTCGTCCGCCTCGTTAGGCTTCATCTGCGGCTCACGGAAATACTCGACAGACCAATCATAGAACTGACTCGGTAGCGGGATTTGTGCTTCCTTGGGGTCGCGCGGGTGGAAGAACTTCGTGGTTGGCGTTTTGAGCGGCGGGTACGTCGAAACACTGTGGTGCGGGTCTTTCTCGTCAGGCGGCCGGTTCCAGTCGCCAGACTTGCGCGGTCCGCGGTCCATGCGGAGGGCACTGAGGCTGCGGGGAGGTTCCGGCGACGAGCCAAATGCTAGATTCTTTATGGATGCTGCCACACTAGCGGTCCGCTTGAGGCTCGCCGTGAGGTAGCCTTCCGGCCTGGATGGCGTCGGTGGCGTCGGCGGCTGCGAGCGCTCGGGCTGGTGGACCTCAACGTACGATGAGCGCGACGACGACGGCGTCGGGGTGCGACGGATCGTGTTGATGAAGGGGTTAACCAGCGGGCCGAGCTCAGACGCGATCAGCCGGCCCATGACGCAGTCGACGACGACAGCACCGTTCTGGGCGATTTCAGGGTGCGGGTCTACGGACATGACAAGCACCTGCTTCCAGATGGCGGCAAACACCGTGTGCGATGCGATGCCCTCCGGCCGGTCTTCGCTGCCAGCGGACGACTGTGGGCGCTTCGACAGCGGGTCACCCTCCTCGGGAGGACGGTTGTAGTTTCCTTTCTCTTCCTGAATGTGCTCGTACGCAGCAACGAGGAAGCGGTTCTCGTAGCGCACGATAAAGGTCGAAAAGAAGACAAGGAGCTCTTTGCGCACAATGGCGTTGCCGTCAGTCGCCAGAATCAATACCATGGCCGCAATTGACTCCTCGATCTGCGCGACTTGCGGAGTCAGGTCCGGGATGCCGAGGAATGTAGTCAAAGCGACGAGCATAGCAGCGCGCACCTCGGGCACCGGGTCGAAGACGAGATCGCACAGGCGCTGGTGCGCAAGGCATTTGACACCCGTCCACTTGTTCGGTGGGCAGTCCACCCACAGCATGCTGATGCAGAGACAGCACCATTGGCGCAGTAGCGGGTTCTGCAGGTCGCCAAGGTGCGCGAGGCAGCTTTCGATGAGGTCAGAGTTCTGGAGAACGTTCTGGCCTTGGGGGTAGTCTTTGCAAAACATCGCGATGATGAAGGCGCACATCGCGCGGTGCTCACTCGCGTTACCCACTGGCATCCCGGACGTCGGGTTTAAAATGTGCACAAAGTATTGGTAGCCGTTGTCCTTCAGTAAGTCCGTCTGGCACGACTGGTCCACGGCGAGGATGCGCGCCCAGATGAAGACCATGACCGGCTTGAGCTCAATCGCCTGTGACTGCAGCAGTTTGAGCACGTACGGGAAGATGCCGATACTGAGCGCAAGGTTGACAGCCCACGGGCCGAGATCAAGAAACTTGCTGAGTAGGATGAGCGCGCGCAAGCGGTGCACCTGGCTGAGCAGCACCTGCAGCACGACGGGCAGCTGCTCGGGATTCTTCTTCTCAGCCGCCCCTTGGGAAAGGTAGACCTCGAACGCGGTCAGCTGCTCGGCGAAGAAGTTAGAGTGCTGGTACTCGTAGTGCTTCTCGCCGCGCTCGTGCGCGAGCAGGTCTGGCAGCTGCGAAAGGATCATCTCCACAGCAAGGTCCCAGCTACGCCAGAGGGGGTGGTCGTGAGTCTGAGGGATCTCAGGGTGACACTGCGGGTGGCAGTGGTACACGCGCATGATGCGCTGCGCGAGCAGGTAATTTCGGAAGAGCGCTGCCACCATCAGGTCTTGACGGAACAGCTTCTTGAAGAGGTGCTTCGGAAGTGAGTTCCACGCGATGGTGTCAGTAATCGCCGTGAAGATCCAGTTCAGCTCGCCGATTGGGGTACGTCGCTCGGACACGCGGCCGGGGATACTGGACGCGTCCTGGAGGGTGATGCTGCTCTGGAGGGGGTTCTGCAGAATGAAGAAGCGGACCGCCATGTCGATGGGGGTGGTGAGACATGACGTAAAAACGTCAGCAGGCAGGTCCGGATTAGTGGGGAGCGTCTCCTTCTCGCGACAAGCGGCGAGGTGGATGCAGTCGGCAAAATCCATGATCTCGGCTGTCGGGTCACGGCGCCGGATCTCGAGGTTTTCGGTCTCATGCTTCTCGGCGAACTTGAGGAAGTTCTGAATGATCAGGCCAGCCTCTGAGCAATCGTAGACAAAAAGCGACGGCGCGCCGATCCACGTCTGCAGGTCATAGAGCGAGATGGGGATGTATTGCGTGTAGTTGCGGTTGAAGACCCAGATCTCGCCCGACGGCGTCGGCTTTGGGACTCCATGTCCATTGTAGTGAAAGAGTACGCGTTCGTTGCGTGCGTTACGGCGCAGCGTGGATGTGTAGCGACGCGTTTCATCGACAGTCGGATCGAGGCAGAGCTTATAACGCGTGCGCATACTAAGCTGCTCGTACTGGCTCTGCAGCGCCTTGCCGATGGAGTTCAGGGGCAGGTTGCCTCCAGCGCCGCTCGCCGAAGTCGGGTCAACCCAGCACTCGAGCTTTGAGCTTGGGTTCGTCTTGATGACATCAGGCGGGTCAACGCCGATATTGAGGCAGAGAGCCAGCACGGCTGACACCGTCTTGAGGCGGTCGCGCATGCGCCATTCCTGGAGCGGATACGCGTCGCCCTTGGGGTTCCCACTGGTATCATGCTTCTTGTCGGTGAAGTAGAGGAAGAAGTTGGAGTTGAGCAAGCGGTTGTACTCTTCAGAGACGAGCTGCGTCTCGAACCCGTGGCGGATGCCCCACTCGCCCTCCGAAGCCTTGCTATCGGTGTCGTCCCTGGAGGCGTTGAGGGGGGAGAAGTCGCTTCTTGCGCGCTGGAGGCCAGGACGGCTGACGGCTGCACGCGCGCGGCGCGGGTCGTCGTGGTGAGTCGAGCTGCGGTTCAGCGGCGGCGGCGCATCGGGGCGGGGCGCGCTGCTGGGGCGTTTGTCGGAGTGGCTGTCAGAGTCGTCGGCGAGCTCGAGCACGGGCTGGGGGCCTTTCGGCCGTGGAGCGAGCATCGTCATTGTGGGCGCATGGAGGTGGTGGTAGTGGTCGTGGTTGTGGTAGGGTTGAAGTTGGAGTTGGGATTTGTGTTCCACGGTCGTCGCGGTGATTGATGCGGCGGTCGTGGGATGCCGGTGAGCGGCGTGGGTGGTCTCGGTGAAGCGGCTACAAACGGCGATTACAGGGTGGGGTTGCTCATTATGCGCCGAAGAGTGCAAGAGATGGCGCACGATAGATGGTGGGGTTGGCAGAAGGAGAGTGCTGCAGATGCGTTAGTTGCAAGTGGAGTGCAGTGTGACGCCGTAGTGTTGAGCCTTGGTGTTGGTGCTGGAGCCTGCCGATCAACACCACCGCACGGGCACCGTCGATGGCCAACGCTCAGGCCCAGGACGCAATCAGGCAGCAATATGCGAGGGAAGGCCGAAGGAAGCCCAGACCGAGGAAGGAATGACGACAGCAATACAGCAGCAGAACAACCACAATCACCAACGGATATGTCAAACAGCACTGCGAGACTGTGAGATTCCACTCCTTCCTCCACAGCTTGTCCGCATCGCGGTACACAAGGTATTAGGCGCTCGCCATTTGAGCGCCGTCTCTCGAACAAAGAGCCCTTGCCGTGATGTGCGGAGCCGACCGGTTTGTGAACCACGACCACGCCCGCATACGACTTCATCAAATGCCAGTACCAAACAGAAGAATAGGTCAAGGTATGCTGATCTAGGTTCTGTCATATCCGTAGTTTAAGCTGTACAAGCGATATCGCGAATGATGACGGTGGTGATTTACGGCTATTTATCAAGTCGTACGGACCATATAACTTGTTCAGGTCTCCAAGATGGCTTTACGACATAGAGTCCACAAAGACAAATACGAGGCTAGCTGTGCACCCGGCTTGGGTTGACCTCGAGTTTCGAAATAGACTCTTCAGCTCTTAAGCGTTCCTCACGTCACCTCTTGTGCTCTGCTCGCTTCTCACCATGTTACTGGTGATGCTTCACGACCATTTCTCCCTTGTCGTCAGCCGTATTTTTGCCTCAACACCAGCCAAGGTCCTTCCACCGGCAAACGGGTGCACCGAACAGCCATGACTGTCCTTAACACTGCCTTCCTATCACCCGTTCAGATCTTCATTGCTAAATTTGGCCCGTTGTTCTTCAGTTCAGCACAATTCCTATCATCACCAACGGCGCATGACCGACGTCGCAAGGCCATCTGCGCAGCAACCAGTGGCAATGCCGCGATTGGGAGCGCGATTGGGAGTGACCGAGGGAGAGGTACCGCGGGCGGCGTGTAGTCCGCCTATCAAGAAGCGCACTTGGACATGCATGGCGTTGGAACTTGGAATGGAAGAGGGCAAGTCGCAAGTGGGAGAAGTGGGAGAGAAGGGGGGGGGGGCGGCTGGGGGCAACGCGACGGGCGGGAAGATCTTCAATGGCTCAGGGGCAGAACGAGCGCTGGGCGCGCTGGCAGTCTTGACTGCAAGATGCAAGATGCGATGCGAATGGAGACGCAGGAAAAGGTAACTTCGACAGGCAGAGAAAGGGAACAGTAGAACTAGGCTGTAAATCCGTAGAGAACGGATAAAATATCCTACTCCGAGACTACAAATGGAAACGGGACCCGATCAACGCCTCATCAGTCTCCGCACATGAACCGATGGAGGGGGAGATGTGTTTCTGTGGAGTCGGAGAAGATGCCATACTACCACAATATACTTTGGACCCTAACCATAGCTATGGTAAGCAGTAGCTGAGCACTTGAGCTTCGACTCTTGCTCTCCAGTATCCTAATATACTACTTGATTAAATTCCCGGTTGTCGGTTTACCGCTCTGCCTGAAGCTTTTGCATCCTTTAACTTCATGGGCGACTGGTGAACAAAAAGAATTCTTGCAGTAGTGTACAACCCCCGCCACCCCCCCGCCCTCTCTACTTTCTCCCTCCTGTCCAAAAGTGCGCGACTGCAGGGAGGTGTGGCTTGAGGGAACTTGGAGCCTCTACGGCACCGACCTCCTCTCTCTCTCTCCTCTCGAGTTTCAGAAATCCTCCCCTACCAACAATCTTCCCTTCTCACCCAAAACACGACCACAACCACTCCATCTTCAGCACCACCATCTTGCAATACCTTTTACTCACCCATCCTTCTCGTCGTCGAATCGCTCCTATCGTCTCCACCGCCCCGCATCGCGCGCGGAGCATGCGTCGGATGACCCGCACACGACATTCCGCCCAACTCAACCCATCTTGCCCGTTCAGCCAGTCCCAGCCTCTCCATTCCCGTTTATCTCGCCGGTATCCATAGCCGTCGCTGGATGTTCGTGGTCGACGGCTATCCCAGTACATCTGACGTTCCCGTCGCTGGGGCGCATCCGTCACCATGTCCTTCCTAGGCTTCGGCAAATCGAAAAAGAATCAGAGCAACGCGCTCCCGGCTGCGACGCGCGACATTACTTCCTCAGGCGGGCCGGACTCGCGCATTCCTACGGCAAATGGCTTCGCTGGCCCGCGAGACGGCATCGAGCGCCGGGGAACGTTGCAATCACAGGTGCCGGCGCCAGCCAGCGTGAACAATTCCGTGAACTCGCTCGACGCGAGTGTGGTTGAGCCGGGGAAGTTGATGCGGGCACGCGCCGAGTCAGACCTAAATGTACGTTCATATCCATGGTGTGGGTGAACGCAGGAGTGAGGTGGGATAAATAGCTTGGGATAAGGGTCCTGGGACAAGTGGACGAGATGGGATGAATGGATGCGAGTCGGGTTGAAGCGTTTGATGCGTGTTCTGGCATCGTCACGGCGACGGTCGACGACATCGTCTCGGCGTTCCAGCTTGCTCATGCGCTCTGTTCATCTGCTCACTCTACTTGCTCGCACCTGTACCTTCATTTCTCACTTGACGGTTTACCTCCATTCCCCATGTTCCCACCCGCATATCTTACACTACACTCTCCTGTCTACTCCAATATGCCACTCTACAGAAAGCTGACCCTCCTGCTCCAGGGTTCGCGCAGCAACTCGATGCGCGGCGGCGGTACGCCTACCGGCGAGTCGCCATACCCGTGGTCGCAGCGGCGCCTCAACCTATCCGGCGGTTCACCCTTCCCCCGCTACGGCGCAGCCGTCAATGCGACAGCGTCGAAAGAGGGCTGGATTTACATGATGGGTGGCCTCGTCAACAGCCAGATGGTCAAAGGCGACCTGTGGATGGTGGACGTCAGCAATGGTAACATGTCCTGCTTCCCGGTGAACACAACCGCCGAGGGGCCGGGGCCCCGCGTGGGCCATGCGAGTCTGCTTGTCGGCAATGCCTTCATTGTCTTTGGCGGTGACACCAAGATGGAGGATAACGATCCGCTCGATGACACGCTGTACCTGCTCAACACTGGTAGGTGTGTCCATTTATGGTCGGCGTCGCTAACAGCCCAGCTACGAAGCAATGGTCGCGCGCCTCGCCGGCAGGACCACGGCCAGCCGGCCGCTACGGGCACACGCTCAACATACTTGGCTCCAAGATCTACATCTTTGGCGGTCAGGTTGAGGGCTACTTCTTCAACGACCTAGTCGCGTTCGACCTAAACTCGCTGCAGATTGCGGGCAACCGGTGGGAAGTGATGATTCCCAACGGCGGCGACGGTAAGTCGCCGGTGCCGGCACCGCGGACGAACCACAGCGTGGTGACCTGGCAGGACAAACTCTACCTGTGAGTCTCCGACGCTCTCTCTCTTTTCGTATAGTGCAAACTGACCATCGCCAGCTTCGGCGGCACCGACGGCGCTCGTTGGTTCAACGATGTCTGGACGTACGACCCGCGCACGAACCAGTGGTCTGAACTCGACTGCATCGGCTACATCCCCGCGCCACGTGAAGGCCACGCCGCCGCGCTCGTCAACGATACCATGTACATCTTTGGCGGCCGCGTGCAAGACGGCACCGACCTTGGCGATCTCGCTGCCTTCCGCATATCGTCGCGGCGGTGGTACATGTTCCAGAACATGGGGCTGTCGCCGTCGCCACGCTCGGGACACAGCATGACCGCTGTTGGGAAACACATCATAGTTCTTGCGGGCGAGCCAAGCTCCGCGCCGCGGGACGCGACGGAGTTGAGTATTGCTTATCTGCTAGACACGTCAAAGATCCGCTACCCGCCTAGCGAGCAGATCAACCAGCAGCTTCAGCAATCCCAAAACCAGCAACAACCACAAGCGCAGCCGCTCGGCCCGCCCGTGCGCAAGTTCAGCAATGACCGGGGCAACATCCAACAGAAGTCAGGCATTCCCGTCGCCGGCTCGCGCGGTCCGGAGGCCAGCGGGTCCCGCCTACCGCGCAACAACCAATCGTCCGGCCCGCCGCCGCAGCAGCAGGCGCCGCAGCCGCGCGCAAACGGCATCGGCCCGTCCAACAGTCGTAGTCGGACACCAACAAAGAGCCCGGCGCCCCCGATAGATACTTCGCGTAGCATGCCATACGACCGCGAAAACGTGTCCCCCATATCTCCCCACGAACCTAACGGCGTTTACCAACCCGTGCAACCCGTTGTTGAGCATCCTGTCCGCTCCACCAGCGCAACCAGCGCTTCCGGTCCTTCACGTGCAAGCTCCCGCGTTGGTAGACAGCAGTCGCTCGACAGCTCCGGCCGTGGCACGCCGCGTCCGTCGCAGGAGGTTATGCGCAACGATTCCATCCCACAGCCGTCGCCTACCTTCTCGAAAGTGGACGAACTGGCACGTGAGCTTGACGCCGCCCGCAGCCGCAACGCGTGGTACGCTGCGGAACTTGCGCTCGCGCGCAAGGCAGGCTACCAGCCCAATGCTTCCAATAACCCCATTCTCGACCAACAGGCCGCCGACATGTTTGACGACGACGACCGCCAGCTAATCGAGGCACTGCTGCGCATGAAGGCCGAGGTGGCGCGTGTGCAGGCGTCGATCGATTCGCAAACCGCCGCTACCTCCGTCCGTATCGCCGAGATCGAGAAGCAGCGTGACACTGCCATCGCCGAAGCCGCGTATGCCAAGGCGAAGCTTGCTGCGCACGGAGGTGGGAGCCGCGAGGGCACGCCGCTGGACATGGCCGGAAACGCTACGCCGGATCTGGACCGCGCCAACGATATGAGCCGTCGCCTCGCTGGGGCTCTTTTCGCGCAGAACGAACTCTCCGTCAAGATGGAGCACCTTGCGGCGGAACTCGAGTCGGAAAAACGGGCGCGTCTGCTCGCCGAGGACACTGCCGATGCGTCACAGAAGCGCGTGTCTGAGCTTGAGGCCTACAAGCAGCGCACGTCTTCGGAAATCGAGAGCCTGCGGGCTGAGCTGCACGAAGCGGAGCGTCTCGCGCGTGAGGAGGCGGCCAACTCGTCGCAGGCCGTCCAATCGTCGCGCATGCTGGAGCTGGACAAGACCGAGCTGGACGCAAAGCATTCTAGGCTGGTCGACGAAACGAAGAATCACATGCAGATTCTCCAGACTCTGCGCGACGCCGTCAACGCGTCGTCAGGAAAGGCGGAGCTACTCGAGCGCAAACTGGACGAGGAGCGCGCGCTGCGCTCCACTGCCGAGCAGAAGCTCGCTCACCTCAAGGCTGAACATGAGGAGCGCTCCGCTGAGCTCGACTCTGCGCTCCGCCGCGTACAGGACTCTGAAGAGATGGCGGAGAAGCATGCCGAGGAAGCGCGCACGCACCGCGCTGCCGTCCTGTCTGGGCTTGGTGTGGCGACCGCCCGCACTATCGACGACAGCGTGTCCGACGAGCGTGTGGCTGTCCTGCAGCAGCAAGTCGACGACGCCAACGCCCTAGTGCGCAAGACCAAGGACGCGGCCGATACGGCGGCCGACAAGCTGCGCCGCGCCGAGGAGCGCATCGCCGGCCTCGAGGCCTACCAGGAGCAGACGAGTCGTGAGAACCTGAATATCCGCAAGCAGCTACAGGTTGCTATGCGCGAAGTACAGGCTGCAGCGACGGACCGCGCCGAAATGCAGGGCCACCTCGAGCGCAATATGCTGGAGAGCAATGCGCTGGAGGTGCAGCTTAAGACGCTCAAAAATCTGCTAGAGGAGCGCGGCGTGAATCCTGTCGATGTGCGCCGCTCGCGCGTCCTTGAGAGCCCGGGCTCGCGGTATGGGACCCCTGACCTTACACGCGTGCGCGAGCTGGAGCGCCAGCTGGAGGAGAGTCTCAAGGCGCACGAGGACTTGCGGCAGAACTATGAGCAGCGTGAGCAGGAGGTCTCGCGTGAGTGGGAGGAGAAGCTAATGGCGCTGGACAACGACCACCAGGGTGCGGTCAAGTACGTCCGGGGACTGGAGAAGCTGCTGTCCAAGATGAAGCAGGAGCTGCAACGCACGAAGTCCGCCAACACAGAACTGGAGAAAGAGATTGCGCAGCAGAAGACAGACGCTTCGGCGGAGTGGGCGGCCGAGCGCGAGGCGCTCCGCAAGGAGGTCGCCGAAATGCAGGAGAGCGTCAAGTCGTCTGTGTCGAACTTCGAGGCGCAGGTCGCGGCGCTGAAGGCCAATCTGCAGAAGTCAGAGGCGGAACGCGCCAACGCGCAGCGCGACTACGAGTCCGGCATGATGCAGTTCGCAGAGCGGGCTCGCTCGGAGCTAGATGCTCTAAGGCACGAGAACGCGGCTCTCGAGGAGCGCGCAAGGGATGCCGAAAAGAAGGTCCAGCTCTTCCTCGACCAGTTCGAGTCCAGCGTCGACAACTACCGGCGCCAGAGCAGGGTGGACCCGCACGCTGCGCCGGCGAACGGCATACGTGAGGGTCATGCGTCTATTTCTGGCGATAGTATCTTCACGACAACCACGGATGCGCACGACGACGACAACGCTAGCACGGGCTCGGGCGAGCTCACGCCGTCCGCGCACTCGTTCCCTACTGCTGGGTTGGCGGGCGGTGTTGGGGTGTCGAAGGGGCATGAGCGGGATCGCAGCTCGACGGCACTGGATAGCCTGGCAACGGAGCTGGAGACGCTGCGCACGCACTGGGAGACGACGAATAAAACTTATCGTCTTAGCGATAAGTTTGATTTCGAGAAGAGTCCTACGGCGATTAGTCTGGGGGAGAAGGAGGAGGGGACTTGGCGGCGGAAGGGGGAGGAGAAGCCGAGGAATGATAGTGCGGCAGGGGGTGCGGGGACAGGGGATGCGCTGAAGAAGTAGGAGGAAAAGGGGTGATGGGGGAAGAAGAGAAGGGCGTTTTCATCTCTAATGACGGCTCTCCACGAAGGCAAAGACCGATCTGATACGGAGGCTAATGGGAGGGCTCTGGGGGGCGGCGTTTTTTTCTTTTCTGCGCATGATCATTCCTTTTTTTCTCTGAGATTTTTTCGTGTTTCCGTTCTGCAGCTGTTCTCGAATACCCGCCGCTGCGGCAGCGTTTTGTTTGTGGTTGTGGCATTGAGGGCAATATGGGTGTTTGTGTTGTATGACTAGTGTTTTTCTTATTCTTCGTTCGCTTCTTCTGTCTGATGGTGGGTTATCCCCGGGTTTGTATGTGTGGTTCGGCATGATCATGGGCTGTTCTGAGTTAGTGTATTGATGATGTTTGAGGTGATGCTTTGAGCCTGACGACTGGTGACTTGTGGTTATGGTTGTAAAGTGAGGCCGAACTCCGTGATGTGGAAGCCATGGCTCGAGCCGGATATTCCAGGCCACGGGTTTCTGTCGGGATGGGGCTCGAGCCTCGTTCCTCGACCAAATGCCCGGATTCAACAGCTAACCGCCGCAGAGATAGTGGCTGTATGAATGGATCGGATCTCGAATCTCGACACTTTGCCGGTTTGGATCGCTGCGTCGCTAATCGGATCTGAATGCATTAAGCGATTCGGAGATGCCGGATGCCGAAACACGGGCGTGACCTGACGTGCCAAAGGGTGATGGCACGGGAAGCAAACCCGCAAGGCTACCACGGACGACTGACGGCATTTGCCAGCGTAACGAAATGACTGCTGAGGAGGGGAACGGGGTCAACAAGTCAGGATCAAGCAGGATTAACGGTACCGGTTGAGCGCTGAACCGAACAGTGGAGGCAGCCCGCATTCAATATCACTGACGAAGCATCCTCAGTTGGTGGACAATCCATTCTCACGTTCAAAGCGCCAGATCCGGGGCCAGATGCTGCTTGCTGGTTCTGATACTCGATGGAACAAGTTCTAAAGCTATTTTCGCAAGACGAGTGCTGACATTTTCTCAGCATGACACGCAAATATGGGAGGAAGGAGTATTTGAGGATCTTGGACATCCGCAATGTATCCAGTCTCGAGTGTCTCGGACTCTCCTCTCTTTCGTCCTTTCACAATCTTTCACTTCAAACCTTAGCCATTGCATTTGCCAAACCTATGCTCCCATTGCACGGTGTGAATACAGCTACTTCGAGATGCCAAACCACTTGAGTACCTCCGGGATGTTCACTGGGCACGGATGTCCCGCGCCTTGGACCTCATAAAACACAACCTTCGTGCCGTCGCCATAGATGTGCTTTGTTGTCCCCGACTTGGGCGTGTTACGCTGCGTGCTCGTCTCCGTACCGCTGATACCATGCACACTGGTCCACTGCTTGACCTGCTCAGCCGCAAGCGCAAAGTTGACCACCGGATCCTGTGTCTGATGCCACACCTGGAAAGGCGGATAATTCGCGCTGACGCCCTTAGCAGCGCTTTTAACCATGGCCGCCCACTCCGCACCCGACTTCTTAACACCGCCCTTGACACACGGCGAGTTATCCGACATGGGACTCGCGCCGCGGCTTCCTTTCAGGCACCCGTACGGGATGCCGGAGAAGGACGCCGCGCCCGCGACCAGGTCCGGATACGTCGCCGCCATGACGTTGGTCATCATACCGCCGCTCGACGAGCCGAGCACGTACACGCGCTTGAGGTCCGACTTGTGCTTCGTGGCCACGTAGTTGATCATCTTGGCGATGCCATCGGAGTCGCCGCCGCCACCGCGCGTGAGCGTGCGCTCTGTGTTTACCTCCCAGCAGCGGTTGTCGTGCGAGGCCTGGGGGTAGATGACGGCGAACTTGTACTGGCCGGCGGCTGGGACGAAGTTGGCGCTGCTGTGGTACATGGCGGCGGACCCGAGGCAGTAGTGGATCTGGGAGGGGGGGTGAGTGGGTGTTCACGCTGGAGAACGGATCACTGGGTACTCACTGCTACCACAATGGGCGAGTTGGGCGGCAGGTCCGCCGGTGCGTAGTAGAACATGTCCAGCTTGGTGGGGTTGCCGCCGGTGGCCCATTCCCGCTCGTTGACCTTGTTGATACCCTGGGCCTGGGCGACGGCCACGAAGCACACGGAAACGAAGGTGGAGAGACGCATTGTGCAGGTCGGCGGCGAGGTTGGCGGTTGCAGTTCACGCTGGGATGCTGCACTGCTCTTATACCACGACCTACTCCACATCTATACCGAGATCTCGTCCCGGTGTTGCACTCAATCTACGCCGCACGGCCCGGCTAGCTTGCCGAACCCTAAGCGCAGCTTCATTGGGAAATGTACGCGGTGTGCCCTAGGGGGCGTCGGCAGTTGGGGGCATCGGCAGTTGGGGGCAGCGGCAGCCGATATTGCAGGGCGACGGGAAAATACCTGGGGCACGTGTGGAGGGAGCGTGCGGCATGCCGTGTGGACACAATGCTGACCGAGTGAATGACTGGGCTGAGGACATGATGCGACACCAATGCTCGGCACGTGGGACCCGGCTTTCGACGCCGGCAGATTTAGAAACACAAAAGGCTAATTGACATGGCTAGCACGAGGACCGTGTGCCAGGTCTGCACTATAATCTGCGACCCCGCACCCTTGTGCTCCAGCTCTGGGTAGCCGACTTTCTGCACGCCGTCGACGGCGCAGACCCGCTTGCAGGGCGTCATGACGGGCGTGGATGTATTGAAGACCATTTGGATCCATTGGATCTCGAAGTGTGCTGACGTTTCGGTGCTCATGTTGCCGCTGATGGGGCCGCCGTTGTTCCACTGTGGTCATTAGTTCTAGCCACTGACGATCGACATGAACTTCAGCGATACGTACCATGCTCAGCGTCAACCCGCCAGGTGAACTCGGTACACCAAACTGCTTGCTGCCGACCAGTGCGCCATTGACGGACCACGCACTGACATCAGAACGCCAGTCCAGACGGTACTCATTGAAGTCGCCCCACGACACGCCATTGGGCATGGCAATGGGTTGAGCGCTACCGTTATCGCTTGCGCTGGCCTGACCCGTGTAACGGATCTGCGTCGGCGGGTCGCGGGTCAGGATATCGAGGTCGCTGTCCCCAGCCGCTGCATAGATACTCGCTGCCGCGCCCGTGCCGCCGCTCACGCGCGCATTCACGCGGATGGAGGCGAAGAGCACGTCGTTCTCCTTGGAGTCGATTTGCGCCGACGATGCGAATTGGCCGACTTTGTAGGCGCGCAGGACGAGGCGTGATCCGCCGCCGCCGTTGCCTTCTGATTAGGTTAGTATAGATCGGAAGAAGAGAGGAATGAAGTGGGAGAGCTCACGAATATACGTATTCACCTTGCTATCCTGCCTTCGTACTGGGGCCTGCGCCAACGGCCCCGTCGACGTCGTCGAGATAGTCCAGTCTGTCAAAAACGCCTGATCGTACGCCGAGCCCAGCTGCCCGTTCTCGAGGCCCTTATCCTGCGCCGCGAAGACGTTGGCCGGCTCGACGGGGACGGCATCGGGCACGGCGCGGAAGTCGAAGAAGCGGTGGTATGCGTAGCGGGCGGGGAATGAGGCGCCTGTCTCGTAGCAGTCGCAGCCGAGGGAGTTGTCGTGCAGCGCGGCGCCGAAGACCACGGCGACGAAGAGCGCGAGACGGAGCATCATCGCGGGATGGCCTTTTCAGTCGATGGGCGCCAGGCGATGGACATGAGTCCTCTATCTCTGCGAAAGCAGCGAGCCATTTGAGCGGGGCGCGCCCCGATGAAATGCACGCCGTTGCGACCGGGGGCTGCCAGCTGCAATGCGCGGTGTCACATTGGACCTGGTGGTGGAGTTGATGCGAGCGGGGGAGCAACGCGAGCGGACGTTGTGATTTGGCCACAAGCGTGCGTGGCTTGGTGCGTTCACATCCCATCACCAGTGTACCCCCTCAGCTGGATCACTCTGATATGCAGCAAGCAGCGAGGAAGTCCCATGTGGTGGACGCCCGACTGCCTGACTGAGGAAACTGTGCGCCCATTCTGCGCCAATGCACTCCAGGCTGCGCCACAATAGCGAACTGTAGGCTGGCTACGAATGTATATCACTTATCTCTCCTGTCACGGGCGTCAGGGCGGGGGGCAGTCTAGACTGGCGAGTTGTGAACGACAGCTGGAAGCGCTGACGGTCTGACTGGGTAGGCGATTGTGCCTCCTGTACATATAGAATGCAATGGAAGATATATTGCATGCGAGATTGTGGAGCGATGGCAGCGATGCAGTGTTCGCCCCTGAGGGCGCACACTCCACGCGCTTCTGAGTTGAGGTTTGAAGCGACCCCAGATATCAAGGCAATCGTCGGCTGCGCCCGCGTGGGTCCCCGCAATCAACCTATCACCAGCCGGGCGGGATTCCACCAATGCGCCGTCTCTCCTATTTGTGCGCCAGCAAATCTCAGTTTCGCAGAGACGACAGACAGAGTCGATCGAAGTGCGGGGTAGGCTCATCAAAAGTAGAGTGGTGTTCCTGCGTCGGCTGTCCACGCGGTAGTGTTCAGTGTGCCGGAAGGTGATACAATGACGATTAGGCGCAATTGCGAGATCTAGTGTCGAACTTTGTTCTGTTGGTGCCGAATTAGCGGTCGGAGACTTTATGTGGGTGTTAGGAGATAAAGTAGGATATCATTGCTGGTTGTGGAATCCCAGCGCTTGTGGCTTTCCCCGCTCGCTGAGTCGCTGGAATTGAGGCCTGAATGCATTGCCGTTGCATGTAGGCGCTTCGGGGCGTATGAAGCCATGAGGCCTTTTATGCGACCAGGCGCCACGGTACAAGGCGTGTGTGTGACTTGGGGATGGTGGAGAGTAGGTGGCTAATCAACGGGCGCGAAGTTGGGATAGGAGACTCGAGATGCAGACAGAACGGAGGAACAACAGTGCTCTTTACCGTAAGGCCATTTCGTGGGCCTCTCCGTGGGCCGCCGATACTTTGTCGACGTCACTTTTAACGCCAGCCCCTCTTCCTCCCGGCGCCTGCTCCCGACGCTTGCTCCTGACGCTTGCCGGTACGCTTGTTCCCGCTCCACGCTATTCTTCCCGCCTCTACACTTCTATTCCGTCTCTACGGTAGTTTCCCCCGCCGCACGCGTTCTCCGCACAAAGACCACGCTTAGGTGACTATCACGCTCAGGTGGCCACGCTTAAGTGACCGCGATGAAGGTACCACGCTTAAGTGACCACGCTTGAGACCCCACGCTTCTCGTTACCCACAGCGGGCGGCAACCCCGCTTTTGAGATCCGCCACCATGATTCTCCGACCTCTCACAGCGCACAGCCTGACCGCTCTTGAGAGAGCATCAAGAGCAACTGTTTGATACCCCACATCGCCACATCATATCCCACGAGTATCCCACCCTTGGCACTCAGCGCCCTCGCAGGCGGTTCCAGTCACGATTCGATCAGCACTAGGGTCTCACCCTCTTTTGGAGCACAATCTCACCGCTAGTGAAGAGCACGCAGCTCATCACGAACCACATGGCTGAGTCTGGCCGCATCGCGACTCGTCCAACCCCTCTTTAGCTTCGCAAAACCGTTTCCCCGGCCCACCGACGCTCAAACTAACCGAGGGTGTCGATGCACCTGGCGATCCGCAATGCGGGGGAGGTTCTAGCGTCCCGCGATTAGTCGTGCCTCCCCCGCAAACCAGGTCCCGCTACCGTTCCTAGAGACTCACACTCGCTGACTGCGATGTGTATACGGCTGCATTCTAACGCCATGTCTCTGGGGTAACGTCTCCCGGTCAGCTACCCCTCACGGCGATGACCCCGCGACAGCCTCGTGAGTTCACCATGACAGTCGGTGAGCTCAAAACGGCGTGCCTGCCCACCATCGCACAGCAGCAAGCTCGCAGCTCGTCGCAACCATGTTGAACAAGCTGATAGTCAACGCCTTCAACTTCTGGGTCGTCTTCTTCGTGTCTATAGGCATTATCTCCACCGCCTATGGCCTCGCCATCATCGGGTCCACCGTGGGCCAGCCCAACTTCTACACCTACTTCAACCTCGCTACTGCGGGGCAGCCGGGCTACACGCACACGACGAACATGATTGGTGCACTCAATGGCGTCAATTCAGCTGGTGCTATTGCCGGGTGTTTGTACAGCGCGTGGAGCTCAGACAAGCTGGGCCGCAAGCGGACGATGCAGTTGGGCGCGATTGTGCTGGTCATCGGTGGCGGACTTTGTGCGGGAGCTGTGAATATCGCCATGTTCCTCGTCGGGCGCTTCATCGCGGGTTGGGGCGCTGGTGTGCTCGCGTGCGTCGTGCCGCAGTACCAGGCCGAGGTGTCGACGCCGGAGACGCGCGGCGCTATGGTGTCGATCACAGGTGTAAGTGACAATATCAACGGCAAGAGATACACGCTGACACCGACGGAGATCATGTATGCGCTCGGCTACACCCTCGCCGGCTGGCTCGGCTTCGCTTGCTACTTCTTTCCGGCGGACTCGAAGCACGCGTCCTTTGCGTGGCGCTTTCCCCTCGCGTTCCAGTGCGTGTTTCCCCTCGTGCTGCTCGCTGGCAGCAGCTTCATCCCCTTCAGTCCGCGGTGGCTGCTGCAGGAGGGGCGGCGCGAGGAGGCGCTGGATATTGTGAAGCGACTGCATCGCACGCCGGGTGACCCGGAGGATGTCAAGGCGCGCGAGGAGTTTTATCTTATTGAGAAGCAGTTCGAGGCCGACAAGAACATGGTGGTGCGGCCGTTTGAGATCTTCCGCACGCCGGCAAATCGCAAACGCGCACTGATGGGGTTCCTGCTCATGTGGGGCGACCAGTTTTTGGGAATTTTCGTGATGACGAACTACGGTACGTGATGGTGTTTCGTCGGATCACAGAGTGCTAATGGCCTAGGTGTGCTCATCTATGCCAGCCTCGGGCTCAAGGGCTTTGTCCCGCTGCTGCTCAACGGGTGCTGGACCACCATTACCATCGTCGGCAACATATGGACGGCCTTCTACATCGACCGCTACGGGCGACGCACCTTCATGCTGATAGGCTCAATCGGCTGCACCGTGTCGGTTATCTGCCTCGCGGCACTGACAGCATCGTTCCTCAACACAGACAACCAGGCAGGTCTGCGCGCAGCCGTCTTCTTCGTCTTCTTCTACATCATGTGGTGGTGCTTCTTCGTCGACGCAACGCAGTACGTGTACATTGCCGAAATCTTCCCCAACCACCTACGCTCGCAGGGCGTCGCCCTGGGCTTGTCCTCCTTCTACCTGGCGTCGGAGATCACGCTTGTCGGCGCGCCAGTCGCGCTCAACGCCATAGGTTGGAAGTTTTATCTTGTTCTGATCATACCGTCGGCGTTCTACATTGCGTGCATCTACTTCCTGTTCCCGGAGACGAAGGGCCGCACGCTCGAGGAGATTGGCAGCTTGTTCGGCGACACCAACGTCGCGAGCCACTGGTACGACCTGACGCAGGAAGAGCGCGACAGACTGGCGCAAGAGGCACTAGCGTCGACGGGCGGCACAAAGCACCAGCCGGAGAGCGGGCACATTGTGGAGAAGCCGGCGGTCGAGATGCACGAGACAAGCAAGGACAGCGCGTCGTAGGCGGAAGGACTTGGTGGAAACATGTGCAAACTAGCGATTCAACTCCCTGCGCCGTTTATCCTAATACCGTCCGTATCCCAATGAATCTTAGAGCAAAAACAGTACAAAGTACTACAAAGTGCATCGGGTCTTGCGTTCGCCGAAAAACCGACGATAAATCAGGCCAAGGCGGAAATCCCGACAAGGTACCGGTGTCTCCAGGCAGCCACCGCCGTGCCCCGGTCATATATCTAACCCCGTTCACTTCCGCCACATCACGTCTCTCCTCTCGACGTCTCCCAAAACCTCTCAGCGCACCAGAGAGTGCTTCGTCAAAAACTCGTTGCGTCCAATCTGCCCACGTTAGAACTGAGGATTGCTGACTTGTAGAAAAATCTCACCATTCCACGCATCCGCTTGCCGTACACGTACATCGGGATCGTCATCACCGAGAAGCAGATGTTCAGAATCGCCAGCGTGCGGAAGCACTTGATCGGCCCGACGTGCTTGAACCAGCCGGGCACGTAGGTCGTCGCGAAGAAGGCGAAAATGTGCTTGAACAGGCTTGTCGCCACCATGGCCTCGGTACTCGTGTTCTGCATCGTGTCGAAGATGTACGTGATGCATGCCGAGTTAGCGAACGGCCCGGCGATGTGGAATACGAGGCCGTTGCCGATGAGCCGCACTACCTTGGCGTGTTCGGCGTACGCTGGCCCCATGGAGAGGAAGCCAATTGTAGAAAACAGGATCGCCGGCGCCATCAGCACCAGGCGGAACTCGGGTTCGTACACGCCATTGTTGCGGTGCGCCATGAACCGGATCACCCAGTCGCTTAGCAGCCCGGCGCCAACCGCAGAAAGCAGCCCGACGACGCTGCCTGGCAAACCCACGTACGCTAGCACGTCCGGCTTCAGATTGTACGGTGGATAGAGCAGCACCTGATGCGAGATGATACCGGACACGATCATCCACGTCATGAAGGCGCCATTGATGATGGTCGAGAAGAGTACCGACGGGAACACCATCAACGGGAACGGCTGCATGAACGCCTTGAAGAAGTTGCGGTCCGTAACCCGTCCGCGGAACACGACCAACTGCTCGCGGAACGTCAACTTGCGGTCCGCGGCATAGTCACGCGTGCGATCCGGCCCGATGCCGGACCACTGCTCTGTTTCGACACGCTCGATCATCGTGACTTGTGGCTTCTTGAGCTCGACGTCGGCGGCGGTGGCGAAACTATCAGACGTGTTCTGCTGCACGATCGGTCGTGGGAATGTCGTCTCCCACGCGAAGAAGTAGATGAGCACCACCAGCGGCACGAGCACGCCGAAGCTGACGATGTACGTGTACTTGATGCCGAGCTTGGCGACGATGTTTCCAGCGATAACGTGACTAAGGGGTCAGCATGACTTTGCTTCGAGCGGCAAACGTACCTTGCGTCGCCGCCGGCCACGCCGACAATGGCGCTCAGCGCCATCAGTCGCCCACGCTGGTGCACGTAGATCATGTCCGTGATCAGGGGCGCTAGGAGCAGCTCGAACGGCGCGTGGAAAAGGCCGCCAGAGACTTGCAGGCCGGTATAGTAGCCCAGCGAGTTGGCAAAGTAGCCGGCCAGCATCGTGAACCACAGAGCAACGATGGCGACGACCATTTGCACACGCTTACCATACACGGCCGCGATTGCCGACGCCAGGAACAGCGCGACGGCGTTGGTCGCGATGGACGGTGGGCTGAGCGCGCGGACGACGGCCGGGTAGTCGACATGATACTGCTCCGCCAGCTTGCGGCCGCCGGTCCCCAGCATGGCGGACGTGCCGCCAATGGTTACCAGCGACACGATCAGCAGGAAGATGATACCTGTCTTGCGCTTCGGGCTCCAGTTGAGCGGGTCGTTGACTGAGTCGCTCGGCTGCGGCTGCAGGATGATGTGCCCGTCTCTCTTCAGGTTGGCCGTCTCAGGAGAGTCGGCGTCGGGGAGCTTGCCGATGTCGTCCAGCAACACCGTACCCGGCGCGCGCGGCGACCGCGGATCTTCGAGTACGCCCCAGCCCATGGTGGTATGTTAGCGATAGCGGGGCTGGCCGTAGTGGGGTTGATAGCGGTAAAGGAGAGACAGGAGCAAGCCGCAGAGCCGCAGATGGACGAGGACCGCCCTCAAGTACGATATATGTCCATCTACTCGACCCGGTCCATCTACTAAAGCCACCACCCAAGCCAAAAGCGGGACAGCGTCGATATCGTGGCGTTATCGCTACGCAGCTTCGATCTCATTGCGGCCGCATCGATAGTGCAACGGTGATGGCTGTCGTTCGCTCTATCGCAAGGATGCAAATTTATGAGCCGCTCCATGGGTGGCTAGATGAAGATTGATGGCACTCAAGTGGACTGATGGATGCTGGAACGACTGGGGAACCAAGAAGAGGTTAATGCAGGCACTAGATGTGCGGCGATATGGCGGTCGGTATTGCGTCGTTCTCGCCGCCACTTGGGGCCAGGGCCGTAGCCACTGAATGGTGGAGCGGGGATGCGTGGAGGGTTGTCAATCTGACGTTGTAGATGGCACCGATACCCGCGCACGACCAATCCCGCCACCTTCGGTTCCGGTTGGCCTGCGCGTCGCGCCAGCACGACAAGCACCGGTCCCAGCTTGACAGCATTGCCTTCAATGGGGGCGACACATAGATTTCATTTGGAGCGAGCCTGAAACGGTAATCGAAACCAACCTTGCGGATCGGATTGAAGATTGACTGGATTGACTGCGGATTGATCCTCGCGATAGCGCGCTGCGCCGAGAGTTGGAGATTGATGGCGCGTGATAGGTGACGGGCGACAAGTGGTGGTGATAGAGCCTTCTGATGGGGAGGCCATGGGAAAGGCCATATAGCGGAGATCGAGTAAATTGCTGGGAAAAAGGACGTTTCAATAGTCTCTACGCTAAGGGGTTTGAGCACGGAGCATGTGGGGGTGGTTTCGTTCGTTTGGATTGGTTGTTTGGGCATCGACCGGTTCGTTTGGTTTTAAGATGGTCGTTATCTGGTCTGGAATTGGCGACTCGTTTGAAGGGTTGCGATGGAGCTCGTTTGGAGGCTTGGACATATTTTTGTTTGTTTGAAAGGATGCGCATTGCTGGAGTCGATCAGTTCTCCGTGGGATGCTCAGCATGGTGCAGGTTGGAGGATCGGTGGAGATCCTCGACGGCTCATTCGCGGCTCTGTGGGGTTCGCTTCGGAGGCTCCTTCGGTAAGCGTATTGGTGTGAGAGTCGCTTTTGACGATAATCAAAGCCTATGCCGGAGGACTACGTCCGCAATGCTTCGAGCCGCGATCAACACGCTCCGGATAAGCTCCATCGGCCATCCAAAGCAGTTGGAGTGCACTGCTGTCGTCAGTTCAGCCATCGGCTGTATCGGCCCATCCACCCTTTGTAAAGCACACTGCGAACCCTCAGCCAGGCACTTTCAAACGCTAGTGACGCAAAATCGTGTACGCAGGGCTGCATTTGAGGGCAGTGTTTGAAGGGATGAAGCCTTTCCAGAAAGCCGCAGCTTAAGTGATGGAAAAGCTTCGATCGTGCGCCGGAGACCGCGTCACCAGGGACAAAAGGCCGATCTGGCCTTGCATCTGCCCCGAATACAACGCAAGCATGCGCCTGAATGCATGGTCAACAGTACGAGGTTAACAGGAGGCTGGAGGAGTGCCGCGTCGCCGTGGGCGTCGTCGTTCTTTTGTTGTAGTTGTCGTCGTCAGCGCCTTCGCTGGCCTAACCTCTGCGGCTCCTCTAGCGCGAGGCCCAGCGGAACTAATGCCCGATCCCGAGCGCTAATGGAAACCCAGGAGAATCAAGCGGCTTGCCGGGGGCCGAAAGAAAGTGTCGATGATGACCAAGGACGTTGGCGTGTGGCGGAGCGGGGTTGGGGTTGACGTCACGCGCCGGCGCCACAACGGGTATGCAGGACGCGCACGAGGCTTTACTGCGGGATGAGTAATGCGATTGATAACTGTTTTGCACGACATTCTCATCTGCTGTCTGCTGTCTGCATCCGCTCTTCCAGTTGCGCCAGTCTCATAAAGGAGAATCCCGATGCCGAGGCCCAGTCACTGTCGCTTGAGCGCTGCTAAAGGCGGCGAAGGACGGTTTCAAGAGGGCTTCATTCCAGAGAAAATGCATTCACATACCGCGCGGGATTTTACGAACCGAAAATCAGCGCGAATGACAGCGCCCCATTAGCCATGCCATCACACTTCACCCCCAGTTCAGCAAGGCAAACCAAGCCTTTGCTAGCCACTCATCGTGCGCCCTTCTCCCATCATTCCATACACAGCCACAGGTTGCGGGGAACAGCCCTGCCGGAACGGGGACGGAGCTGTCGAGCCACGAGGCCCTGCGTCATACCTCCGGGCGAATAAAAGCTAGAGACAGGCGCCAACATCAGTCTGCCAGCTTTTGCGTCAGTCTGCAACTCTGTCAATATCAAAGCTTTAACTCTACTTCCATCGCCGTCCCATCAGTCTTCCCTCTCCACCAGTCCTTCCAAGAATGGCCATCAACTTCACCCTCCCGTTGCGCATCGCGCAGGCCGTTTTGGCCATCATCATTCTCGGCCTGACCGCCTATGGTACATCCTCATGCCTCCACTCCATCTCCAGCTAACCTCCCTCAGCCGTCAACGCCTGGAACGGCAACGGCCACTGGCACTGGTCGCCCGCCGAGATCAACTACATGCTCTTCTGTAGCATCTGGACCATCCTCGCGCTGGCCTACCTTCTCATCGCACCCGTGCGCTTCGAAACCGCCGCGCACAAGTACGGCATCCTGGCTGCCGAGGCGCTGACCATGATCTTCTGGTTTGCGGCCTTCATCGCCCTCGCCGTGCTCTTGACGGATCTGGGCTGCAGTTCACACTGGGGGGTGTGTCGTGCGGCGACTGCGGCCACGGTGTTTGCCGCGTTTGAGTGGTGAGTTGGTCTGACTGGACTTTAGGACCTTGCTGACGGAACAGGCTCCTCTTTGCAGCCACGACGCTCATGGCTGGACTGCACTGCTGGCGGACGCGCGGCACGCACAACACGAGGCACGATCCGGCGATTGAGACACGCGCCGCTGTTTGATTTCTCTTTGGGAACGGAGTTTGTCTACGGTCGCTATCATCACGGTTTGCGATGACTCTGATGAGATTGATACCTGTGCGGATACCATTATGATACCATTTGCGATACCAATTGCTAGCGGGACGAACCGGAAGGGAAAATTAATGCGTAGTGTTTTTATGCCTAATGACACTGCTTCAGCACTGTTTGAGTGTGAGCAAACTTTTAAGGTGCTCGGACATATTTGCCGTGATATGCCCAGGATGCCCGCGGTGCCAAAACGGCCGCGACGGTGAGATGTGGCTGTGCGAGTTAGATTAGCCGTTACCACTGGGATGACCTACGCTTTTCGTACTGGTGCTCGTTGATGTTGATACGATCCATTCCTCCCTCACTCATCCCTACTTGAGCGCAATAACTGCCTCAAGCACACTAACCCCCCTCAACCTCGACTCTTCCCTCTCCACCTCCTCCCCCGCCCCATCCCCATCCCCTTCGTACTCAATCCAGTCGATCGTCCCTACCGTCCCCGTCTTCAACCTCACCACAACCCTCTCCTCCCCACTCCTCTCCTCAAAAAACCTCGCTAAGGCAAGAACCTTCTCCACGCTCCGTCCACCCCCCGCAACACGCACCTCTTCCCGCCGCGTCGGCGTATCCAGCTCGCTTAGCGCGCGGTCCAGTATTTTATCCCCCGTGCATCCCGAAGGGGGGTTGGCCCGCAAGGACTGCGTTCTGCGGGCTTCGGCGGAGTGGAGGAGGGACCGGATACGCTTCACGGCGCTCATGAAGGGCGTGCGCCCCGAGACGTAGACTATTTTGGGGGAGGAGGGACCGGCGAGCGGCGAGGGGATGGGGCGGCGTGCGAGAGGCGTTTTGGTGATTTTGGCGTCTGGGAGGTTAGCTGTGAGGTGGAGCGGGGGGATGGACGGACTTTGTGGGAGTTTGGAGAGCTTGCTGGGCGGGGGGTTTTTGGAGCGCGAAGATGCGGGAGTAGGCGCCATGGGTGAGTTGTCGAGCCGAGATACGTTGATAGAATTGGGTGTTGAGCTGCGGAAGGTATTTGGTATCGCGGGCTCAAAGTGGGTGGCTGCAGCTGTTGTCGTCGTCGACGTCGCACGCCACAGATCGCGTTCCCCACCAAACTCAAACTCCCGCCGCCACAACAAGCCCTCCACCATCACCACCACAGCACCACCCCAAATGCACCTCCACCACCTCCCCCTCCGCGGCCTAACTCCCTACCTCCACTCCTCCTACCTGCAAGAAACCCTCGCCCGAGCCATCCTAACCTCAAAATCGACCTCCACGCCCCACAAACCTCCCCCGCCCACAATTCTGACCGCCGAATTCAATCCCGTTTATACAACCGGCCGACGCACCACAGCGCTCTCCCCCGCTGAAGCATCGCTCCTCTTTACCGACGGGCGAGCCGAAGTCCACCCCTCACCCCGCGGCGGCCTTACAACCTTCCACGGCCCAGGCCAACTCGTCGCGTACCCTATCCTAGACCTACGTGCCCACGGCCTGAGCGCGCGGAGCTACATCTGCCTTTTGGAAAAAAGTCTGATAGCCGTGTGCGCTCGCTACGGCGTGCCAGCACAGACGACGGAGCACACGGGCGTGTGGGTGACGGCGGAGCGCAAGATCGCGAGTGTAGGCGTGCATCTTAGGCGGAACGTGAGCAGCCATGGCGTGGCGCTGAATGTGAGCACCGATCTGTGGTGGTTCAATCGTATTGTTGCCTGTGGGCTGGCGGATAAGCAGATGACGAGTTTGGAGGCCGAGGGGGCTACAGGCGTGAGCGTCGAGGACGCAGGGTGTGCGTTCGTGGAGGAAATGGCGCAGCGCCTGAGCGGCGTGGATGGTGTGGTCACGGTGGATGAAGAATCACTCGGCAACGCCGCTGGCTAATGAATTCTCATCCCTATGCCAAAGCTATTCTACAAGAAACGTAAAGACCGACCGATGACATTATGGAACTGCTTGTAGGTACTGTCCAGCCCCCAAGCTCCAGCCCCCAAGCCCCCCAGTTCAACGAGCGGCGGGAACGGTGGATATCTCAAACGCAAATGACCATGCCCAAGTTAAAGGAACCCGTCGTTGCTTCTAGTGCGGGAGGAAGAGAAAAAAACGCCGTCGATGCCCAACCGTACGCAAATACAAAGCAATGCCGCAAGGGTATCAGGGTCAACCAAAAACATGAGTCGGTGCCTGCATCATTCGTGTCATGATGCGTTGATGTGAGCGTAGCTCGTCGCTGGGATGGCGATCTGGACGAGCTGGAGATGTCGTATGAGCTGGACATGGCTGGACGCATGAGCTGGTCGTAGGCTGCTTGACGGCTGCGGTCGAATTTGGACCGCGCGCGCTCTGCAGCGTGCGGAGCTCAAGCTTGAACCGCCACTTGCCTCTGCCCTGGACCGCATCGTCTCTCCGTTTCCGCTGGAGCACAACCTGCAGCCAGCCCAGGCGTCGGATCGCCCGTAGCTGACAAGTGCCGCACCCCGGACCACCGCTGCTCAGCGTTCACCACGCTGCATCTTATTGACAAGAGCCATGACCGCAACGCCAATCAGCACCACGCTCACCGCCGATAGGTACGGCGCGGCGTGATGGATTGTGGGTGTGCGGCCTGCGACGAGCGCACTCGATGTACCCGTGTCCATGTCAGTATGCGGGGCCACTGCGTGCCCGTTCACTTCCGTGAACGTAGGCGTGCCATTCTCGCGGTTTTCCTTTTCAACCTTGGACTTGCGGTTCGGCTTTGGAGACTGCGACACTTTGCGTTCGCGCTCCTCCTTTTTGCGCTCCACACGCCCCACACGGTCCGCCTCCTCCGCGCGGATGCGCTGAATCATCTCGGCGAGGGACTGGCGCTCCTTGCGCTCCTCGTCGCGCTCGCGCTCGGCCTCTTCCTTCTCGCGCCGCCAGCGCTCGGCCACGGCCTGCACCTGGCCCAGCTCGGCAAGCAGCGCGTCGAGGCGCTTCTGAAGTGTCTGGGGCGTAATCTCGGGCTCCTTCTCTTCGAGGCGCTGGGCGCGCTGTTCAGCCTGAACTCGCTTCGCCTGCTCTTGAGCGAGCCGGTCCTCGGCCTCGCGCAGACGCGCATTCTGTGCCTCAAAGTCCTTTTTCGCAGCATCGAGTGCCTCCCGTAGGCTGTTGATCTGCCCGGCGGTGCCGAGGTCGACGCGAGGCGACGTGGGGGAATTCGATTTGGGGCGCTCGGTCTCCTCACGGCGAAGCAATGGCTGCAGCGCGAAACGCGCATCTGGCTTCTCCGGAAGCGGGGCCTGCGGTGGCGGCGCTGGCGGATCAGAGAAGCGAGCCTTGGGTTTTGACTTTTCCTTTTGCTCCTTATCCGGCGAGAGGATGGAGTCAATGTACTTTTCCGCACGCTGTAGGTCGTGCTGCTGCTGCTTGGCGGCTTTCAACTCCACCTACGACATTAGGGCTGGAATAGTCAAAGGTAAAAATAACGTACGTTGAGCTTCTTTACGATCTGGTCCATGTTGATGGGCGTTAGCCAGAAGTGTGGCTGCTGACGCGGTGCGCTGAATTGGGCACTCGTGGTGCTTATGCGGCTGCTAGCAAGTGACGTTTGGCTGTTGCTGCGCCGCATCCCGAGGTTCTGTCCGACGGCGTTCGGGAGCGAGGGGTTGAGGTCGCTGAAGTTGAGATCGAGAACGCCGTTGTTGACCCCAGCGTATCCCGCGTGTTCGACGCGCGCTGCAACCTTGTGATGCACGACCGTTTTTTGATCTTCGCTAACAATATCGATGCCAAGCTCGAGCATGTCGTGTTCGCGCAGCTCGTGCGGGTCCGAGTCCTTGTTCTCTGGCGACAGGCGTGCGCCATTGACAAAAGTACCGTTCGAAGACTTGACGTCGCGGATGAAGATCTTGCCATCGTGCGTCGCCCAGATCTCGGCGTGCTGGCGAGAGAGCACCTTGGAGTCGAAGTAGCCGTTCATCGCCGTCGGGACGGTCTTATTATTAGTTTGGCGGCCGATGCGCAGCACATCGGGGTAAAAAGGGACGTTGATTGTTTTGCGCTCGAACGTGCCGTTCATTGGGGTGAGGTAGAGAACGGGGGTGTTTTCGACCGGCGTCGCTGTGCGCCCGAGGCCGTTCTGAGTCGGGTTTGGCGACATGATGGGCGCGCTGATGGCGGGCGCGGCGGGACGGGTTGTGGGAGTGTCGGCTTTGACGGGCCACTTCTTCTTGCCTCGCCAGTCGCCGTTGGCAGCCGACGGGGTTGAGGCAGCGGACGCCGTGGACGCGATGGAAGACAATGACGACGATGAGTTGGACCGCTGGGCGCTTTTGCGGGGCATGAACAGCCTGGACATGTCCTCGGCGCTCATAGGGAGGCCAGTGGGAGCGTTAGCGTTCCATGTCCGCGAGATGGCCTGAAAGTTGGGCGGGGGAGCGACGGCCGTCATGGATGTGAGAGGATGTGATGATGGACAGATTGGGCCTGGAGCAGATGTGCCTGACGTATTTTCGTTGATGACACCGAGCGCTCAGCGATAATGCGCCGTCGCAAGGGCGATATGCCGTTCGCAAGGGCGAGATGCCCGTCGCTATGTACGAGAGCGGCTTTGTCCACGGACCTACAATTGTTTTGACGGGGTTTGCTGCCAACGGGGCTTGCTGCCAACAGTGGTCGTCAATAGGCAACTGCGAACGCCTAGGGGAGCGACAGCGGCAACAACAACGGCAACAACAGTGACCGCGGCGACGGCTCTTTCATCAGCACAAGGGAGGTTCGGTGGCTGGTGGTCGTATGGGAATGGGGGTGGTGGTCGTTGCTTTGGAGGTTGTCAGCCGGGCGCAGTTTCGGAGTTGTGGCGAGAAGCGTGAAGGCGCAACGTAGGCGATGCAGGTGCTGAAGAGCGACAGAGCGATGGGAAAAAAACAAGCCGAACTATGCGCGCGATGCAGGGAAGCGATGAACGACAATAGCGTGTGAGGTTGTTGTTTTGGTGGTGATGGAAGGGGGTTGTGCACGGGAAGGTGTTTGGAGGTTCTGGGGGTGGGTGGATGGTGGAGGTGGAAGGGCGGACGAAGGTGGAGGGGGAAGAAGCGCGCGGCGACGTGCGACTGGTTGGGGGGAAGGAAGGAGGGAGGTTTGGGGAGGGGGGCTTGGAAAGGAAGGCGGTACGTACCTGCAACTCCACCAAACAGAAGGGGCGGAAGCGACTCAGCGCGGCACAGGGCGAGAGGAGGGCGTCGATGATGAGAGAGACTTTGGGGGGGGGAGAAGAGAAGGGGGAACAGAGAGAACAGAGAGAACAGAGAGGAGAGAGGAGAGAGGAGAACGAGGAGAAAGGAGGAGAGGTGATGAGCCTGCTGATTGGTTGAGTTGACCAAGTTGAGGCCTGAGGCCTGCACACGCTCGCTCGGGACGGTGGTCCGAGCGCCGTGATTAGCCGCTCGCTTATCGGCTGCCGTCAAGCGGCGTGTGGCCGTTGAGGACCATTCATCAGATGTGGTGTTTGTTGGTAGTTTGTTGGTGTTGGTGTTTGGTGATGTCGTTGTCGTTGACGTTGACCAAGAAGAGACGAATGCAAAAAAGCAAGGGGACCCCGCTCGTTTAGTACCGCACTCCCGCCCAGCTGGGGCGAGCGGGCAAGCAGGCAAAGAAGGGCGAAGTGGAGGCGCGTCTAGCGGCTTCTGCGCTGCAGCGTCAGAGCTGCCCCGCTCGGTCTACAGTGCCGTTTTTGCTTTGGGATTGTCGACTTCGACCCGAGACGGAGGAGTCTACATCCGTATGTAGATTTCAAACGACATCCCGGCAACTCACACTCAGTGCACTCTCTTGCGGCCGACAGTCGAACTCGACAACGCCGCACGCGAGCTCGAATGGGATGGCGCTCCCGCTGCCGGCTATTGGTAGAGTGCGGCACATCACACTTTCGCAGGCACAGCGCCTGCTAAAAAAAGTTTAGCGACGAAATCTTGGCAGGTCGAGATGTCTGCATTGGGGCACTGGTGAGGACTGCAGGTACGGGTACTCGGCTGTCGGCCTGCACCGGCTTGCTGATGCAGCTTCTGCTGGTGCTGGTGCTGGTGCTGGTGCTGGTGCCGGTGCTGCCGCTGGAGGTGCTGCTGGAGGGCTGCTGGAGGGCTGCTGGGATAGGCCCTTGCGACTCCGGGCCGGACAGAATGCGGGGAGCGTACTTTGGTAAATGCATTCACGCTGACGATGCCGAATTGGACGCAATTCTTGATAAACTGCGACCTGTACTGTGACCTGAACTTCGGTATGAACTGTAACCTCAACAGCCCGAGCCTCGCTGGATCTAGCTCTCAATATCATCTGCGAATGCTCCAACATGCTGGCCGAATGAAGCAATAATGCGCCCACGATGCTCGCCAAATATCGGTCGTGCCCGGTCGATTTGTGCCTGAGGCACAAATCACTGCCAAGGCCCGCGATCACCTCTTTCCTCCGCACGTCGTGAAGCGTCAATCGCACCACACTTTTTCCACACCCTTTCCTACCCTCACCTCCCGCCTGGTTTACGTCAAAATGCCTGTTCCGGCCGGCCACGGCATGACTGGCCCGTCAACGCTGGACAAGCGTACGTCCCCTGCCCCGCGCTGAGCCGAGCTAACTCTGGCAGTCAAGATGGGCGCCATGATGGGCGGCTGTATGTGACCCCCCTGCGAGTGGGAGCGTTACTGACCTACGCAGCTGTTGGTCTTATCATTGGTTTCATATTCGGTACGGCTCTTGAGAGCACTCGGGCGATGCTGACGACGTAGGCGCAACCAACATTATCCGTTTCGGACCAGGCCCCAACGGCATGATGCGCACACTGGGGCAGTACATGCTCGGCTCGGCCGCAACGTTCGGGTATGCTTGCTTCTATCTAAAGTAGCATCGCTGACGGTCAGTTTCTTCATGTCCATTGGCACCACCATCCGCACCGAGACCGAGGCCTCGGCCATGGCCGCCTTTGCCCGCGCCCGCGCGCGGCCTGTCATCGTGCCAGCCGAGTTCCGGTACCCGCATCTGCGGCGGGTGGTCAAGGAGTAATTTGCATAGCGGTGTCTGTACAAAAAGTTGAACTCGATGTGCTGGTGCAAGTTGTTGATACGTGACATGGCGGCCTTGTGTGGTGTTGAGCTGTTCCAATGTTTGCTGTCTACTCCCATGTTTCTTGCGCTTCTTTGGCCATGGCTCCTCTCAGCTCTTTGGCCACGCTATTGGATGGCAATTCTAAAGACAGTGATGACCAAGAAATAACGGTGCAGAGCGACGCGGAACAATCGTGGTTGTAGTATCCGGACTTCTTTGCGGACCGGGAGCGGCCACAACATTTCCCTGGTGGCCCTTGATGATTGTCTGCGAACGATACACCATTCGATGGCCACGGGACGACCGTGGTCCGTGAATAATGACAGCTTTTTGTCGGCAATTCACATCTTTCGGTGATGACCCTCTACTCCACTTCTCCGTCTTCCTCTACCTCCATCACCGCTGTCCACTCCCCCATCCTCCACTGCCTTCGCTCTCTTTTTCATGTACCGGCACTCTCTGTCGTTATCCATTACCCAACTCCGGCTGCAACACAATTCGTGCATGCCCCAGGGGCACTGCCGGCATGAGCATGAAATCCGAGTTCTCCGTATTCGTCGAACGCCTAGGACTCGATTTCCGAAGGTCGTCGCTACACCATATTCAGCATGGCTGACGATAGTGAACCCACTTTGGTTCCGCTTAGACGAGAGAACAACTACCAGCACATGCAGGCCGTCGCATCGCATCTTCGACCGCTAGGGCGGGCGCGGCCCACCTCCAAGCGCGCCTCGTCCCCCGCCGCCTGTCGCGCCGGACGACAGCGCCTCTGTGCGCAGCAGCACCGGGGCGGTTGCGGCTGCCGGAGCGAGCGCCCCAGAGCCAGAGGACGCGACCAGCGCTGCGGAGTGGGCTGGTGGGTTTATCTTACCTCGACGACTACGCTGACCCTTACGGTCCCGAAGGAAGGCAAGCTCAAGCGTAGCGTGAGCAAAGTCGCCAAGTTCTTCAAGCGCGTTACCCGGATGCAGATGTAGGGGGTCATAAGGCGGTGGGGGCAGTATGTAGCGGGCATGCGGGGGGAGGAATTCACTGAAGTTGTGTTCTCAATTGATGCCGTGATGCTTGCGAAACGCCCTGAGAGCACCTAAATTGTTCCGTAACCAGCCCGCTCGCGCCGAACCTCCACACGCCGCAACATCACCTTCCGCACAATGTAAGCCAAAACCATACACACCGCAATCCCGATGACCGCAACTTTGAGGTGAGTCTCCGGATGCGGATGCCACGGCTCATGATCCGCTAGCGGATCGATCCCGACCGTCACGCTCCCAACAAACCGCCCGTCCAGCTGCCGGACCGTGACAATCTGCTCCGCGCCGCCCTCATGGACAAAAATGCCATCATCTCCGTTCAGCGTCGGCTTAAGGCTCCGCCGCCGCGTCGCATACGGCTCGTATGTCCTCGACACGTTCCGCACCAGCTCGTCCGCAAAAAACAGCTGCCCCGTGTGCGAGACCGTCCCGCCTCCGAGCAAGACTCCGTGGTCCGTCGACACATTGCCGTTGTGGACGCGGAGGTGGATGTGCGTCGCCCGGCCCGCGTACCACCCCGGCCACACCGTCGCAAAGTGCACGCGGCCACCGGCGTCGGAAACTTGCACCCCACGTAGCCATCTCGACGGCTCAACTGGCGTGCCCCACGTCTCAACTGGCGCTGCCATGCTCGCCCAGCCCGAGTATTCACCCTCTGCATCGGCGTGCCAAATGTCGACAAAGGCGCCCGCCACCGGCGCACACGACCCCACGTCTAAAAGCGTGATGTCGAGCGTGAAGGGAATTCCCGTGCGGTCCCCGGTGATGTTGCTGCGGATCAGAGGATGCGAGATATAGTACGGCCCCTCGGTCGTTTCTTGCGCGAGGAGACAGTGAACGCCGCGGGCGCAGAGGCTGCGTGTGCGGATTAGCTGCGCGGACTGGGCGGCATTTAGTGCGGGCGCGTGGGCGAGTGCAAACCCGGCGAGGAGGAGGGAAATGAGCATTATGGTTAAGGATAAAGGATGTCAGCTTCGTACGCACGACATGATGAGCAGCATCGATGTCGAAAGATGCGGGGCGAGTGGCATCATGTCCACGTGATATCGCGTTGAGCTAGAACGACTGTCAAGGGGACGCGGGCACGCGCTGTCGCCAACTGCTTTGTTTACGAGGCACCATCAGCCCGGGTATGACTCCACTCAAGCACATGGCAAATTCCAAGACGTAGGGTATCGGTGGTAACCGCTGTAATTTGCAATCTTTGCATAGGCGTAACGGTTCGAATATTCCCCAGTCAAGGCAGAAACTGATACAATTTGAAGGCCTACAGCCATTGCATTATGCGGAGACCGTGACAGTTACACCTTGCCATCACTTTGATTGCGCATAACTCCCAAGCTGCCTTTGGCTGTTAGCTGAATTCTATAAACGAGGAGGCGCGACACGTACCACGCTACTTGTTGAATTTGTGGCGGCAACCTGGGGTGGCTGGAGTGGAGCCAGGAGACAGGGGTCGTCTCCTGGTGATGTATAGTCAGCTCACTTCCCACTGCTAGTCGATAAAGCAACTCAGTCAAGTTCACACTTCGGTGTTCGCCGTGCCAAGCCTGCCTTTCCGGGTAACACGACATCGGGTATGCCGACACTCCCTCTCAGACTTGCAAGCACAAGAACCTCGCGAGATAGTCCTGATCGCTG
>ML996702.1:656496-790679 GCA_010356995.1 Trichodelitschia bisporula | reverse complement strand
AGCGCCTTTCCCGAGCCGGCGTCCCACAGCTTGACTGTCTTGTCAGAAGATGCCGACGCCAGCTGCTTGCCGTCAGGCGAGAAGGCCACGGCGCAGATCCAACCCGAATGGCCCTCGAGCGTCTGCAGCGCCTTTCCCGAGCCGGCGTCCCAGAGCTTGACCGTCTTGTCAGAAGATGCCGACGCCAGCTGCTTGCCGTCCGGCGAGAAGGCCACGGCCCTGACATATCCCGAATGGCCCTCGAGCGTCTGAAAACACGCATCCCAGTCTTGCACTTTAGGTTGCAGGCGTATCCAGCGGGGCTTCTGCGTGTGGAATTGCTTTCGAATGGCACTCCTCTCCGGAGCAAAGGTAAGCGCGGAAATGTAAGTTTGGAGCGGCGCATGCTCGATCATCCCCCAGTTCTTTAGGAGAAAACTTTTTGCATCGGAAAGAAAACTCTGGAGTTCGGTGTTTTTGCCGCTATCGGTCTATTGTGTTAGCTAACTTGTGATGAAATATTGCGGCTCTCATACCGAGAAAAGCGACCGCAGTGTGCTAACTGCATTGACGGACTCTGTCATTCTCTCAATCAGGCTCATGGCTTCGAGCCAATGCAAAAAATGCTCCTGCAGGAAGGCCTGTACTGTGCCTTGGTAGGACAAAGGTGCTTTGCTGTTCTTGAGATGGTGTACCCAGTACTGGCAAGCATACTGGACTTCGGCTGGCAAGTACGCTTTTATCGTTTCATCGCTGATTTCGGCCCGCAATTTTCCCGGACCTTGGTTTGCCTGGATGTTGCAAATGTCCTCTTTGAGGCTTCTAGACATGAGTTCGAGACACTTCCCGGCCAGTTCCCCATGCGTCTCCTGCTCATTCACCCAAAAATCCTTCGCACAAGGTTCCACAAGGAAGTCGCGGAAAGACAGGTGGAAAAGCCTTACTGGGGCGTTTTGATCTTCTGGAATCCTGATCACGGAATGCAGTGTCTGCAGTGTGATTCGGATAGCCCGTTCTTCAACACCAAGAAAGTTCGAAAGCGAGGCAGTGGAGAGTGGCTCGATAAGGAGAATGATCGTACCAATAATCTTTCGGAAATCTTGCAGTACTTTATCTCGGTACCACTCCTTCCCCTTGAGCGGTACAAGCTGTCGTTCCAAAATGGGAAGGTAGGTTTGCTCCATCTGAGAGCCATGATTCTTGTGGTCGAGGAACATCATCAAAGCTGTGCTGGGATCGACGATATCTTCAGCAAGGAAACGGCACACGGTGTCGGCAAAAATGAACAACGGAACTGCCATGTCGACCAACTTCTGAATCATGTCAACACCCGGCCAGTCGGGTGGCAATGAGCCGTCCTCCCGTATTTCTGTGAGCTTGTGCTCCAAAACAGTGGATATGTCGTGTCGGATTGTGTCTTCCTGGATATCGTGGAGAGCAACGTCCTGATGCGCGTCTTCCGATATTTTCTTTTTAAATCCTTTGCGAATTGGCAGCTCTGGCCTGCTGGTTAGAAATATTTGCAGACCCGTATCCTTGCCCTGTTCCAAGAGAGCGAGAATCTTATCTGCATCTTCACACTCATCCAACGCATCAATCACAATGACAATCGAAGTCTGTGACCGAATATCCATGGTCTCATACAGAGGCTGGAAAATGAGCTCCTTGAACTGATCATTCGGTGACTTTGTAAGTATGGCCGGGTTGTCGTCCATCGCTTTTGCAATAAAGGGTGACACTTCAGACTGATTGGTCCATAGCTGATATGCGATCGTAGTGACAAATTTGCTCGCCGTGCCGCGGTCGCCTTCACCTCGCTTGAAGAAGAAGCTTGCTCCAAGCTGATTTTTCTTCTTCAAATCCCGAGAGACCGTACGAGAGATGGTCGACTTTCCAGTCCCAGCAATGCCGTTCAGCCAGAATATGTATTTACTGGAGGCCCTGGGAGCGTTGGCCCAGTTCGAAATTTCGCTCAGCAAGCCGACTCGGGTCTTCTCATGGCACACTGGTTGATCCTCTTCTTGATATGAGTCGAATGCGGCACCGTTGGCGTAAAGCAGTTCATTTAGATTCATCTTGGATGCCAGGCTGCTGATTGACTCTCGCAGGACTTCCAACTGCTCCAGCTCCTTGCTTAGGGCCTTGAATTTTTGACGGTCACAGTTGTGGAGGTCTCTCTCAACACTCTCTTCAAGTTTGCCACATTGCTCCTCAAAGTTGCTCACTTTGTCGGGTCCCCAAACGGCATTCCAGATGCGAAGGAGAGCGCTTTGCTCATAGCATAAAGCTGCTTTGGCAAGAAAACTCAAGACATGTGCGTACAGTTGTGTGAATGAACCAGCAAGAGCGGTCCGTTCATCTGATTCCTGTAGGGCTTGAAGATGTTTCTTATAGAGCCTCAGCCTGGTCATCATGTTGAGCACAGCGAGGACGCCTTCGCAAAGTGCAGCCATGACTTTTTGTTCTGAAAGTGCAACCTTGAAATCAGTTAGATCTGAAGAACAGCGAATGTCCCTCCATACCTCAAGAACAAGTCGAAACCCGGCCCATGCTGGGCCGAAATGAAGTGGGTTCGCATTTGAAACAATGTCCCCCACGGCCTTGAACCTGTCCAGCCACTTCACGATGCTTGTTGCCACCTCATGTAGCTCAAAGCGATATTTCCCAATTTTAACGGGCCAAGTTTTTTTTTTATACTCCTCTTTCTTTCTCTTGACTGCCTCGACCATATCTTGAAAGGCTGATGGGTCGTCCGCAGCTGCCGAGTGGTTTTTGATCGCTGCTTGTTCTTTATATTCGAGTTTCTCCAACGCTGTATCCCACAAATACTGGTCATCCATAACAGTGGCCATTTGTTCAACTGGTAGTGACAGTCCGCCGAGGCCGTGAATTGCCAAAATTCGGTTGGTTTTGTCTGCGAAGAGGCCTTGGACCTTCGCGAGCTCAGCATTCCTGCCGACGAAGTTTTCGTTTGGTTGAGAGGGAATGAAACAGGTCGCTTTGGGGGCACAATCTTAGACATTTAGTCAGGCTGCAAAGTAACTTAGGTTTGACGCTCACCTTTGGATGAGCCATCCATGACTAGCCGAGGATCCTCAGGCGGTTGAGGACCAATTTCAGGTGACTGGGCCAAGTCAGTATTAGACGTAGCAATGAATATAGGGACTCACTTCACTGGCCTCCAGTGCATCACGGATCGTGTTTAGGACCTTCAGGTAATTGGAATCTTGCCTGCTGGTATATTTGCAAACACCATGATGATCGGCTTGCAAGGACATGTACATTTCCCCGGTACACATAAGTCTAGCCGAGCCTTTGTCCACGACCTGAACCTTGCGCGGAAACTTGCGGCTCAGTTGGGCGAATAAGGGGGTCTCCAGAGTCTCCCAGAAGGACGCAAGAAAAAGCTTGCCCGTGTGGTGGCGGAAACCTTTGTTAATGGTTTCCAAGGTCTTCGAATTTCGTTCTAGACTGTGCCTAAACTGGGTGTCTGAAAGGACGACTGACACTGAGATGAGCTTCCCGAGCAATGGGGCCGCGTCAGAGCCTAAATGGGGGGTCGACAGAAAGATCATAGCATTGACGGAGGAGCCGATTCGGAGGTATTTTGGGTTGCTTTGGGCATTTAGGGCATCGATGTATGCTTTTTTCACGACCAACCCTCCCATTGAGTGGGCGAGAAACAGGATAGGCACGGTTCCGATTTCGTGGCTTTCGCCTGTATCATGATTTCGGCTACGAGCCATCAAGGCCAGTAGGTCCATGGCAAAATTCCCAATAGTCTGGTTGTTGGCTTCGGTCGACAGCCAATCCGCGTTGTAACCATAGGTGAAAATCCTGGCCTTTTCCATACCCGGCTCTTTTGGAAGCCATTCACCTGGCCAGAAGAGCTCCGGGTTGCCGCCTTTGGCCCAGGTTGCATGGCTTGAACCGCCGAGTCCGTGAACGAATATGATATCCACAGCGGGAGAACCGCTCGGCGCCGCGACGAGGGTTAGGGTGCGCAAGTTTGGTAGCGATGTGGGAACAACCGTCTCGCGGCCTGTGGGGCCGGGACTCAATGATGATCGTGGCACGCGCTGCTCACTGGGCTCGGTGGAGGGCTGGCCGACGGGGGGACGGAGTGTAACATGATTATTAGCTGCGCCAGAATCGGTCCCGTCACCGGCTTCATCGCGTTTCTTGCCATGTTTACGCCTTTGTCTGTTCCAAAATTTGTCCTGAACCCAGTTAGTAAGGGCCAAAGGCGATGACAGAAAGAGCTCAGATACAATAAATACAGTTGTACCACACATGGGAGTGAAAACGGCATACATCGGCCTTAAGGAGCAAGAGCTGTGTAGCGAAGGAACATACGTACCATGATGGTTCAGAGCTGTCAAGACGCTCTGTTGCTCAGTTTCGAGATGCTGGAGAGGCGAAAAGCTGATGGGAAATGAACCAGGTCCGCGAGCGACTCGCCCTCAGCTGTAGGATTACTCAGTGCGGGGGAGCTCGGCGCTTCCAGTCCCGTGGGGGGGCTGTGACAACAGCGTAAAGGTATTCTCGGTCTGTCCAGTAACAGCTGCAGCTGGTCCCGGCACCGGGGGGCGCAGCCTGACCACCGACAGCCTATCTCGAGGGACACGCTGTCCCCCAAACCCAGGAGGAGGACCAGTGGGAACTCGCCGGGCGAGAAGCGGAGGGAGGGCGGCAGCATGGCAAGCCAAAATGAGTGCAAACGTGGAGCGTCATATCGCTCTGAAAACCGAGGTCAAGAGTTGACGGCTTGATGTCAAAACTGAGTAGGATGGGATCGGCATGCAGGGATCTGACGGGTCGCGCTTGCGCTTACACTTGCTTGAGTCCCACTTTCATCTGCACCATCACTCTAGACTGAACACCACCGTGACCACCAGCTATCGGCATTGTCGGACGTTTTTTTCGCATTATCTAAGCACCTAAGAACCCACTGGTGCTTTCCTTCTTGCTGAAATACGTTTACACCATTGGTGGCCCTGACTTCCCGGGACAGCACACCCACTTGATTGCTCAACGTTGAGATCCTTCTTTGACGCTAGCTGTACATAGCTTGAATGCCTCGGCGTTGGGAGAATGGTGCGCGATCCGCTGGAGTTCAGGACCAAATGTTGGTATCTGCAACTGTGAATCGCAGCCAGAGTTGGCGAAAGCAGGATGGAGGGTAGGTGATGTAGGCAAGGCCTCGTCACAGGCAAAGTAAGCTTCTGAAAAGTTTAGAGAAGGACAAAGAAGGCAGCAGCGTCTCGGGGCCCTCAGCAGTCTGCAAACAGCAGTCCCATATCGCCTTCCACTGCCCCGGTCAATAACTGCCCTTAGGCCTGGTGTTGACCCTCACTCCCTGCCCTACTCACAGATGGGCCCCTTCCAGGATACAAACGATACCTTCCATCCTCACGAGTGCCTTGACAGTACTTGCTTGGTGCCTTCGTGCCTTACGGCCCGTGTTCACATCAGCCAGTCTACCATGAATTAGTCGCGATTCTAAAGCATACTGGGTTCTCATCCTACCTATCCACGCGTCCAAAGGTAGTCGAGGATTTCCTCCTGCTCCTTCAGCCGTTCAGCGCGAAGCTCGTCACTATCGACTGCTTTTGGGGTCGGGCGCGATTGCGCCAGGCGCTCTTGCCTCTCTTTCGTGGACATGAGATATTTGATGATTGTGTCTAAGGCCACCATGGACCACTTGGAGGCGGAATCAGACATATCCTTTGCCATTTTTTCGATGTGTGATTATTCGAGTTGAGGTTAATGGATTGTGATGAATGTCACGGAGCCATACCTTCCAGTTGGTAGTGTGTCAAAGATTGTTGACTTAGGGAGAGAAGAGGGAGTGGGAGCTGGGCCAGGACCGTGACAAACGGTTTTTACGGCTTCGGAACGGGTTTTACGGTTTCGAACGGGTTAGACGGCTTCGGGACGGATTAGACGGCTTCGGGTCGGGTTAAACGGCGTCGGGACGCGTTAGACGGCTAATTAGATGTCTTAGCGTTAGCCTGAGCGGCTACTGTTATATTACTAGCTGCTGCTATATAACTAGTGCAACGGAGCTATCTAAATAACTACTACTGCGTGACAGCGACAACCGCTCGCTAGCAGTCGTTCTAATCGAATGGCAGTCGCCGCAACCCGCCGCCGCCCATGCGCTTCTTCATCTCCTCCGCCGCCCCGATGCTGCTCGGCACGGGAATCCCGCAGCAGTCGCCCCACGCGCTCTCCCCGTTCTCGTGCTCGTGCACGTGTCCTCCCTGCTCCCCGCCAGTGTCGACGCTCATGCCGTCAACAGCGGGAATCAGACTGCCAAACAGAAAGTGCTGCATCACCGGCAGCTTGCCGAGCACCTCCTTGACAAACATCTTGCGCATGCCAGCCTCGATCTTGACCCAGTCCCGCGCCGCACTAATGTCGTCCAGCATCGGAGAGTGCCACCGCAGCCCCTCCACGTTCTTAACGCTGTTCACAAAGCGCACTTGGTCTAGGTACAAGTAGTCCCTACTGTGCTCCTCCAGCGTAACCTCGCTGTGTATCGCGCGCGGCGTAATCCACGCGTGGTGCACAAGCTGCGACGCGCCGAACAGGAAGGGGAGGAACTGGTAATCGTCCAGGCCCCACACGCCGTGCGACCCGGCTGGCTCGAGATAGTACGTCGTCTGCAGCGCGCGCACGAGCCGCAGGTAGGCGGGGAAAACGACGAGTGCGAGGGCGGGGAATGTGGACTCCGGGAGCAGGTTGAGCCGGTTGAGACACAGCAGCCAGAGCATGAAGTTTAGCTCGTGTCCTGACCCGTAGTCTATGCGCGACTCGCTGCCCAGCGCGTGTTGTAGGTATGTGCGCACCTCTGGCACCGCGTCAGCGGGAAGACCGAGTCGCGCGTGCCATGCGTCTAGCTGCCCGGTCACGCCAGCCAGGTATGGTCGGAACTGTGGGTTGCCAAAGCGGGAGCCTGTGTCCAGCGGCGGGTATTGTGTGATCAGGTTTTGTGCATCGGAGAGGATGCTGAGGATTGTGTTAAGGGTGGGGTGTGGCGCGGAGGAGGCGGCGGAGGCGGGGGTGGCGCGGACTGAGTCGGCGATATTGAAGATCCAGGCTAGGATGAGAGTGTATGTTGGGGAGGCGAGGAAGAGCTCGTGGTCGTGGGGAGAGAGGATGCGGCGGGTGGGAACGGTGAAGGTGGGCGTTTCTGGTGGTGGGGGGAGAGGCGGGGTTGGCGGTGGTGGCTCGGATGCGGGCTGTTTGCGCTGACGTGGGATGAGGGCGGGGAGCTTTTGCGCGGCGTCGGCGGGGGAAGGCATGGTGATGGTGAGTGACGTGAGAAGGACGTGGGGATGCGGGTGGAGGAGAGGGTGGATGGAGGATGGAGTTGTACGAGATGCCGATGTGGGGTGAGGGAAACAACGAGTCTTGGCTGATCAGCTTGTGTGAGGTTGGCCGCGTCAACGTCAACATCAGCGCATAAATATCACTTGCTCTCGTGTTTTCCAGAATTCGGGTTTACCGGTAAAGCCGCTCTCTTTAGCGGGTTGACATGCTGATGAGGTGCTTCAAACTGGCACACTGGCTTGCAATCCTCAAGGACGCACCGTTCTGCTTCGATAGCGGCAGGACAAGGGGAACATCCTCAAGACCTATAATGGGAGAGCTGCCAGCCAATATCAGTGGTTTGTATCGCATCTCAATTGTCTGGAGGATGTAGGATGTTGAGTCCGCGTTCGAAAGCTAGTTCTCATCCAGGTACTCTATGCCTGTGCTGATGTTATCTCAGCGGAACAGTTATTCCCGAGTGAGAACTACAGCACGGGCACGAGTGGATGCAACGCGGCATTCCAGATACAATTGCAAGTAATGATGTGCGTGTGACGAGATGCCTTGCTGCGTCGGACACAGGCTCAGTCGAAGATGGAGAGCGGCACGGAGGCGTTCGAAACGGAAAAGGAGGCTCGGGAGTGGACAATTCACCTGTCCCAAACCGGCCGAGCCATCACCGTGCCAAACCATCTCACCAATCAGCGGCTAAATCTAGTAAGGCCTCCCGCTGGCTGACCTTCGTCTCTTCGAACCTCCCTCTCTTAAGTGTCCCCAACGCGTCCCTCTCACAAAATGTGCAGACAACAATGGATCTCGAAAGTCTCCAGGCAGCATTCGCTGGTCTGCCCACGCCAGCGGCCGTCGTCATCGGTCTGGCGTCGGCCATTGTCGGCATCTGCTTCCTCACCTACGCCTACTCCACCGCCCGCTACCACTACCTCCTCGCCGCCCACGCGTCCGCGCCGGTGAAGCCTCTCTCACCGCCCCTCATCCCGTACATCATACCCTTCCTCGGCCAGGCGCGCGCCTTCACCTACCCGAAGCCTGGCCTGTTCTGGAATAACCTCTTCAGTTGGTTCCCGCGCAGCACCGGTGCTTGCACGTTGACCCTCGGTGGCCGTACCGCTCATGTCCTCTTCTCGCCGTCAGCCATACAGGCGGTGTTCAGAACCAAGCATGTGAGCCGCAAGATGGGCAACTTCCAGGTCGTTCGCGGCGCGTTGGGTTTGTCGCAGGAGGAGGCTATCATGCTGTATGGACACCCGGGCGTGCGCGATGGCGACGAAGACTGGCCTGGGGGCTTCAATGTGCACCACGCGCAAGAGCGCATCAACATGGAGTCGCTGCTGCGGACGGATCGGGTCAGTGAGCTGACAGAGCGCTTCGTCGAAGTGCTCAACGGGTGCTACTCGCGCGAACTTGACGGCCCTGGGGGTGTCTACGAGGGCGGGCTGTACAAATGGCTGCGCACGCACATGTTCGAGGCATCTGTCAACGCGCTCATGGGGACATCATTGCTGGAGATGACGCCAGATCTTGAAGAGCAGTTTTTCGAGTTCGACAAGGTCATGGTCTCCCTCTTCCTTGGCCTCCCGCGCATCATGAACCTGAAGGCGCACCGCATCCGCGACCGCATCATCGACAGCTTCGTACGCTGGCACGAGCGCCTCTACGCCGAGGGCCGCCACGACCCAGTCGACCCCGATGACGCGAACATCAAGTGGGAGCCCGTGTTCGGCAGCCGTATCGTGCGTGCTCGTCAGGTCCTCAGCGATAAGGTCGGGTTCAGCACGCACGCGCGCGCTGCGCTGGACATGGGCTTCATGTTTGGGCTGGCGAGCAACTCGATCCCGGCGACGGGCTGGCTAATAATGCATATTTTGGACCCGAACGGGGATCCGACGTTGCTGGGCCGCCTGTTGAAGGAGGTGCGCTCGGTTGAACGCCCGGATGGGACGCTTGATATTGCGGGGCTGTGCGCGCTGCCACTGCTGCAGAGCATGTTTCACGAGATGCTGCGGCTGTACACCGATGTTCTCGTCACACGCGACGTGCACGAGACGCTCGAGCTCCCGACTGGTGACGGCCGCTACCTCCGGCTCGAGAAGAACAGTCTTGTCATCATGCCTTCCTGGCCCGGCCACCGTGACTCGGACTACTGGAACGAGCCGCCATGCGAGACGTTCTACGCCGAGCGCTTCCTGACCACGGACGAGAGCGGAAAGGACGTGTTTTCGGCGACGGGATCGGCTGGGAAGTTCTTCCCGTTTGGCGGCGGCCGGAATATCTGCCCCGGCCGCCTGTTTGCGAAGCAGGAGGTGCTCGCTGGCGTGGCGATGCTGCTGCTGGCATTTGACTTTGAGGCGCTCGGGTTCATTGGTGAGAACGGCGAGCCACGGGAGACGTTTCCTTCGCTGCGCAAGCAGTTTGCGGGCTCTGGAATAGTAAATATGGAGGGCGATGTCAAGGTGCGGATGCGGCGGCGCGTGCGGTGATGCGGTGGTGATGTTTGGATGGTGGGGAGTGATTGCGGTGGAGGTTGGATTAGGTGGTGATGGGATTGATGCGCGATTGGATCATAGATATGCGGTCCTAGACATGCAGTTCTCACTTAATGCCGAACATTTCCCTTCCTCAGGGCGTGTCTGCCTAGCTGCTAGCTGCCTCTGTGCCTATTTGCCATTGCAGTGTCGTGCGGGGAATTTGTGGGGACTGGGGGGGAACTTCAAGCGTGCTCGTCCCGGCCCGAGCAACGCGGGGATGGCACAGGCACTAAGTGGCCGAATACCCGGGCATCATGCACACGATATATACAGGGGGTGCAGCGTGGGTACGCACCAGAAATGTCTACGCCATCGTCACCGTCCACGCCGTCCACATCCGGCAAACTTTGTACCGAGAAACCACTCTGTACCGAAAGGCCCGTCGACATCGAAACCCCTGTCTACACCGAAGATGTCGCTCTCAACGTCGTCACCTGGGACTCGCCCGACGACCCAGACAAGCCAACCAATTGGAGTCCTCTGTTCAGATGGACGCTGATCGTGCTCGTCTCGACAGTGACCTTTGTCGCCGGGCTCTCGTCTTCAATCTTCGCACCCGGCGTCCCGAGCATGATGTCCGAATTCAACTCCTCCAACTCGACACTCGCGACACTCTCCGTGTCTATCTTCGTCCTCGGCCTCGCAACCGGCCCGCTACTCTTCGCACCGCTAAGCGAGCTCTACGGCCGGCTCGGCGTGCAGCATATCGGCAACTTCGGCTTCCTAGTCTTCACCATTGCCTGCGCGCTCGCCACGAGTCTCGACATGCTAATCGGCTTCCGCCTGGTGCAGGGCATCTTCGCCGCCGTGCCACTGACCAACGGCGGCGCCATCATCGCCGACACGGTCCGGCAGGAGGAGCGCGGATTTGCACTGGCCATGTTGACTATGGGCCTGCTGGCGGGGCCTGTTGTCGGGCCCGTGGCGGGCGGGTTCATGAATGCGGCGCTCGGGTGGCGGTGGGCATTTTGGCTGTCTGCAATACTGGTACGTACTGGTGGTGGGGCCTTACAGCGCTGACCCGTGCAGCTGGCGCCGTGCTGCATCGTGTCGCTGCTCGTCTGGCGTGAGTCTTACCCGCCCGTGCTGCTGGCGCGCAAGGCTGAGCGACTGCGGGCCGAGACGGGAAACCCGCTGCTGCGGTCTGAGTACGACACTGAGCTCGCGCCGGCGGAGCACTTCAAAAGGGCGGTTAAGCGCACGTGCAAGATGCTCGTCTTTTCGCCGGTGGTGCTGGCGACGTCGCTGCATATGGGACTGGTGTACGCATACTTTTACCTGCTGATCACGACGCTGGCGTCCGTCTTCGAGGAGACGTATCACTTCGGAGCGAGTATCGTCGGTTTGAGTTTCTTGGGGCTCGGGGTGGGGTATGTGGTTGGGCAAGTGTTCTTCGCGTGGCTCAGCGACAGGATCGTCAGGCGGCGGGCCAAGAACGGTGTGATGCTGCCGGAGGACCGCATGTTTCTGGCGTTCTGGTCCGGCTTTCTGGTCCCGGTCGCATTTTTCTGGTACGGGTGGTCGGCGCAGGCGCGGGTTCACTGGATCGTTCCCATCATCGGGCCGGGCTTCATGGGTGCGGGCGCGTCTGTGCTTTTTGTAAGTGGCATTGGAGGTGGTGCTTTCGTAGGTACGGCGCTGACGATCAGATGTCCATTCAAGTGTACCTCATCGATGCGTACACCATATATGCCGCCTCGGCGCTGGGTGCGACGCTCGTGGCGCGGTCAGTCATGGCGGCGCTGTTGCCGCTCGCGGCGCCGGCCATGTATGCGCGGCTGGGCATGGGGTGGGGGAACTCGCTGCTGGCGTTTCTGGCGATGCTGTGCATCCCGATTCCGTGGGTGCTGATGCGGTGGGGCGAGGCGATGCGGGGATGGAATCCAACGCGATTGGCGACGCTGTAGGTGGTCAGGTAGGTGATGGCGGACGGTGATGGAACAAGGCGGGAGAGGCGTTTGCGGATGGTTGAGTGCGGGATGTGTGTGGGGGGTTGGTCAAAACGGACTCGATGATCCCGAAACGCTCCAAGGAGTCAATGACTTGAGGCGAATGTGGCCTGATTCATCCGTTTCCAGCTTCGACATTTGAGGCATTGACGGAGACTTCAGACTGTTCACCAGAGCCGTGCTTTTGAATGCCCCACTGGCTTGTGCCGATCTCCTGTGCCTTGTACTTGACCAAAAAGCCCACAGCAACCGGCCCAATGACGGTGTTGAGCAGAATGGCCCAGATGGCCGTGATGAGCGCGTCCTGGCTGAGGTATGCGGTCTTGTTGAACCCAATCTGGATGATGAGCAGGCCAATCTCGCCGCGCGCCACCATGGCCCCGCCAAGGAGGACCGACGGCCAGAGCGTACCACTGGTCCGCTCGCGGAGGGTGCCTTTATGCCGCAGTACGTCCCAGAGGGGAATCACAGTTCCAACGAGCACCTTGCCAATGACCATGAGCAGCGCATACACAACCCCACGCCAGACGGCCCGTCCGCTCCACAGGCTCTTGAACGGGATGGCAAAGCCGATACTGGCGAAGAATATGGGCTGCATAAGATACTGTTGCACGTCGAGCACATACTTTGCGTACGTCTTCATGAACCTGCCTGGCTCATTCTCCAGGTATGCGAGAAATGTGCCCGCCAGAAATGCGCCGAAGAGCAACGACGTGCCGGCATACGCGGCGATGGCGAGGAACGCACAGAGCACGCCCACCATGAGTGACATGTTGGCCCAGTGTCCACGCGGTGGCTCCAGGTGACGGAAGAGCGGCGCAAACGCGAATTTGGTCAGTAGGGGCGTCAGCGCGGCCATCAGAACGGACGCCAGGATGGGTCGTCCAATAAGCCAGCCCAGCCGGCCCGCGTCATCGCTCAGCTGCTCAATGACGCTGGCCATGGCGAGCCCGGCCACATCATCGAAGACTGCCGCGCTGATGAGGACACTGCCGACCTTAGTGTCAGCGAAGGCGACGGCGGACGACGCCTGGCCGAGGACGACGAACGTCGTTCCTGAATGGTCAGAGGTTGTTTGATCTGGGACTGGGATGACTCTACCTATGGATGTGGAACTCAGCGCTGCCCCGCAGATGAAGGTCTCGACAGCCCCTGCGAGGTTAGCACTTGGCGGGATGGCGAGGCGGCATACCATAGCCGAAGCCGAGATAAAGCGCAAGGAACGAGAGTCCGATGGGAGCGAGGATGCCGATGCATGCGGCGAAGACACTGAGGACAAAATTTGCCTTGAGTAGATCCAGCCGAACCGCTAGTGAGCCTGTTCGGTCAGCGGTGCCGGTGATGGCAGAGACTTGCCTTCAACGATGATCAGCACCAGGCCCAAGTACCCCAGCGCGATGAAGGTGTGCTGCCAGGCGATATCCAGGATGTTGGCCAGCGGCCGGCCGTAGACGAGCCCGACCACAATCTGTCCGATAAGGCCGGCGCGGAAAGCTTTGCTGGCTAGCCATTCTCCCACGTTCAGCAGGACAAAAAACGATATTAGGACGAGAAGTTGCACAACTTTGGTTGTCAGCCTGGGGATTGGCGCTGAGGTTGACGAACTGTCTGGCTCGCGGTATGTGAGGAAGCCCCGATCTGACATCGGTCACAACCTCGACAATTGTCTCAGCTGGCAAGGTCTTCGACAACGTTAGCTCGAAGATAATGCTGCCCGAATAACGCAACAGCTCTTCCTTCGCTTGTTTATGCTCGAACTGGCTGCTCGTCTCGAATTGCGGGCAATTGGCGGCGGTGCCACAACGGTTTGGGGTCTCGTGATTTCGCGAAGGCCCGTCCAACGCGTTGACGTCACGGATGTGTCGACGCGCCGGCATGCTCCTGCTCAATAGCTTCACGACAAGATGAAGCGCCCTCATGGCCGGTGGAAAACCCGTGGCAAGCGCACTGTAATAGCTAGTCGAGGCAAACTCAAACAAAGACAACCCAGACCGCGATGACAATGGCAGATATCTCGTTGATCCTTTGCAGGCCCATTCCACCTCGCTCGACGCTGAATCGAGGCGGGACAGTACGGTAGGTGACTGAACATAGCTTACAGACGAGAGGGACACAACTGCCAGCTTCACTGGGGCACCATTGTAGCCAAGATGGATATTTAAAAGCAGCCATTTCATCGCCATCTGAGAAACTGCATAAGCAACCCCATCCCCGAAATCTTCCCACATACATTCTTCAACATCCGTAACCATGGCACAGCACGTCGCTCGCTGCAGCGACTGCAATGCCGTCCGCATCCTCAACTGTGGCCTCTGTTTCAACTGCAACATGAAGGTGAGCAATCCAAGTAGAGAAGCACAGTACGCTGACCTTAAAGGTTTACGACGACACCTCTGTGGTGCAGGGCTTTAAGCCATACCTTGACATGCCTCACCAGTGCTTGGCTTCTCTAATGGCGCTTGGTCACCAGACGTCCGTTGAAGTGTGTGCAGAGTGTTCGATGACGCGGGTACTCCTGGAGGGCCGCTGCATCGACTGCATCTTTGCGGTAAGGCGTCCGGAGAGATGGGATTCTGCTAACAAGAACAGTCAGCGCCCCAGAGCACGAAGATTAAGATTGCCACAGCCCAAGGTCCGGTTACGTTCATCAAACCCAAGGTCCTGCCTCTGCGTCCGCTACCGCGCCCGTAGTCAACGACGCCGAGCTTCAACCGAAGGCGAAACTTGCGGAGGATCTGGCGGAGCTGGGAACAAGTTGTGCAGACGGGCGCTCACCAATGGCTAAGTGATGCGCTAATCTGATGATATCTTTGAACATAATGCGCTGAATGACTGGGATTACAATGCGTATCCCTCCTTGACCTCGCCGCTCTGGTCTCGCTTTGCAACCTCCTCGACGTTGAGCAGCTCACCGCTCTTGACCTTCGCCTCGAGTTCCTTGCGGCTGATGTGACAACGTGCTGAGTACATGCAAGTCCGTCTCGTACTCCAGAACCCCCAGAACGTATCGCCGCTGCACGCCGACCCGGCCAGCTCCATCACTAGCACAAGCACCACTAGGCCTGTCGTCGTCGCCACCAGCTCCAGGCTGTTTAATCCGTGCGCCAGCGGCAGCAGCAGGATGATGACTGCTACGGCAAAGCGCACGCCGACGCGGTAGGGTTTGCCGAGGCGCACGTTCGGGATCGACCTGTATGTGTGCGTTAACGAGATAATGCCCGTCATCGCTAGCGCAATTGCCAGTCCGCCGCAGTAGAACCAGCGCAGTCCGTCTGGCAGGTGCTCCTCCGACCGGCTGTCGTACGGCTCGCGAAGGTCATGTGGGTGCGCATGCGCCGTATCGTGCGCGAGAACAACCTTGGAGAGCGCGCTGCCTGCGAGTACAAACGCCATGACGAATGGCAAGTGGGCCGCGAGCCAAACAAGTGCTGCTGGTCAGTGAAACTCGCCGAGTACAAAGGAGGCCCTACCGGAGGCGAAGTGACGGCGGATCGCGTGCGTGTGCATGTTGAACGTGTCAATCTCGAAATACAGCCAGTTGAACGTGAACGCCTGAATCAGCCCCAGCACCGCTTTGCCGAAGAAGGCGTTGATGCCCACCGGCACGCTGCTCTGGTACAGTAGCGCAATCACGCTATAGCCGAACACAAGCGCCACAAATGCGTTGGTGCGCTCGATTTTATGCTCGATGCTGGCGCCGGGGATGAAGTCGAAAGTGCGCCGCGACCATTCGCTCGCCCGCTTGCCCATCCACTGGCCGCCGCGCTCCATGAGCACAAGCAGCGGCGGACCGAAGATGTCGAGGAACAGTGCCACCCAGATGAGCGCCTGTCGGTTAGGTTCTTCGACTTGGATGCTGCCTATCCAGAGCAGTCCGGGCACAAAGTCTGCAAGCGCGCAGCAAATCATCGCCGGCCGTACCATTGGGATCAGGTAAGCCATCCACACGTAGTACAACGCCATGCTCCAGCGGCTTGCCAGGTAGAAGGCGATTAGCGGCGTGTATGTCGTCTCCCAAGAGCCGGCAATGTTGGTCGTGAAGCCGAGAAGGCACGTCAGGGTGAAGAGCACCGTAAGTCGCCGCACCACGTCGTCGGCGTCAAACCATGCAATAAGCGCCGTGAGGTCCGTCCAGAACTTCCAGCTGAGCACGAAGACAATGGCGAAGCGGAGAAGGGCCTCCCCGGTAGCCGCCTCAGCGGCGCCGTCGCCGGCGATAGCGATGATACCGACGTAGAAGAGATCCAGAAAGAGCTCGTAAGACGCGACATGTTGTTCCTCCTGTGCGCGCCACAGCAGGCCCTTATGAAAATACTGCCGCACAATGGGCTTCTTCCAAAAGAGCATCGGCTCGCCGCGCTTCTTGGTCGCCATGTGACGCTCCTGGTGCGACTCATGCGAGTCCGAGTGATCCTCGTACAGCGATGATGCAGACGAGGTGTGCCCACTGTTCGGGATGGTCCCTAGGACGTTAATTAGGCGGCCAGAGGAATGTCGACGGCATACTTACTCAGGTGGGCGCTGTACCCGTACTTTTCGAAATTGGCGTCCAGCTGCACGGCATGCTCGCTGACCATGTGCAGCTCGGTGCTGAGCTTGTCGAGCTCGCGCACCACCTGCTCAAAATGATCGAAGTCGGATCCGTGACGCACGCGCAGCTGTTCCCGCGCCTGCTCGTGGTGGTTGTGGCTCTCGCGGAGGGCATTGATCTGACGGTCAGAGGCGACGCCGCGGAGGCGGAGGCGGAGACGATCCACGTACATGGTCCTCACTGCCGTGGATCACCAGGTCGAAGCCGTCTGGCTCAGTCACACTGAGGTGCCGCTTGAGGCGCTCAGCCTCGTCTGGCGTTGACGCGACGTGCACCTTGCGGCCGTTCGGGTGGAGGAAATGGCGCAGCCGTCGACCTGTGTGGATAGCATGGCCATGAATATGGTGCGAGTGGGGCGCGTGGCCGCCCTGTTGGTCGCCCTTTTCCAGATCGTAATCGACCATCTTGGTGATGGCGACGGCAATCAGATCCGAGGACCAGATCTTACGCAGATCTGAGCGCTTCAGGATTGTTTTTAAGTACGCGCGCATCCGCGGACTCAGCGCTGAGGCAGCACCGGGTCCTGGCTGACAAATGTGTGGCGTTCAGCCGCGCGGTGATTGGCGATAAATCAGCGCCGTACAGCCCGTTGTGCCCGTATACGGATGTAGGCGGGACTGCGGAGTATCCGCGAGATCGGTCGTAATCTGCATGCCATGGCCTACGAATGGACATAGTTCTAGTAAGGCCATCCAAGAAGGCTGAGGGTCACTCGAAAAAATGATAATGCCTCTCCTCTCCCGTTTTGCTGGGGGTAGGGCGACAGCACTTTTTCGGTTAGCCCTTAGGGTAGGCCAGGGTGGTGGCTGCCCTTCACAGAAACGCCCAGGCGCCCCGGCCACAACTTTTCTTGAACGACATATGGTTGGGCTATCGTCAAACGCGACGAACTTCTCGGCGAACAACTAGCTATTGCAGTAGGCTTCGAGCCCCCTTTCAACGGACGTGACATGGTACAAGCATCATTTCAGTAAGAACGCGATCTCCATTCAAATATGCCGTTGGACTGGCTCCCATCTTTACCGCTATCTCCCAGTTTGAATGAACACCGCGCCCGGTCAAGGAGGAGTTTCATTCACCATCATCACAGCCTTAAAGTCCATCCATCCATCCGGCGCCCTGTTTGGACAGGCATGACAATCGCTGGCACGGCTAAGGGACCAGCTACGCCCGAAGTTGTCGGCTCTAGCAGTGTCGCCATGACCACCGCCTCGTCCCAGCCCGAAGTGATCTCTTGCACGTTTCCGTACCCATCAATCGAGAATGCGTCGGACAGCATGGAATCGTCACAGGGGTCTACCGCAGCGTCAGCGAATTCAATAGGGAGCTCGCCCGCCAGGACAGCTTTGACATTGCGCCGTTTCAGCCAGGTGGTCATGTCTGTCTTCTGGCGAATCCTGGCGTGTTGGCTTGGGGCCTCTTCCGGGGTCTGGATTCCGTCTGTAATCCTGTTTGGGATAATTGAAGTAAGACCCGAACATGCTATTGCAGTTAGCGCTGGACATGTCAGGAGTATATGACACACGGATCGTTTGTCAGGACGCGGAAGCCATGATCCAAAACTGTATGGTGTGCTCCCTGGAACGAGAACGTGGCTGCTGGTTAGCCGAGTTAGCTGCGTTGCGAAGCACTTACCCCAGCATTCGGAGCCAGGTGTTTGGGAGTCAAACTCATTTTGTGAGCCTCGCAGTGCAACGTGTGAGAAAGGATTGACTTGATTGATTTTCTAGCAACGAGAAACACTGTGTTTGTATATCCAAGTGATTGTCCTCTGGGATCTTCCAGCCTGTTCCCTTTTGCCACTCATTACAAATTGTGCGTCACAGTCGGCTTCTGCTTGCCGACGCCACTGTTGGGTCGCGCAATGCTGTGGCGAGGTTGTCATATGCCACCGCCATCAATTTCACCCGAGCGTACGGTGTAAGTCTTTGATACCAAGTCTTTTGGTACCTTCCAACAACACAGGGGAATGTGGGCCTCTCTTTGTAGGAAACAAGAAATATGCCGGCACACAATTTGGGGAGTGTTGCTCACCAGATGGGCTTTGCGGGGATTGTAAGTAGGTTGTTGACAGCAAGGGCACGGCCCAAGACTTGAAACTTAAACACCATGCACCACCTCACGAAACCTCCATATCCACGAGCACCAGGCCGCAGCGCTATTCTCATCATGCACCTTATGGACTTTTCAACCATCGCGCAATGGCGAGGGACGCTCGAAAATCCGCCCAGCTCCAATGGCGTGCTCGATTATGAGCGATGCGCCGCCCTGCACAATTTCATTCATCAAGCCGCTTGGGTTGGGGCTGGACATGATTTCAACAATATGCCTTCACTCAGCTGGTGGGAGCGTTTGGGGAAAGCGCACAAGCCATTGAGCATCGTCTTGCACCGTCTCTTGTCGAGTTTCTAAAGCGTGCGCATGATTTCGAGGACGTGGAGCTTCAACACAGTTGGTTCTATTATGTCCCTGGCCTTACCACGCCGGACCGTCTCTTCGAGCTCGAGGAAATGCCTGATATGGATGGCGAGAACGATGATGGCCACGACTGGTACATCCTTCTATATTCTCAATACACGCCCCCTACTAGTCATCCTTTGGGAATCTTGTTCGATCACGTAAATTTTGCAGCCCTCATGGTCCCGTCACTCTGGGACCTCGACATCGCCACTAACGACCGTACGCCGTGGACTGCCTTGGAGACGCTGCTTGATGCGTATGTCGAGATGGTCGAGCTCGGCAAGGCACTGCGGTTGACGATGCTTCTGAACCTGAATCGCCCCCTGATCGCATTAAGCCGTGGATTATCCACCCATACAGCTCCGCCATCCTCGATCGCACGCTTACGGCCTTTTGCGAACTCATCTGCGCCATAAACGTGCGCCGTCCGTCGCTCGGTGCTACCAATGGATGGCTGGCCGCCGAAGCAGATCTGGACAGCGCTGGCATCCACAACCCGTTTATCCGCGAGTTTCTCATTCGCGCCCCAGCTCCAGACTTCACTTTCATCGCTCCAGTAATCGCCATTCAGACGCCGACCCAAATGGCGGACCAGCCTTACAAGAACATACCGAACAGGACTGACGTCATCAACCCCACGTTGCTCTTTCGCGGCGAGTCGATAGTAGCCGGGCTCGGAGGAACATTTAGTTCCCCTTTCAAAGAAATTATTGTGTATCCTTCCGGCCTCTATTCTTTCCCCTTCAGGCCCGAAGACGAAAATGCGTTTGCCGATGGTGTCAGTTTCATTCTGCCTTACCAGCTAGGGGCCGCTGGGTTCGCTCGCGCAAGTGATAGGGCCCCGATAGGTAAGCGTATTGATTTTGAAGAGTCGGCTAGGACGGCGGTCCACGATAGCCTCTTTAGTGCGGGGTACAATTCCTTCATTGGAAAGCATCCTATGCAGCTATACCGCGTGCTGGAGCACTGGACAAAGATGATTCTTGCGGGGGTTTGGGAGGTTGGGGAGAACGGCGTAGAGGGTGGAATTGAGAAGTTCAGAGAGGCCGATACAGCAGAGCGCTGGGAGTGGTACGTTATTGAGCAGGATTGGTAGTACTGCGATGACAATTTTATGGCATTCGCCATTCCGTTTACATCCGCCGTTCTGTAATTGCGAGCACCCTGAATGTTTGTTAATCGTTCTGGTCGAGTCCTCGCCTGATGACCGCCCCACAACCGGGTAAATACTGAGACCAAACCATACCGTCCGCTCTACAGTTACCCGGAGCCACCGTTACCCGTGACTACAGTTACGCGGAATCACCGTTACCCGGCAGTCTCCCGATGCACCACTCAGCCCACGGCCCGAGCCGCACCCGCCCCTGGGAGCTGAAAGATGAAATCGGCGCGCCCGATGACGTCTCAGTCCCTAAATTGCGCTTGGCCCGCCCCTCGTAATGAAGCATAGTCTCGACCATCCGCAGTCCAATCGCTTTGCAATCAACAGCCCGTACATGTCTCGCACCGCCCGAATTCGGTCGCGCCGCTGAAGTGCATAGCAACTCGGTCGCCTCGATTCGCCGCTCGCCCGGCGCGGTGCAGATCGCGCCACAATCCGTCCGAGCCCAACGCCCTCTTATCGAACCGGGAGACGAGCCATCCGCTTCGAGCCCATCGCCCGAAAAACTCGTACAGGACCTAGCACGTCAAACCTGTGGCAATGCCTGTGCATCACGTGGGGCGCGGGTGCTTCTCGTCCCGGGTTGCGGGGCAGGGCGCGCGCGCGATAAATAAAGTCGTTGTCGCTGACACCTCCGCAAGATTCTCAGCAAACTTCGTCATCGCATACCCCGCCACCGCTGTCACCACCACCTCGAGCATCGCATCCCACTCCCGAACGTACACCTCTTCCTCGTCAGAACTGTATACCTCTTCCTCGTTACGACCGTTTACCTCTTCCTCGCGACTATCCACCGCCAACCCCACCATGTCCTCCGCCACCAAAATCTACGACTTCACCCCGCTCGACAAGAAGGGCAAGCCCTTCGACGTCAACCAGCTGAAGGGAAAAGTCGTGCTCGTCGTCAACACAGCCAGCAAATGCGGCTTCACGCCGCAGTTCGCCGGTCTGGAGATGCTGTACCAGGAAATGAAGAAGAAATATCCAGGTACGTTGCGCTGCGCGCTGCAACCTCATGCATAATGCCCTGCTAACCAACCCAGGCCAGTTCACCATCCTCGGCTTTCCCTGCAACCAGTTCGGCAGCCAGGACCCGGGCTCCAACGATGAGATCCAGACGTTCTGCCAGGTCAACTACGGCGTTACATTCCCCGTGCTCGGCAAAGTCAACGTCAACGGCAGCGACGATGTCAGCCCGTTGTGGGCGTGGCTCAAGGCCGAGAAGCCGGGCCTGTTGGGCATCCAGGGTGTCAAGTGGAACTTTGAGAAATTCCTCGTTGGCAAGGACGGCGTGCCTAAGAAGCGCTATTCGAGCATGAAGATACCTGCAGATATTAAAAAGGACATTGTCGAGGAGTTGAGCAAGTAGGCATCATTTTTGAGTGTTTAGCAATTGCACTTTTGGAGCATCGCAGTCGTGCAACTGGGTGTGATTTTCTTGCGACTGCCTACGCTAACAACGTTCTCACCAGACAGGAAGCGCAGAGTGGACGAGCCAACCTAAGCTCTTGCCCTCATATGAAGCATCACCGCACTAAGTCACCAAGGGTCTCGTCATAGCATCGTCAGAGACCAAAAAACAGCACAATCACTCGCATCAATCATCAAAACACTCAATCCATTCTTCACACATACGATATGCAACATAACAAACGCTCAACCTTCAACCGGGAGTGGCTCAACGACCGGCAATCCGTGGCAATGCACCGGAAAACACATCCAGGGAGGTCCAAAATGCCCGGCGGGCACATGCTCGTCCAATTCCTTCATCCCCAGGCGCGGGGTCGGGCGTCCCGGAAGTCCAGGATAGACAATCAACGGGCAGGGCAGCGCCAGCGGTGAGTATGAGTATCGCTGGCAGCCCATGGGAAGGGGGCTCAGCAGCACAATCCATCCAATCCGGGGCAGAAGGAGAAAAGACCGGAGGAAAAAAACGACCGGAAAGTCACCCTCCGCGTGTCAGTCAGGACGGGAACCAACAGTCATCGCCTCACCTCAACTCATCCCATCGACTGCTGCAGCTCTTCCAGCTGTCGGTTGACCTCCATTATCTTCTGAATGTCGCGCTGCATGCCTTGCAGCTGCGAGCTGCTCAACTTCTTGCCCTCCTGGATCTTCCTGTTCATCACATCCAGGTTTGCATGGTGCTCGTCCAGCTGCGCCTGCAGGCGCCGGACCTGTTGTCCGCGTCCGGGAGACCTGCCCTTGCGCGTCACTGCCTTCGCACTCTGCGACACACCACGCCGCTTCTTGTCCGAAGGGGCCTCAACATAGTCGTGGCAGCGAGACATGTGGTCCCTGCAGTTGTACGAGCGGCGGAACCCTTGTCCCGGAACCGAGCGGCTGCAAGGTGGGAACTCGCACAGGGACTCCTCATGGCCATGCATGTCGTGGGCCTCACGCTCGTGGCGCAGCAGGCACGCCGTCGACGAAAACTGCAGCTCGTAGCAGTCCTTGTGCTTGCAGCGGAACGGCTTGAGGTGCGAATCGACGTATTTGCTGGCGAGTTAGCGCAGTCAGGAAAAGAAAATGGCTGGCATACTCGTATTCGCACTTCAGCACCTTCGGCTCATGTCCGCACCCCTCGGCCGCGGCAAAGGGGCAGTGGTAGAACCCGTCCGAGCTCGGTCCGGCCTGGTAGTACGGGTGGCTCCGCGGAACACTGTCGCTACGGTCCGTGGCTGGCTGCGAGACTGGGCTCATCTGCGGCGAAGGCATCTCCTGGCTGCGAGGGGTCAGCGGTGTCCGCCAGACAGAAAAAATAAACTCACGATTCCGGGGCATACACCTCTGGATAAGTGGGGCTCACGGTCCGCTGAGGCGACAATCTTGACGGGCTGGTCAGTTCCGTGTAGCTGCTTGGCGGGTGGGCGCACGACGAGGCCGTCGCCGAGTAGGCCGCCGCCGAGTTGACGGAGAGCGGGCGCTGCGGAACCGGGGCTGGGGGGTACATGGGGTACATCTGGTTCATCCGGTTCATCTGGTTCATCTGGACGTAGTAGTTATACTGGTATCCATAGGGCGCGGCGGACGCCGTGTTGGTCTCATAGCTTGGCTCATAGTACCAGTCGTGGTAGTCGCCACTGTCCTGGGGGGTTCCCTCGGTGGGGATGCTGTCACTCCACATGGCAATTCCCTGGAACCAATCCGGACGAGAAAAAGAAAAGTCGGTGCTACAGGAAGGGGTTAGTGGGGTCCCAGCGGGCATCGCGAATCGCAAACACGAGATACATTGTCAGAGTAGAGAAGAAAAAATACACCGCCAGTCGCCGATGCCAGACCTCGACGGTGGAGCCTTTGGATGCTACAGTTAGATCCCAACGGAGGGCGTCCGACTTAGGCCAGCGGCAGCGGCAGTGGGCAGCTCAAGCCCAGCGGGCAGTTCCATGGCCGGGTCGGCAATCTACAGATCCAGCGGGCAGCTCGTTGCAGCTCGGAATCGCGAAATCAAGCGACCCGAGTGCGGCGCACCGTCGACTCCATGTCAAGGGGCAGACCTGTGGAGGGGTTACAAGACCGGACCGGCCAGCCAGACATGACCTGGCCAGCAGCATAGAAGCAAGCCCGGGCCTGGAGCGGGCACTCGGTAGCACCTGCGGGCAAGTACTCGGCAAGAACCTGGAGCACTCGGTAAGGACCGGAAACTCTCGAGTCACGGACCTCGGCTCAGCCAGAACGGGAAGTCTGTTCAGTTACACAGCTGAATCCGGTCAAAGACGTGCATGGCCAGCACCTGAGTAGCCAGCCACGGATGGCCAGTAAGCGGCCAGGAGCGAATGCCTATAATTGGCCTGCAAATGGCCAGCAAATGATGTCCAGCATTAGTAGCCGGGCCACGGCCAGTCAAGCCGGCCAGCCTATGACAGCGGCCAGCAATCCACGGAAACGGCAGTCCAGCGGCGGTTGAGACCGGGCGGCCCACTCTCCTGAGTTCCTTACGATTGACAATCGGCTGCGGCCTGATGGACAGTCCCAAGATGAGCTTGTCGCCCTGAGATCAGCGGGTCGCCCTGGCATCAGACGGGTCGTCCTCTTTGCACATCAGACGGATCGTCGGGGACGGCGCGAGTCCAGACACGCGAGGTTTCCGTGCCGTGCGAGCAACCCGGGCAATGTGCGGCAATCCGGACGGGGACTCCAAGATACTGGCAAAAAGGAAAAGGAAAAGGAAGACGAAAACAACGAAGCGAATAGCAGAAACAGGAGACGGGATGTAGACCAAAACAGAGCGCAAAGGAGAATAGCAGAGAAGTGCGAAAAATGGAATGTCACGCAAATGATTGGGAATCCGGAAGTACCTGGTGGGATAATCCGTGTTGTGGTCAGGACTGAACGCGTCCATTGTGCACACTCTCGCGACGGGTCCTGCGGAGAATGGCAAATTGCCGACAAACTGTGGGAGCAACAAGAAAAAAAGGTTCCAAGTGCTGGTAGAGCGTGGGCAGATGGTTGATAGAGGGCAGGCGGTAGGCGTTTGGACCGGCGACGCGTTGACTTGAGGATTGCGTTGGGTTTGAAAGAGTTGATGGGGAGACGAAGGTGAGAAAGTGTGGGAAGGTTTGAAGCTGGGAAGTTTGGGAATCTGAGAGAGCTGGGAGAAGGGAGATGGGAATATGGGGATATTGAAAGCTTGAGGGAAGCAGCGGATTGTTTAACGGTGTGTTTGTGGGGGTGGGAGCGGGGAGGGGGACAGATGAGGGGGGAAGGGAACTAGGCGCAGGGGATGAGAATGAGCTGGCGGGGAGCAGGGGTGGGGGTCAAGATCACACACACACACACACACACACACACACACACAGGCGGTCGAGATACTGAACACCCCCGTTATTCTCTTTGGAATCGTCCTCCTCCTTCCCCCGCCCGCGGTGAACAACAGAGTGTTGGAAGGGCGACCTGGAGCTGGCGACTGACGCCGAGCTCTATCTCCCTGCTTTCTGCCCCGGTCGATGCGGGTGCTCTCATCCCTCTCGCGCCCTGCACTGCCTCTTCCCCAGTCGAGCTGCTGCAGCAATGCAGCGTGAAGGGATCCACAAGACGCTCTCGGCGCATGGGCACGACGCCCATCTCCCGTGAAGACGAGCACACAGGATAGACGCGGTTGGCTAACGCCCCGTCCCCAGTGATGTGACGTGGCCAAGCTGCAGTGCTTTGTTTCTTCACCGGCATTCTCAAATTTTCACAAATCCGCCCGCGTTTTCCCGCGCCTGTTCTGCCTTGGTAGTGCTGCGTGTCCCACGCCTGGTTATTGCTGTGAAGCTGGCCAACAGCCAGCGTACGATCGTGGGGCTTGTAAATGAGTAAGTGAGTCGGCATGCCGCTGACGTCGATGGTAACCGGCTGCTGAAACGGGAGCAGATGAAGTGAGGGGAAAAGATCAGAAAGGGGATGTCCCGAACAGGATATTGTCGGCGCAAGAACGAAAAGCAATATCTATCAATGATGCCATCGCTGACTCAGTTTGACAACCAATGAACCGGCAAGCGAGAGCAGATCATCGGGACGGTCTGGTCATGCTGAGCCGCATTATTATTCGGGAACGCACAAATCACATGCCAGTCACGAGACCAGCATCTCGACATTGTGAGGCGTCTGCCTCTTCAACGCCGCCTGGTCATCAACCGTCATCGTCCAAATCCGTCCGACGTCGAGTCCGCCTGCGCCAGTCTGCCCCGGGTTGCGAGAAAGGTGCGTATTGCGGTACGGTACAAGTCTGGGAGGTACTGAGCTTGAAGTCTCTTTGCCTGCGCCTTGATGAAATAAAGCACGTCGCAGAGATCACTGCCAGCAAATTGTCCGTGTTCTGCAGAATGTTGCGTTGCCGGGGCATGGATGAGCTGGATGCTAGCCAGGCAGTCCTGAACTTACTCTATGGAGCGCCTCAGTCGACAAGCGAGCGCTCGTCTAAGGCGTACTGTACTCCCAACCTTTTCAACTCGCGATATCTGAAGCCGCTGCGGTCGCCTCATGAAAGAGCGTCCGCCCCGTACGTAGTTACTTCACGAGGCCAATGAACACTGGCAGAGGCTGGTGGCACGCGGCCATCGCCACCAAGGTCCTCCAAACCCGCCTACAATTTGGTCCCAACTCCTGTTTGGAAATGGGGCTGTGATGAATCCACAACGATCGACCAAGGCGTTGTGTGAGCCGAAGAACGTAAGTTAAGCGATGCAAGCTTGGCGGTGTGGTCAACGAAAGGAGCCGCAACGAACCCCCGGCCTTAGAGCCTCGTCTGATATCGCCATGGAAGAGGTCTACGGTTGGGTGAGCGGAGATGTGTCCGCGAGGAGTACTTGACGCTCAACTCGTCGCTCAAGCAGTGATGGTATGGAGTAAGCGGCAAAGTTGCAGAGTATGTGTAGGTGACGAATGCGCCGCCTACGAGCAACAAAAGAGAGGATGTTGGAGCCGTAGTCGGCCATGCGTCATTTATGGTGGAGAGTCCACAAGACATTAGGCAAGAACGTTTCTCCAACACCGCCACATCTGCAGCTACAGAAATCATGGGCCATCTCTGTCTACTTGTATCACCGCTTACGCGGAGGAGCTCTTCATAATCATTGAACTTCTAATCCACGAAACTTTACCTACCGGATGAGGCTGAGAGTGCGCTGGAAACCAAGCAGTCCGGAAGATATAATTTCGTCTCTGCAACCTAGACATCCAAATTGACTTTTTATTATGGTCCTAGGGCCAACTGATCAGCGGCATAGAGCAACAACGAGTCCGGCCATCCTATTTACCCCAGTAGACCTCTCACGAACCATGACTCTCCATACTGCGGCTGAATGAACGTTGAAGGAAGATGTCAGTTCTGGACCCGGATGTCATGGAGTCTTCTTCGGCCAACTTGTGAGCGAAGAATCTTACTGACCCAGCCGCCGATAGTCGACCACCAAAATGGGTATCATATCCCGGTTGAAAAATGACATATATCCCATCCGTTCGCAATGTAGCAGTTGTCACTGCATCGTATATCCCCAATGGTACCAAATAGGAAGGAGAACCTTGGCAGCCTTTTCCTGATACAGTATAAACGAACGCACGGCTTCGCGTGGGAAACTGCGGGGTATCGCGGGCAGCGCCGCTCAGCCGCGGGGAAGAATCCTGGAACTAGACGTCAAAGTAAAGTGCCCATCCAGAACCAAATTCGAAGACTCGCATCTGAGATGGAACACCATCCCTCACCGCGATCCCATGACCACCGGCATCGAACCGTCCTCCATCGTCCTTCGAACCGTTCCGCTCCGCACTGCATGGCCCGCCGTGCTCGAGACAACCCGTCATGCATGCACCCAACCCCACCATCGCGAAACAACGACACTTGTCCCCGTGAGCCCATGCAGCAGCCCGGTCTAGCCCATCGTGTACGGGCTGTAACACCTTCCCGCTTACAATATCATTCATGCAAACACGCTGCCAGGTAATGCATCATGCTCCATGACCCCCGGCATCGTGAGGAAGGAATCGGGAAGCGCGCTTGTGTCCACGACTGGCAAAAAGATCTCATGTCGCGATGACTCCACGGCAACCCCGCTGCCGTCACGATGCCCTGATCTATGCAGCTCGCTCGCGGCGCTCGCTATGGCAAGGCGTCGTGCAGCTGCAGCTGGTGATGGCGGGGCAACAGCGCAGGGCACGTTCAGCTACCCCGCCGGACCCCGCTGTCCCCGCACTTCTCGCCGGTGGCTGAAAGCGGCAGAGGATGCGTATTCCGGGCGATATCACGCCTTCGCCCGTGACGCCCGTTGCGCCTGTGCAGAGTAAGACGCCCACCGCATAGCCAGTAGAAAATGACGCCCTTCGCCTGGTTAACAGAGTATGACGTCTATGATTCTTGTGCCGTGAGATGATGTCAATGCAGGCCTGCCCAGCTGCGCACCGGTGGATCAGGTACGGAATCATGTTACGGCGGTTGCCGAGCTGAATGCCGAAAAGGTTCGGGAGTGCTTGATTCCGATGGCATACGTTCATTGATCGCGTAAACTGCTGCTCCTACAGACACTGGCGAAGCTAAGCACTTTGTGAAGGCGACAGAGACAGCTCCTGTCGTGACCGTTTGGGGAGAGATTGCTTCCGGGATGAGCGCTGGGACAAGTCACTCTTGCCGTGATACCCTATCCCATATCCGTCTGCGGGCGAGCAGTGCACAGCTCAAAGCTCAACTTAGCCACAGGCCTTTTACGGCTCAAACTTAACCGCGTACCGCTCACACGCCCGCTCAAACTCCGCCCTCTTCTCCGCAAAGTCAACCAACAGTCGATGATCCGGCTTGACGCCAGCCAGACTCTCCTTCAGCGCCCCCGTATCCTTCCCTAACATCGTTTTCAGTACGACCAGGTTCGCAAGCACATCCGCGCTCTGCGGCTCAAGCCCCTGCGCCTGCTCAAACGCCGCCTCCGCCTCCGGCAGCCGGCCCAAGTGCAGCTCCGCCACAGCCTGTCCCACGAGCGACTGCACCGACTGCGTAGCCACGGCCTGAGCGAGTTCCTCGAAGACGTAATACGCGGCTTGGTACTTCTCACCACCCTAGAAAATCAGCGACCATTGTTAAACCCGTAGACCGCACCCACCTGTCGCATGCCTACCCACGACTCCACAATATTAACCAGCAAACTGTCCTGCGCCCACTTGCGCGCCTGAGCTGCCTCCTTAGCCGCAAGATCCGCCCGGTTCTGCTGCAGGTGGATCTGCACAATGAGCGCGACGGCGTCAAGACTGCCCTGGTGTTTCGACAGCAGCGCCAACGCCTCGTCCACGTGCCCCGCGGCCGCAAGGACAGTTCCGCACAGCAACTGCACCGTGAGGTTGTCCGGCACCTTCGTGCCGAGGGCCTGCGCCTTCTCCAGGGCGCCGGAGGATCCCTTCAAGTATTCGGTGAGGACTTGCACGGCCGCGAGGTCAGGCTCCGACTCGCCCTTGACGTCGGCGAGCACTTCGTCGTATTGTCCGAGCGCGAGGCGGGCGCGGAGTTGGAGAACGCGAGCGGGGAGGGCGTTGGAGGGGGAGAAGGACGAGGTGTCGAAGTCGGCGACTTGTTGGTATTGGCCCTGGTGGAAGGCGTTGTGGATGTTGACGAGCTCTGGACGGTCAGTGGTATACAGAGAGCCTAACAATTGACGTACCTCCTTCCGCCGAGTACGGATCCATAGCGGCGGCGGTGTAAAGGACAAAGAGTGAGTGGATGAGGGCGAGGACGAGGCAGACGACTTTTCCGAGACACGTGGTGCAGAAGGACGGGGGCGTGCGATTCGCGAATGGCGAGTGCGCGCGGTGGTCGACGTTGCATGGAGTCACGTGATTGGCATCACACATCTTGACCGATTTGATGGTGGATGGCGGACCACTTTTGAGACGGGGAAGCGTCTATATGGTCTATGTACTTCTACTGGGGCGTATCATGTCGTCCGTTATTTTTGTCTATTCCCCTCCAGTGCCCATCTCCTGTGTCTACCAGAGTTCACCAGTGTCCATCCCCACCAGTGCCCTTTTCCTCAGTGCTCTGCCACCAGGCCACCCGGTGCCAATCCCACCTGCAATATCCATCTGACAACAGGCTACCTGCCATGGATCCATCTGAGTTCAGTTTAGGATCATCCAGAGGGCCGAATCCGGGTCGGGCGGGCAGCGTAGCAGCCACCAAACGTAGCAGCCACACAGCATAGCGGCCCCGACGTAGCGGGCACCGACGTAGCGCCCCAACGCAGCGCGTCCAACGTGGCCTACAGATAGTCCTTCTTCTTGCTCGTCCGCGTGTACTGGTTCAGGTGCCACTCCACGTCGCCATCCTTGTTCTCCAGCGTCCCGGCGCGAATCTCAAACAGCTTCATCGTCATGCGCGGGCCAACCTCCGCCAGCTCTACACTCTGGTGACCGGTCTGGACGAAGACGTGGTGGCGCACCTCGACGCTGTCCTCGATGTTCTTGAATGTCACCACGCGGTTGCCCACCTTCGCGCCATTCTCGCGCGGTGGGAAGATGTGCTTCAAAATTTGCACGATGCGCTTGCCCAGCGTCGTTGTGAAGCCCTCGAAGATCAGATGCGGGTAGGCCTCGCTGACCGTGCCGCGCGCCGAGTTGGGGATGTCGGCACGCAGGACGACGTTGTGCAGCGAAAACGAGGCCGTCGGTCCGTGCGGCAGGTGCGAGATGGTCAGTGCCGTTGGTGTGCCACGGTGCTCGTGCAGCAAGATCACGTCCGTCAAGTCCGCGGCCTTTGCCGACGATACGAGGTTCGGCAGCACAAGGTTGCCGCGGTTGAGGCGAATGGCCGTCGGCAACAGCAAACGGACCTCTTTGGCGAATGTCGACAGACGAGATGACGGGTCGCGCGATGTGGAGACAAGAATGCGGGGGTCGCGGATGCCGCTCAGAGCCGCGTACTCGTCATCGAGTTGCAGCTCATCCTGTGCGCTGCGGTCTGCGCGCGCCTCATCAAACTTGTAGTCGGCTCGCAAGGCCTTGTCGTTGGCGATTTCGGGGTCGAGTGGTTTGCCGCTGGCGAGCGCGGCTTTGAGCTTGGAGCGTTTGGCCGCGATTTCGGCATCGCGGAGCGTGAGGGCACGCCGGTAGATGTAGTCGCGGCGCTCGCGGGCTTGCCTGCGCTGAGGCTATTAGCAGTGGACTTTGAAGGGACGCAGGACGTACAATCATGATTGTGTTGGGTGGTTCAGACCGTGGTTGTGCAGACGGTGTGCAGAAGCCGCGTACAAAGCGACCGTTGAAGGCGGGATCAAACGTAAAAATTGTCGGCCCATTTTTGCCGCCGATGCCCAGACTTGCAGGAACCACCGCACCAGCCAACCATCCCGCAACCATCGACATCCCACCAACACCACCATCACGAATACCTCCATGTACTTCAACTGCACACAACGCTGACCACCACGCCACCATGGAGGGCGCTTTCACCCACCTCGGGAACCATCTGGTCTCCGACTCCACGTCTAACATCAACGCCGGTGACGATGAGAGCATTCTCGATGGCAACTTTGGCCGCCTTGCCCCCCGCCGCCGGCAGGACGACGATGAAGAAACGGATGTTTTCGACGACGACGACATGGAAAGCATGGCGAGCATGGCCGTCGACCGCAACGGTAAAACGCCGAAGCAGGAAGAGACCGAGCTGCCGCCACACGCCTGCGCGTAGGTTTCCCGTAAATCTACGCTATCTATGATATCAAGCTAAGGATCAGTTACTGCGGCATCCACAACACGTCCAGCGTCGTTAAGTGCCTCGCCTGCAACAAATGGTTCTGCAGCGCGCGCGGCAATACCTCTTCGTCCCACGTCGTCAACCACCTTGTCCGTGCCCGTCACAAGGAAGTCCAGCTGCACCCGTCGTCGTCCCTCGGTGACACCGTTCTGGAGTGCTACAACTGTGGCGTTAAGAACGTGTTCCTGCTGGGCTTCATCCCGGCCAAGTCGGATACCGTCGTCGTGCTTCTCTGTCGCCAGCCTTGCGCGGCGATGCCGTCATCCAAGGACATGAACTGGGACACCTCCCGCTGGCAGCCCCTCATTGAGGACCGCTCGTTTCTGCCGTGGCTCGTTGCGCAGCCGTCGGATCAGGAACAGCTGCGCGCTCGCCATCTCAGCCCGCAGATGATCGTCAAGCTTGAAGAAATGTGGAAGGAGAACGCGAATGCGACCATTGCGGACCTCGAAAAAGGGGCCGGCGTCGATGACGAGCCGGCTCCGGTGCTTCTGCGCTACGACGATGCATACCAGTATCAGAATGTGTTCGGGCCTCTCGTTAAAATCGAGGCTGACTACGACCGCAAGCTCAAGGAGAGCCAGTCCCAAGACGGGCTCATCGTGCGCTGGGACTACGGACTCAACAACAAGCATCTCGCGAGTTTCGTTCTCCCAAAGCTCGAGCTCGGCGATGTCAAGCTGGCCGTCGGTGATGAGATGCGCCTGCGCTACACTGGCGAGTTGCGCCCGCACTGGGAGGGTGTCGGTTACGTCATCAAGATTCCTAACAACCAGTCGGACGAAGTCACGATCGAGCTGCGCACCAAGGGCGACCACAAGTCTGTGCCCACCGAATGCACGCATAATTTCACGGCGGACTACGTATGGAAGGCGACGTCGTTTGACCGCATGCAGCACGCAATGAAGACGTTCGCCATTGATGAGATGAGCGTGTCGGGCTACATATTCCACCGCCTGCTCGGCCACGAGGTCGCTGCGGCGCCGATGAAGACACAGCTGCCGCGCAAGTTCAGCGTCCCAGGGCTCCCGGAGCTCAACGGTAGCCAGATCAATGCTGTCAAGAGCGTCCTTCAGAAGCCGCTATCCCTCATCCAGGGGCCGCCGGGTACCGGCAAGACCGTGACCTCTGCCACCATCATCTACCACCTTGCTAAGATCAACGGTGGCCAGGTGCTTGTCTGCGCGCCGTCCAACGTCGCGGTCGACCAACTTTGCGAGCGTATCCACCGCACCGGACTCAAGGTCGTGCGTGTGACGGCCAAATCGCGCGAGGATGTTGAGTCACCTGTGGGCTTCCTCTCGCTGCACGAGCAGGTCCGCATGAACGACACTAGTGTCGAGCTCAACAAACTCAACCAGCTTAAGGCCGAGCTCGGCGAGTTGTCGAGCCAGGACGAGAAGAAGTTCAAGCAGCTAACGCGCGCCGCCGAGCGCGAGATTCTTAGCAATGCGGATGTCATCTGCTGCACGTGCGTCGGCGCTGGCGACCCGCGGCTGTCCAAGTTCAAATTCCGTACCGTGCTCATCGACGAGTCTACCCAGTCGGCTGAACCCGAGTGCATGATCCCCCTCGTGCTCGGCTGCAAGCAGGTAGTCCTCGTTGGTGACCACCAGCAGCTCGGGCCGGTCATCATGAACAAAAAGGCGGCCAAGGCTGGCCTCAACCAGTCGCTGTTCGAGCGTCTCGTCATTCTTGGATGTGCGCCGATCCGCCTGCAGGTACAGTACCGTATGCATCCTTGCTTGTCCGAGTTCCCGTCCAACATGTTCTACGATGGATCGCTGCAAAACGGCGTCACCATGCAGCAGCGCCTGCGCAAGGACATTGACTTCCCGTGGCCGGTCGCCGACTCGCCCATGATGTTCTGGTCCAACCTCGGCAACGAAGAAATATCCGCGTCCGGGACGTCGTACCTCAACCGCACCGAGGCCACGAACGTCGAGAAGATCGTGACGCGCTTCTTCAAGGCCGGTGTGCACCCACAGGACATCGGCATCATTACGCCGTACGAAGGGCAGCGCAGCTACATCGTCAGCTCGATGCAGACCAACGGCACGTTCAAAAAGGAGAACTACAAGGAAATTGAGGTGGCATCCGTAGATGCATTCCAGGGCCGTGAGAAAGACTTCATTGTGCTCTCCTGCGTACGCTCGAACGACCATCAGGGCATCGGCTTCTTGAGCGATCCTCGCCGCCTCAACGTGGCCCTGACCCGCGCCAAATACGGTCTGGTCATCCTCGGGAACCCCAAGGTCCTGTCCAAGCATCCACTCTGGCACTACCTGCTGCTTCACTTCAAGGAGCGCAACTGCCTCGTCGAGGGTCCACTCTCCAACCTTCAGGTCTCACTCCTCCAGTTCAGCCGGCCGAAGCAGAGCTACCGCGGCCCGCAGCGCTACCAGATGGCGTACCAACACGCCTCCAGCATGACACGCGGCCGTGGCCCGCGCTCCGAGTACACGGATAACAGCTCGATCGTTGGCTATATTCCGGATGACGTATCGTCGGTGCATTCCACGCTCGGTGGTGTCGGACTGCCAACCAACTATCCCCCGATGTTCTCCAACTTCACGGAATCTTGGCCGCAGCTCCCGGCGCGCAAGAAGGGCAACGGCGTCGGCAGCGTGGCGGGCGAGTCTGTCGTCAGCGAGCTCACGGACCTCAACGGCAGCATCTCGCAAGGCGGAGTCAGCCTCTCAGGGCTGAGCATCAACGACAGCAAGCCGGCGAGTCTGAGCCAGTCGGACAGACTCAAGCGGTACGTCGAGTCAAACGGGCGCAACGAGGCGACATACCGGGCGCCGGTGCGCGACGACGACGAGCGCAGCATCTCGACAGCGTTTGCAAGCCAGATTGGCGGGACGGGTGCGTACGATTGAGGGTCTTCTCGTTTATTGCTCGACACATACTCAGGTCATCACCGCCGGGCGCTCCGCAGCGTTTGAAGCTCGCACCACCTGGCAAGGCGCTAATTGTCGCACAGAGTCGATTGCACCAGGGCAGCGTGAGCTCGGCTACTGGCCGTATTACTAGCTGCTGAAGCGAAAGCGCGGCGCGCGTTAGGCGGCTGCTGGGGTGGGTTGGTGGCATGGCGCTAGTTTGCGTTTCGCGGTCTGGCCGGCTGCTAGTTGCTGAGGGCTGGCTGGCGTCGAAGGAGCTAGGTAGCGAGGAATGTATCTTTCAGCTTTGCTCGCGTGAGTGCATACGTGACAATGGGATCGCGGCTTCGAGGAATGTATCTTTCAGGTTTGCTCGCGGGCTTGGTGACAAAATGGGGGATCTTGGCTGCGATGAATGTATCCTTCAGTTTTGCTGGCGGGCTTGGTGACAAAATGGGGGATCTTGGCTGCGTTGAATGTATCTTTCAGCTTTGCTCGCGTGATAATGGGGGATCTTGGCTGGAATGAAGACATTTGCGCAGGATGAGGTTCTTATGCTACAGGATAACGACGGTTGATATGACAACGCATATGTGGCTTTCCTCCTGAGGAGTACATCCGTATATTCTTTGAGCTGCACAGCGAACACCTCTCCCAAATCTAAGACCCGCATACCGCCGTTGCAGCACAATCTCGAATGGCGCACTGCACGCTGCCATATCGCGCCAAGCCCCCGCATTGCGCCGGTGCACCTGGGAGCCGCAGCTTGTTCCCAAGCGGCGCGGCACTGACGCAGCTATTTGCGGTACGGGCCTGCAGCTCGAGCTGCCCTTCTCTGCCTCACGCAGCACGCGCATATCTCACCGTCATGATCCCCCGACATACCGCGCACCTGGTCTGCGGGGCCTCGATCGCCGCCGTCGGCCGATCGCTGCAGCGTGGTCATACCGGGAGGCCAGCGCGGGTGGCATTTGCATTAATTCTAGCATGACCTAGAACTACAGTACGGTATACGGTACTGGTACGGTAGGGCCGCGGACACACGGTTCGCTAGCTTTATCGCGGGCCAGATGGCAGGGTCACATCGGCGTCGTAGCGCCGGGCAAGGCTGATGGGAATACGGCCGGCGCTAGCCGCGCAGAGACTGGTTCACTGCGGTACCCCACGCGCGGCACGAGCAAACCCCACGGCGAGATCATGGCATTTCAGGCGGGCCGGGGCGCATTCCCTTTGTGGCTGGTGGGGGATGCGGGGCTAGGCGGTTAAGGTGTGGGAGGGCGGGGCTTGGGTGTGCTTGTGAGGGTTTTTTTGGGGTGGGCTAGGCTGGTTTGGGGAGGTGGATTGCGGGGTCGGTAGGGGGGGGGGGATACGAGGGTAGGGTGCGGGAGTGGTGATGAAGGCGAGGTGGGGAGAGTTGAGCACGACGGAGATGGCCGCTGGTTGTTCACGATGGGGAATAAAACTGGTGGTATGAGATCTGAGTTTTGCGATGCACAGTGGGATGAGAGTGGCGACACTTCGTAGATATGCTCTTCATACGGTGGTAATTATGGCGATATGTCCAAATTAGGCCTACACTGTCGGCGAAATTGTGGCCCAGGACGAGCGCCAGCGATAGGCCTCGGCGCCGTGAATGGCCAGCGAAACAAGCACGTAACTAGGAGGCCTTGTCACGGCTTGATCGCAGGGTTGGCGTGCGGGCCCGTCCCACCTGCAGACTCTGGACTCGGCCACTCCGAATAACAGGACGGCAAGCGGGATAATCGACTGAGATAGGCCGAGAGGCGATAGAAGATTTCCAGAACACATCCCGCGTGCGGGATCAACAACACGACACCCGGAGCTGTGCCCGGAAGCGGGTGAGATGGCCGTGGTGTTTTGGGGGGGGGGGTATGCGCAATATACTCGGCCTGGAATTTTCCGCGAGGGGCGGATCTCGCTGCCCTGCGCCGAGGAGGAGTGCGTGCGAGCTGTGCCTCGCGGCTTGAGTCTGCCTCATGCGGGAGGTGTTGCACGAGGCTGGTACGGCTGGATCGCTGGCAGGATTGGCAGAGACAAAGATAGCTCGTCCGCGATACCAGATCCTACAGGACAATCATCAGTCGACGCAAAGAAAGATACGGCAGTGGGGAGATGAAAGAAATTTGTCCACTCGAAATCATACCGAGTCCCGCCGTCTGACGGGTGCGATCATCCACCCATCTGGTTATCGTTCGCGTATGAGGCGTGATAACTCCGCAGCGCCATTCGAAGCCCTCGACCACTCCCCATCCCGCGTTCCAGCCCACGCAATGACCGGGGCAGACACCGACGCAGAGGCAAACGCCAACGTTGCATGCAGCTCTTCGCATCAACCAACCAGCCTTCACGAAGCCCAGCCTCAGCCTGTCCGCCCATATGCGACCCCCCCCTTCCTGCTAGAGCCCGCGTGCTCGCTTCTTCCCTGCATATAAGGACCGAGCGGTAGTACCACCATGCTCCCCCCACAAGCAACGACCGGGTAGCTGTCCCGTCCCCAATATCCATTCATATACCGGTGGTCCCCGTTGGCCTCCCACCTCCCCACAACATCACCATGTCCGACAAAGAGAAGCAGGAGTACGATGCGGCCGAGACGCCCGCCCACCACGGCGAGCAGCCTATGCGCAAGGGCAGCGTTGGCATCGCCGAGGCGGCCGACTTGTATGGCAACATCCAGCAGGCCGAGGAGTACGGCTACGTGCAGCGAGGGTGAGTTGTCCTTCCGTTTGGTTGGCCGTCGTCGCTGACCATCAAGGCTCAAATCGCGCCACATCCAGTTCATCGCCCTCGGAGGCACCATCGGCACAGGTCTCTTCCTCGGTATCGGCACTGCGTTCGCGAAGGCCGGGCCGCTGTCCGTCCTGCTCGGATACTCCTTCACCGGCCTCGCCGTCTTCGCCATGATGCAGTGCCTCGGCGAAATGGCCACCTGGCTGCCGCTGCCGGGTGCGATCCCGCAGTACTGCGCGCGCTACGTCGACCCCGCCATGGGCTTCGCCGTGGGATGGAACAACTGGTACCAGAGTGCAATCACGCTGTGCGCTGAGATTTCGGCCGCGGCTATCGTCATTGGGTTCTGGAACGACGAGATCAACATGGCGGCCTGGATCACCATCATCATCGTGTTGGTGGTGTGCTTGAACATCTTCGCCGTGTCCATTTACGGCGAGGCTGAGTTCATCTTCGCTAGTATCAAGATCATAACCATTGTCGGCCTGCTGCTGCTCGCGCTCATCCTCGATCTCGGGGGTGGGCCGTCGCATGACCGTCTTGGGTTCCGGTACTGGAAGCATCCCGGCGCGATGAAGGAGTACGTCGGCAAGGGCGACACCGGCCGTTTCCTCGGTCTGTTCTCGACCCTCGTGAACGCTGCCTTCAGCTACGGTGGTGTCGAGATGGTCGCCGTCGCCGCCGGCGAGGCTGAAGATCCGCGCCGCAACATCCCCAAGGCGGTGCGCCGTGTCTTCTGGCGTATCCTCTTCTTCTACGTGCTCGGTTCCCTGGCCATTGGTGTCCTGGTCCCATCGAACGACGACCGGTTGTTGAACGGTGGTGTCGGTAGGATCCTCCCCCTGTCTTAACGGTCAGTGCTAACAATGTAGGCGCCGCTGCCTCCCCATGGGTCATCGCCATCTACCGCGCTGGTATCCCCGTGCTCCCAAGCATCATCAACGCCGTGATCCTGACCTCCGCCTCTTCTTCCGCCAACGCCTTCCTGTACACCGGCTCGCGCTACCTCTTCGGCGTGGCGCAGATCAAGCAAGCGCCGCAGTTCCTGCTCAAGTGCAGCAAGACGGGCGTGCCGTACTACTGCGTCGCCATCACCGCGTCGGTCTCGCTGCTGACATACATGAGCGTGTCGACGGGCGCGAATGACGTCTTCATCTGGTTCCAGAACCTGACCACCATCGCGCAGCTCTTCACCTGGTGCAGCATCTGCGTTGCGTACCTGCGCTTCCGGTCCGCCATGCTGGCGCAGGGCGTCAACCGCGACACGGACGTGGTGTTCAAGTCGAAGTTCCAGCCGTACACGGCGTGGTTTGCGCTGCTCTACTTTGGCATGATCATCGTGTTCAACGGGTGGAAGGTGTTCACCAAGGGTAACTGGACCGTCAGCGATTTCCTGACCGCTTACATCGGCATTCCCATCTACTTCGGCCTGTACCTCTTCTGGCGCATCTTCAAGCGCACCAAGTTTGTCAACCCGGCTGAGGCTGATATTTGGAGTGGCAAGGCGGCGCTGGATGCCGAGGTATGGCCGGAGCATATCCCGAAGAACTTCATTGAGAAGGTGTGGTACTGGATTGCGTAGGGCGGGCGGAGCGAATATCCACGAGGTTGTAGTAATGATAGTGTCTCTCCATTGTGATATCTGGCATAGGTGAACTGTGCAAATGCGCTCTGCAATGTTTTGTCGCGAGTTTGTTTGAGGTCAGAAACTCTTGTGGGGCTCTGATGTCTCTTATGTAACTCAGCACATGTACTTGACTAGCTCAGCCTTCCACGCCCTACGAATGACAACGCCACAACACGTGGGCTTGCTACACGACATTTACTCATCGTCGGAATTATAGTCCGGATCCAGATTTACCCCGCAAATAGCACACACGTCCACGTTGAAAACTCGTACCGACGTGTCGTCGCTTGCCGCTGCTAAGTAAGTGTTCCCGAGGTTGCCGAATCTCCAAGCGAGTTGATTCACCGCCTTGGAAGGTGCAAGCAAAGCATCCATTTGGAAGCTTACCATCATCTCCAGTGATGATGGCCGTAAACGACACAGCACAATGCCGCCCGTCTCCAGCCCATAGGCTAGAATAGGACTATCGCAGATCGGCAGGTGGTGGAACGCCACCGCAGTGACGGGATGCTCTGCAGTGATGGTCGTCACGCACTGCACCTCCTCATCACCCACCTCCCAGACCTTAACCACCTTGTCCCTCCCCGCCGTCGCAAACACCAGACCAGCACACGGAGGCGCCCACGCCGCATCCAGAATCATCCGTGCATGCGCCTTAGGATTTGAGAAGCCCAGCCCCCACTCCTCCCGCTTATTCTTCTTCCACAGCGCCCACTGCCGGTCGCGCCCCACGGACAGCAGAAACTCGTTCTTGTATGAAAACTCCATCGCCGTGACGGTAAGCGAGTGCGCGCGCAGGGCCGGTTTAATCTCGTACCAGTCCCTCGTGTCGTAGAGGCGGATGACGGCGTGGTCGATGGAGCTCGCACGACAGGCCGTAGCCACAAACCTGCCGTCTTCGCTGGCCGCGACAGCAGAGATCTCGTAGCCGTGGCCGTAGAGCTTCTCGACCTCGGGCCAGAGCATGTGCCGGGCAAGCTGGTCTTCGAGGGGCGGGTGGGAGAGATCATACACGGCTTTGTGCGGTGCGGGGGTGGGGTTTTCCTCGTCCGCGGCGTCTTCAATGGTTTTATTCGAGAGACCGAGGACCGGAATGTTCGCTGCATCTGGCAGTGGGCCATCTGGGAGAACGATGTCGCATAGTCGGTGCAGCATATCTGCCACCGCGGCCGGCTCCTGAAACACGCGAAGCAGCTTCTCGTCCGCGCCAGACACGAAGCGCGTCCCGTCGACGGACGCAATACAGTTGAGATCGTACCCATGGATCTGCGGCCGCGAAAACTCGTGCCACGACTTAAGACCATCGCGCTCCCACTCGGCGTGCAGGCGTGTTGTCTGGTCGAATCCCGTCGACAGCATGTAGGTGTGACCGGCGAACGACAGCGCCTTGACCTCGCCGGTGTGGCCACTTACACCAACGTCTTGCGTCCACTGCTCGCCCCGCCGCCAGAGCCGCCAGCTGCCCGTACGGCCAAGGCTGACAACGGCGTCTGCCTCCGGCGACCACAGGCCTGTCCAAAAGCCGCCGGTGCTGCCGGTTGCAGTCGTTGAGCCCTTTTGCGCGCTGACATCGCCGAGGCGGGCGACGGACATCCAGATACCAGACTGCGGGTCGACTTCCCATATTGAGAGCGAGTTGTCGGCTGATGCGGTGAGGAGCTGCAGTTTGCCGTCTGAGGTGTGCCACGAGGCGGAGAAGATCCAGTCTTCGTGGCCGAGCAGAAGTGCTTCGAACGTTACAGAGTATTTCTGCTCGTTCACTTCGAAGCGATGGGCTTTGTTGGAGAGGGACTTGCCTAGAATGCCGAGGGTTGGATCTGCGGCGCGGCTTGCGGGGAGGTCCAGTCCCTGGTGGACTCGCCAGAGCCGGATGTACCGGTCCTGGCTGGCAGAGGCGAGCAGGAGATCGTCTGAGTCGAGCTCCTTCGTAAATGCGAGCGATCGGATCCAGCCTTCATGGCCGGAGAGCGTAGCCGCCAAGCTGAATTCGTCATTTTTGGAAGTGTAGACCTGGATCGAGTTTCGAGTGCCCCCAACAGCCAGAACATACGACTTGTCGTCAAGCCGTGCGAGGGAAAGGGCGAGTGGAAAGTATTTGGGGGAGAGAGAGATGGCCTGCAGGAGAATGATGTCGTCTCCATCAAGCCTCCATATGTGGACAGTCCCGTCGGCGGCTCCACTGACGAAGATGTCAGACCCGCCGAGGACTGCCATGCACTTGACTGAGGACTGGTGGGCATCAACACATTTGATCGGGCGGAACAGGCCGATGCCATCACTGCCTAGAATTAGTCGCCAGAGTCGGATAGTCTTGTCATCGGATCCGCTGAGAAGATTATCTCCGGGCAAAAATTTGACTACGTTCACTGCAGCCGAATGCCCCGACAGGAGCTGGAATATGCCTTCCTTCTTGGGATCCTACTCCATTAGCTGCGTCTAGGCGGCAGTTCGCGAGAGAAATACAGATGTTGGAGACAAAACGTACTAGAGGCTCCCAAAAAGCGATGTTGTTATCTGCACCGAAAGCTAGAACGTCGGTGTAATTGTATTGGTCCCAGTCGGCGGCACCAGGGTGTCGGTTTCCACCCACACTGATGTATTCGTGCTTGACCTTCAGTTTAGGCTTCATGGTTGACGATGTTTTGATCTTGGAGAAGCAAGATGCTGTCAGGGTGCTGGCCATGGACGTCACGTGGAAAGAGTCACCGAATTTTTGATCGACCAGCACCAAACCTCAGAGAGTGAACACATACAAGATGGCCGAAACTAAGCCTGAGACCGTTGATGTCATGGATATAACTGTGGAATTTACGTGCGTATCACCTCCGGTGACGCCAAATCTAACTCTTGCAGAGGCGGTCTTGAGATGCTCTTCTCCAACAAGCGGAAACACAATATATCGCTGCCTAGCAAAGATGCCTCCGGAGCACCTGCAAATATCAACTTCCTGGTGGAGTATCTCTGCAAGCACGTCATGAAGGACCCAAGAAAGGACCTCTTTGTGCTGGACGATACTGTGTAGGTTGCTGTTATCGCTCAGTCACATAGCTGACGTCTCAGGCGGCCGGGCATCCTCGTTTTGATAAACGAGGCCGACTGGGAGCTTGAGGGTGAGGGCGAATATGCGGTCCAGAAGGGGGATAACATCATCTTCGTCTCGACACTCCACGGCGGTTGATGGCGGAAGCAAAGTGGGATGGCATGTTGACGCACTCAGCGGAGAGGAAAACGAACGAAAGGTCGCACGAATGCGTTGGACGGAGACGTCACCGAGCTCGTCTAGATACGAGGTGATACTCTAAGGCTGGAAACTGCCCTGGCTGGATGCCGCAACGTTAGTTGGACTTGGGTCATTTTGAAGTGTTTAGATTTCGAGGGTTAGGGGGTCTGCTAAGGATCACGAAGAAGATGTAGCCCAACATCTTCTTTCAAACGCAAAAATCATGATAATCTTTGCTACACTCCTCATACCTTTATACTACATATAAAAATGAAGAGAACGACAAGTTTCATTCATTGATACCATTACATCTCATTACTTCTATCTCTAAACCCTCGATATCTCCTGAAGGTGAGAACGGCATAGACAATTCCACAGTACCATCTTATCGATAACGCGGCCTTCAACTCATCACGTGTTAACGTGAAGATGTAAGACACGCTTCGCGGCATGACGTGCCCTTCACAATTCCAAAGCTCCGACACCCGACGCTCATGACAAGCATCCACCGCACGCTCGCTACAACCCGCCACTCCACTCACTGCAAACTACCACTGCGACGCCCAGCGCAGAGACACCACGATGGCGGGAACGCCGATCGTTATCTCGGATTCTGACTCCGAAGATGAGGAGATGAAGCGGGCAATCGAGCTTTCTTTGCAATCACCCACGGAGGTTGACCAGCACGATGAAGAACTGCGGTACGCCATTGAGCTGTCCATGCAAACAGCCCAGGCCGAGGAAGCTTCTCAGCATGCTGAGGTAAGTCTCCCATCGTCGCACCATCTCTCTTAACACCGACAGAGCTCTGAGCGCGCTCAAGAGACGCAACCGGCCCCGCAGCCAGTAAAACCCTCGTTGTCAGCGAATCCTCTCCTCGGCCTCGACCGCAAAGCGATGGAAGAAGAACGCCTTGCGCGGCAGGCAGCGCGTAAGCGTGATAAGTCTATCTCTCCGCCGCCGCTGCGTCGCGATAACCTAGAGGTCAAGCGGCCTCGTACTGGTCCGAACAACTTCAAGGCAAAGGCAGACACGCGTACACTGGACAACGGCACGAGCGCACCGTTAACGGGCCTCCGATATCCCAACGGAGTCCTCAAGCGCACGCGGGACCCAGCCAACCCAACGCCTGACGACATTACAATCGAAGAGGTACTTGTTAAGGAGCGACTCAAGACGGCTGTTTTCAGCGCCTTTATGTGGGATGTTCCGTGGTTCTTTTCAAAACTTGATATGCTCACAACAAACATGGTCTTGGTGATGCAGGGCAAAACGGCACTCGACAGGGAAAACACGACACGGGAACTCGCTGCCTGGGGCTTGCCCAATGTTCGACTCTGTTTTCCTCCACAGATGGGGCCATACACATGCATGCACTCCAAACTCATGCTGTTGTTCTATGAGACGCACATGCGCATTGTAGTTCCTTCAGCGAACCTCCTTGATTTCGATTGGGGCGAGACCGGGATCATGGAAAACACCGTGTTCCTCATCGATCTGCCGCGCCTCGGACAGACTTCAAATGGGGAAGTGCTTCAGTCGGAGGACGATCTTACATTCTTTGGGAAAGAGCTGCTGCACTTCATTAAGGCGCAAGGTCTCCAAGAAAGGGTTTGGAAGGGCGTGCTCAACTTCGATTTCTCAAAGACCAACCATCTCGCCTTTGTCCACAGCATTTACGGCGGCAACATGGACGTGGACGCGCTCCGCACTGGATTTCCCGGTCTGGCGAGGGCCATCAAAAACCTAGGTCTCCAGACAGAGGATACTGAAGTCGACTTCGCTGCCTCCTCGATCGGCAGCCTCGATGATCTGTACATATCCAACATCTACCGCGCCGCCCAGGGAAAATTTACCATGCCTAGCGAAGCAAAGGCTCGCCTCGCTGCGTCCAAGCACTCAGATCACTTCCGGCTTTACTTCCCGACCCACGACACGGTAGCCCGCAGCCGGGGTGGAATAAGGAACGGCGGCACCGTGTGCTTTCAGCGTAGCTACTGGGAAAAGCCGACATTTCCCCACGGTATATTCCGTGACTATGTGTCGACCCGTCCCGGGCTGCTTAGCCACAACAAGCTGTTGTTTGCCCGTGGTCACAACAAGGACAAGGAGAAGGTGGCGTGGGTGTACGCTGGTAGTGCGAACTGCTCGTCGAGCGCGTGGGGCCGGCTCACTCAGCCGAAAGCCTCTCTGAAGTTGACTTGTAGTAATTGGGAGTGCGGGGTCATCTTTCCCGTCGATGCTTCGGATCGGGATCTGAGCGACTTAGGCAAGGCGTTTGAGGGAGTTATTGTTCCGCCTTTCGAATACCCAAGTACGGCGTTTGGAGAGAGGATGCCCTGGTTCTTCATGGAGCGGCATTAAGGGCCTGGTTCTCTGTGGGCGGCGTAAGGACCTGGTCCTCTATGGGCGGCGTAAGAATCTGGTTCTACGGAATGGATATGAACGATTCAATAGATGCATTCCGAACTGCAATTATTCTTGTAATGCCCATCAGTCGAGCTCGTCTAATCCCCGTAAAACCCGGTCATCGGCACGGCGCAACCACCCCCCGGCTAGCGCGCGTAACAACCAGGCTGCCCAGAACCGCATCGGCAGAACACAGCACAACATCGTCATTCTTCCGCATCCGCAAGCCCACATGTCTGCGCTCAACAATCCCGCGTCACGCGGCGCTCCACTGCAGCAACCGCGACGCTCGAATAAGCGCAAGCGCACCCTCCCGCCCCAGCACCAGATCCCGCTCCAAGTCGCCGCAACGAGTCCGGCGGCCGTGTACCGCGTCGGGGAGCGGAGTAAGGGCCTGCCGCTGGCGGTCGTGCATGTTATACTCGGATATGTGGGTTTGCATTGAAGGTCTGAGGACGGAGGCTGACGGCAGCAGTTAGATGATTTGGGTGATCTGGCGCGCGTGACGCGCGCGAGCAAGTTGCTTTACTACATGACGCTGCCACGATTGTACGAGCGGGTGACGTTGCGGAGTTATACGGAGATGCGGTATCGGGACGGACGGCCGGAGGGGTTTGGGGGGGGGAGTCCGTTTGCGGCGGCGTTGGATGGGTTGGCGAGTAGGGGGTATGCGGGGTATGTGAAGAGGTTGAGGTTGTGTGGGGAGTGGAAGGAGGTGGATGTGGAAGACTTTCGGAGGGGGAGGGTGCCGGATAATACTATGATGTTGAATATTGTGGTTAAGGCGGCGGTGGAGAAGATGGTTAATTTGAGGGCATTCAGGTACGTTTTCTGCGCGTGAGGGGGTCGCGCCTTTTGCGAGAGGCAGAGCTGACGGAATAGTTGGGAGCTCAACACTAAGCCCCTCAGCACTGTTTATCAGGGCCTCGCGAGTCACCAGCTTACGTCGCTGACGCTGAAGTTCCCCAAGAGTCGCATACCGCGCCCGTCGGTCGTCATCCCTGCGATACCCACACTGCTCTACCTCCACCTCATCGATATCGATCCCCTATGCTACCCCGACGACGTCTCAGTCCTCCTCCTACACGCACAAAAGCTGCAAGATCTGCGACTAGAGTGGAGCGCGCGCATCCGCGAAGAGCGGGAGACAAGCGTGTCACTACACTCCTACTTCGGGCGATGCGTAGCCGCAGGCGTCAAACTGCAACTGCAGCACATCTCCTTCAAAAACCTCTACGCACGCGAAGACTCAGTCATCAAACGCGCAGTCGATCTCACCAAACTCGAATCCATGACCATGATCAACGGCATCGACCGCTCCGACCCAACCACCGTCTTCGTCGACAACACCTGGCGCGCCGATCCCGAACACCTCAAGGCAGTCAAGAGTCTAAAGCGCTACCGCAGCGACCGGATCAACTTCGGTGCCTCCTCCCCCATAACCGTCTTCTCAGGCCTGGAGGAGATATACATGGTCAGCGCCGCGCAAACCACGCCTCCCACGCCCGCCCCCTCCGATGCCACGAGCCCCGTATCGCCCGCGTCGGCACCCCTCTCCGTGCCGGACTGCGTGAATGCAGCGTCTGACTTCATCGCCGCTGTGATCACGCGCCACGGCTGCACTATCAAGAAACTGCTGCTCCCGGATAGGTGGCCGCTCTCCATCACGGCGGTCAAGCAGTTGCTGGCCAGCTGCCCGCAGCTCGAGCAGCTGGGCGTCGCTTTAGAGGATCCAGGCTTCGAGCCGACGGCCGCGCTCATGGCCGCGGCGCCGCGGCTCAAGGCGCTGCGGGTGCTGGTAAGGTCGGGCCCGTTCTGGGACCTGTTCAACAGGATTGGGGTCGAGATGCACGCCGTGGGGATCGGAGTCAGGCTAGGCAAGGTCGAGGGGCTGAGGTGGATTGGTGTTGGCACGCATTGCTTTGAGATTGGGGATGAGGTTGATGGGGAGACGGGGCGGAAGGCGGTGCGCGTGGTGGGGTTTGAGGAGGCGTGTCGGACGCTGGAGATTTTTGCGATGGATAGTCGGGATATTGGGGGCGGGGAGATTTTTTAGGAGGGAATTGGTTGGATCTGGGGGCCGGGTGAGCGCGCGTGGGGGGGGGCTGTGTGGTGTGCGGTGCAACGGTTGGTGTTGGTTGGGTAGGTGGCACGGAGGGCATGTCGTGGTTGATGCATTTAGGAGCGATGGGCGGAGTTTGGGCGGTTGTGGTCTTACGAACGGGCGATTGCGATCTGACGATGTTTGTCACGCTGCGTCACGATCTGCGGACGGGATGCATGGCGACTAGGGAGGCTTAAGATGGATACCTAAGTTTGGGACTGCTTCTTCCAGCTAAGAGGCTAAAATAGAAAGCAAACATCACGGACTGCCGCATCGGGATCCCCTGTCCCGGGGGCCGAAGTGATGATGAGGTTTGTATCCGGCGCTTGCTACGTTCCGAATGAGCCGCTTCGCTGGCTGCTGTTGCTGAATCCGGCAGTTCGCATTCCCGAACACCCGGGGAAAGCGGCACACGAGCTGGAGCATCCCTGCCCTTGCACAACTCGTGACGATCCCCAGGGTGGCTCCGTGCCATGCAAGGCACGCGCCTTCCCGTCTCTCCACACAACCGGGCTGCGCCCATGCGGGGTACCCTTGGCGCGGTTTCGGCGGGAGGCGCTCGTTGAACCACGCGCCCTGTCACCCCTGCTGTGGCACCGGCGAGTATAGAAGGTGCTTGCTGGACGATTTTCGTCTGGGAAGCGGTTCCTTCTTCCTGGGAGCTAAGGTTAAGTGCTACTCAACTGCTTTGCTTACCGCGTGCTTGCTGTGTTCCGACCCGGTCCCGGTGGGTTTTGGGGATCGTTGGAACGATTGCGGATATGCGTGAGGCCGCGCCTGCTGTGTGCGATCACGCACGGAACCCGATGGGGGAGGCGCGGGGATGTTGTGGGAGAGCGGCCTTGTGTGTTGGGAGGGGAGGGGGTGACGATGAGCGGATGCCGTTGCTTAAAGGTGTGGGCGGGGACGGCGGCGCGGGGTGGAGGGAGGAGAGGAAGAGGCGCGAGAGACACCGGCGTTGGCGCATTGTTTTGGTCATGGCTTTGCTGCTTTCATTCTTCCTTGTGCGATGGTATTGGGTCTTGCTGGCGGGTAAGTTTATCATTTGGAGCTGAGCCGGCCGGTGCGGCGAGGCTGCGTCGGTTTCGGCTTCGGCTCGTCACCACTATCACAAAGCACACAGCTAACAGCTCACAGGCCTCCTCACCGCCGTCCCCTCATCCGCAGACCCGTCCTCCCCCCAGCACTCCCTAACCCCCCTCCTCTACACCCCCCTCCCCCTCGGCACCATCAAACCCCTCGGCTGGCTGCGCTCCGAACTCGAGTCCATGGCCTCCGGTCTCGCCGGCCACGAAGCCGACTTCTACCGCTTCGTAACGCACAGCACCTGGCTTGGCGGCGACCAGGAGTACTCCGGGCTCAACGAGGCGTTTCCGTACTGGTTCAACGGGCTCGTGCCACTGGCGTATGGGCTGGACGATGAGAGACTGAAGGGCCAAGTGCGCGATGCGGTACGCGCGGCGTTGGCGAGACAGCAGAGTGATGGGTGGATAGGCCCGGAGACGGGGGCGGCGAGGAATTTCTGGGCAAGATATCCGTTTTTCTTGGGGTGTATCCAGTTGTGCGAGGCTGAGCCCGCCATGAGGGCGGAGGTCCTCCCGCCGTTGCATCGGTTTGTGAAGCTTATGAATAGCATGCTACACGATGGCGGGGCGGGGTATTTGCTCAAGAGCGGGGATACGCTGAGTGAGGAGGATCATGGGTGGGGCCGGGTGCGTGTCGCGGATATGATGATTACGCTGATCTGGCTGCTGGAGAACGACCCCGCGGGCCAGGAGGGGATTCTGTTTGAAAATCTGGAGATGCTGCGCGAGGGCGCGATCGATTGGGCGGCGTGGTACCAGGAGGGCGTGTATATCAAGGAGGACCTGAATAGTGTCCCCCTCGAATACACCCGCGCCAACTTCCCCTACGAACACGGCGTGAACGTCGGCCAGGGTGTGTTTTTCCCCTTCCCCTCATGAAGCTCCCGCTAATCCAACCCTAGGCCTCAAAACCGGCGCCGTAATAAACCGCTTCTCCCCCAACACCACCCAGTTAACCACCGCCCGCCGCGCCGTAGACTGGACCTTCACGCACCACGGCTCCAGCAGCGGTACCATCCTCGCCGACGAGCGCCTCCAAGGCCTAGGACCCTACTACGGCTCCGAGCTCTGCACAACCGTCGAAACAATCTACAGCCTAACCTACCTCTACCACGCCCTCGGCGACCCCTCCCTCGCCGACCGCGCCGAAAAAGCCGCCTTCAACGCGCTGCCCGCAGCCCTGACCCCCGACCACTGGGGCCACCAGTACGTAAGCCTGCCAAACCAGGCATGGGCCGCTGATTTGCGGGCCTATTCTCCCACCGGCGAGACGCCGTACTGGAATGTCAACCCGCTGGGGAATATTTATGGCCTCGAGCCGAATTATCCGTGTTGTACGGTTAATCATCCGCAGGGGTATCCGAAGTTTTTGGCGGGGAGTTGGGCGCGGATGGAGGGGGGGTTTGCACATACGCTGCTCGGGCCGAGTCGGTTGGAGGTGGATGGGATGAGTGTGGAGTGTGTTACGGATTATCCGTTCAGCGATGTTCTGACCTACACCGTCAACGCCTCGTCCCCGCTAATCCTCCACCTGCGCATCCCCACCTGGTCCACCTCCGCAAGCATAACCTCCGGCTCCGACCTCACGCGCGTCTCCCCCGAAGCCAACGGCCTGCACACCCTCACCCTCCCCTCCGGCTCCTCAACCTTCACCCTCCACCTCTCCCGCTCCCTCACCCTTGAGCCGCGCGCCAACAACACCATCGCCCTCCACCACGGCCCTCTCCTGTACGCCCTCTCCATAAAACCGCTAGTCACCGTCTCCCCCCACCGCGACTCCAGTCAAGGCGCCGCGGCGGGCGGACAGCCGGTGCTGGTTAGGGATTGGAGCATCACGAATGGGTCCGCGTGGAATGTGGCTGTTGATCCCAGCACGTTTGTTTACAAGGAGAGGGGTGGAGGACCCAGTTTGCCGGTTTGGGGGCCGGGGGGACCGCCGGGTTATATTGAGGGGCGGGGGTGTAAGATTGAATGGGATGTGTGGAAGGGGGTGCCGGGGCCGGTGCCGTTGGGGAGGAAGTGTCTTGGGGAGAGCTTTGGGGTGCGGTTTGTGCCGGTGGGGAGTATGCCGGTTTGGATGGCAGAGGTGCCGGTTGTTGATTTGAGTGGTGGGGATGGGGGGGGTGATGAGGATGAGAGGCATTAGGCATTTTGGGGGATGCATGGGATGGGGGCGTTTTGGGTACGACTTCATTTGGTAGATGAGTGATGAGCATATGCATTTTTGACATGGAAATTGGGGCATTGGGTGAGATGGTGAGGATGCTGCTGCTAGTGATAGCCTTCCCCTGAACGTAGTCAGGGGCTGGAAAACCCGCGGCCAGTGAACGGCGACAACTTGTCGAGCGAGTCGTTCATTCTAATCCGCTTTCCAGAAGCCGTTGACAGCGGACGACAATCGTGTCCCCATCAACCCAATCAGCCCCCTTCGCTCCACCAGCACCCTCAGCCCTACCCTCCTCAGCCGTGCCTGCAACCGCCGCCCTCCTAGTTCGCACACCATCAGCATCCCTCAGAAAAAGGCATCACTCCCCCAAAAAACTCACTCATCCCTCAAATTCGCCACCCCCCTCGCCGTCCCCCTCTTAACCTCGGGACTATCCCGCTCAGGCACATACGCATACCCCCCATCCTGCGCAAAAAAATCAACCTCATCCACCAAATCCCAGACCACGTCCTCAGCAACCTGTTCTCTGTATCTCTCGCCCACGCCCCGTACCCGCCTCTTCTCGTCCCCCGCACTCTTGGGCTCTGGGGGTCCGCCGTGCATAGGGCTCGTGATGCTGGTCGGTGCGTCGGGGAGCATGATGTCGCCATCCCCATCCCCGTCCGCGTCCGCGCCCGTGGCGGGCATATCAGCGGGTACGGGCGCGCCCTGCGGATGTCGGCTGGAGCGGATGCCGAGCTCCGGCGGGGGAAACCAGAATCCAGGCCCGAAATTGAGCTCTGCGATTCCGCCGCTGAACATGCTGACCGCGGGGTAATACCCGATGGTGCCATCGTCGAACCCCGGCCTCGCCCCGGTAGACGCAGGAACAAGCGAGGCAGGGGGCAGGAAAGCGAGTAACCCCTCGAAAGCCGTCCCAAGCGGAATGCCATTTTTATACACGCGGATGGAGGAGTGCGGGAGTGTGCGAAGAGCGGCATCAGGGTGGTTGGGATGCGGAGTGATGGTGTTAATGGGGCTGCGGTCGTTGTACGTCTCCATCGCCTTAGTAGGCTGGTACTCGAACTGCTCGAAATACAGGTTCGAGCGGTAGGGCACCGGGATGCGGTCGCGAATGATATCTGCCGCTGGACCAGGGGGGTCAGTAAACCCATCGTCCACGTCCACGGCGGGGTTATAAATCCCCTCGACGACCTTGCGGTGCAGGCTCAGCGACGGCAGCGTAATCAGCAGGCCGATGACGTCGCCCGTGCGGATGTGATCCTCAGGCGGCGGAGGCTCCTGGCGCGCCGCTGCCTTGGACTTCGGCTTGCCCTTTGTCTTCTGCTTATCCAGGAACTTGCCTGGCCGCGAGCGGTGCATAGGCGCGCAGCGCATATCCGCAATCCCATAACTATACCCATCAAACCCGACAGGCGAGTCAAGCGGGGCCTCGCGCCTCGCCCAGCCCATGCGGATGTGCGGTTCGGGCGGGGAGTCAGGCGTAGTGGGTGCAGGCCCGTCAGGCGCGATACCACGCACGACCTTGACTTCGTAGTACAAGCTGCCCTCGCGGGCGAAGACGTTGGCGCGGCTCATGCGCCACCCTTTCTCGTTCGTGATCATGGTCATGGAGTCGTCGAAGTGGGTCAGCTTGTCGCTGTCTTCGACGCTCATGCGTGGGCCCTGCGGCTTGGAGTCTGTTTGGCGGTAGAATTGCTTGTGGCGGAAGAGGGGATCGGCGATGGCGTGGGTGTAGCGGTAGGCCTTTTTGTTCTCCGCACTAGATGGTCAGCCTGATCCTCTCAACTTGCGCGCTCAGCGTACTGGTCAATCGGCTTCCGCAGCTCGACTCCATTCGGCGTAAAAAACGGATTGGGCTCATGGCTCGCAAACACTGGGTCCTTGGGCGGATCGTAGTCTGCGAAGCGCGGCTCGGGAATCTGGTAGCGCATGGGCGACGGCGAGGCCGCGGCCGCAGCCTTCGCGCCCTTCTTCCCTCTAGAGCCCGTGTCGGCGGGTGTACTGCTACGCGTCGCGGCGGCGGCTTCACGCTTCTTAAGCGAGTCCTTCTTCTCGCGCGGCTCGCGCAGGGCAGGTTTAGAGGCGGTACGAGGTGCGGGGTTCAGAGGTGAGGGGATTGCTGGCGCGTGGTCTTCGTCGCCGACGCGGCGGAGCGATGGAGGGGCCGTGGGCGTGTTCCCGCGGGCGGGAGTCGACTGGGCCGACATGATGAGCTGTAGGGGATTGTCGTTGAGCTATGGGATCTGGGAAGGTACAAGTCGTGGGAGAGGACGAAGGTGAAGACGTTGCCTTTGCAGCGATAATTGGAGTCGCGATACTGCGTCGTTGGTGTTGCAGCACAAGCCCCTCCGCAATTCAGGCACCAAGGCACCGAAGCAAGTCTTATCGATAAGACGTCACATCATTGTGACGAGGTTCCGAGTTCGGTGCAGAGTTGCACCAGAAGGACAGGAATCCCGAATCTGCTCGGCGAGCTGTACCTCCATATACACCGTCAAACTGATGGCAGTTTCCCTCTTACGGGTGCTTCTGGACAAGCACGGGACGGGATCCTTCCAGCAAAACCAGAAGGGCATATTGCTGCCTTGTTCTTGTCACCATGTGACTTCACTTCATTCAGCCTACTACGGTACTCCGTAAGGCATCGCAATTCCTGCCCTCATAACGTGAGAGCCGCGTCGGGGCCACCGGCTCTCCTGAGGGACGCCAAGTCGGGGAGCCGGGAAGGCTAGCTGATCCGGTTCTCATCGCGTTTACCCGAACGCGTCTTTCTCAGGACGCGAAGCCGATCGATCACGTCGCGTCTTCACTTCCTTGCCCTCTCGTCCTCTCCAATGTTACTGACCGGCCCCCGAGAACCGAGAACCCGCCCTCCAAATACAAGAACCCGCCCAAAAACTGGCTCTAGAACCCGCCGTCCAAAAACGAGAACCCACCCCCGAAAAACAAGAACCCACCCCCGAAAAACAAGAACCCACCCCCGAAAAACAAGAACCCACCCCCAAAAAAACAAGAACCCGCCCCCAAACCGTACTGTGCGCAGTGTAAGCGCACCTTCAAGACCGAACACGGCCTCTTTCTCCACAAGAAAAACTCAAAGGGGCACATCCCCTGTCCGTATTGCCCCTTTGATGCCGCCTCACTTGACGAACTGAGTGGGCATTTCAACAGCCAGGTGTGCGTGAAGTTGTGCCATGGATGTCCTGGGATAAAGCAGTGGCCTCTTGCAGACTCTCTCAAACATATGGACCTGGTAACTGGGTGTCCGGAGTGTACGCGTCACTTCGCCTCTAAGTCGGATGTGAGACACGTAGGTTGCCTCTAGACGAACCCATCATGAAGCTCAACTAGCCAGCATCAAAGGACACATCTCCAACCGACGCACGAGTGCGTCAGCTGCGAGCGGACATTCACCACCTACGTCGGCCTGATCATCCACCTGGAGGATGGCAATTGCGAATCAGGTTGCAACCAGCTAAAGTTGAACGCGAGCGTTGCATCATGGTCTCAGTGACATCGTTACATCGAACGGAGTTTTAGATACGACATGCTCTACCAGAAGGAGGTCCTCGACGGCCGGCGGGGGTTACCCTTTCGCTGTCCGGGATGTGCTAGGCACGTCCCGCGTCTGTCCGGCCTGTTTTCAGCATGTTGCGTCGGGTGCATGCGTTCTGACTCTCCATTCTGAGCCCATGTGCCAACTGGTTTCATGGCTGGAGAGCCAACTCCGCTGTGAGGCCGAGCCTGATGTTGTCTGTAAGGCCGAGCCTCTCGAGCCCGACGTCGTCTGTAAGGCCGAGCCTGACGATGACTGTGACGCCGAGCCTGACGATGGTTATGGCGATGGGTATCGCTTTGGGTATGACCATGGGTATGGCGACGGGTATGAGGACAGGAGCCGATTCCAATGTGTCTTCGGGCCTGACGGATGTGTACCGCAATGGGTACCGCGCTGGGTATGACGCCGGGTATGTCGATGGGTATAAGGATAGCGATGAACTATGAGTGTGCCGTTTCGACAATGGAGTTTGAGACTTACGGCCCGGGCACCCGTCGAGGGCCTCATCGATGGTCGAACCTGTGGAGCTAGCCGACGCTAGAGTTTTCGGCTTCGGACCTGAAGCCGTTCATCATCTCTTTCTTTCAGGTGTTTGTCGTTCCATTTCGGCTTGCATACCAGCTTTGACGGCCGGCATTTTTGACTGGGCGGGTTGCGATTGATGAAGTTCCATTCTCTCCTTTGCTGGGATATTCTGGTCAAGAATCGGGTAGGCGTCTGTCGTTTATAGGCGTTGTGGTCTTCGTAAGAATCTTTGTTCTCGTTGTACTGTCCAGTTGCAATTGTAGGCAGCTTTCCTCTAGGTAAATGGGCTGATGTTGGCGGTCGAAGAGAGCCCGTTGTCGCTCCTTCCCGTTAGTTGATATCGGGACTAGCAACATTTTCCAGACGTCCACCACCACCTACACCAACCTTTTCAGTCCCATTGCACACTCAAGACATCACCACAAATCTCCAGCTGAGCTTCGCCTACGCCAATTCCCGCGTCCTTCCCCAATCCAATCCCCAAGCCTCGCCATCTCCCGCAAGACGCGCAGTCCCGTGACCCCGCGATCACCTCGACCGTACAAACGCCACTCCGGGTCGTCGAAAGTGATCGATCTGAACTGCAACCCCCTTCTCACTTCTTCTCATCAACTCCATTCCGCCCGACACTTTCTTTCGCCATGTCGCTTGCCGATCCCTCTCTCGTCAATCCCACTTCCCTCCCCCGCCGCCCCCGCCATCCCGACACCATGCATCAATCCACCACCATGCAGTCTCACGATTGCGAGCGCTGCGCCCGCTCATTTTCTCTCCTCTTTCAACTGCTTCAACACATCCACGACTCCCCCGCCCACAATCCCTGCCTCGCCTGCGAGCGGGACTTCCCGTCAGCCCGCGCCCTCAGCCTCCATGTCCAATTGACAGGTCATATGCGGATATGCCACCGATGCCCCCTGGGCCCGACGCTCCACCTCCCCCAAGACTGGGACTCGCACCTCATAGCCTTCAATGTCTGCCAGTGCTGCGACCGGCACTGTGACTCGCCGGCCGCGCTGCGCGAAGTAAGTCCTTCCACCCCCCCATCTCGTATCCATCTAACCCCTCCAGCACGAAGCAGCCCACGCCGCCGGCCCCGTCATCTGTTTTGGCTGCCCCCAGGCCTACCCCACCCATAGCTCCATGCTCCACCACCTGGAGTCCGGATTGTGCACTTCCGGATGCACATTCCGAACCCTGAATCGCGATGCTGCCATCTGCAACCACTACTGCACTTTCCTGCACGCCCCACTCCGCGAAGACCTACTCCTGGGCCGCAACGTAGGGGCTGAGAAACCGTTCCGGTGCCCGGAGTGCTTCATGTGGTTTGCGTGGATCAGCGAGTTGTTTGAGCATGTGGAGGGGGGTTGTGGGGTTGGAATGGAGGGCGACGTCATAAGGGCGCTGGTTACGTGGATGGAGGGGAGGTATTAGAGGCGGGGATGGGTGCGGATGCTTTGTGGACTGAAAATTTTGCTGGGTCAAGCGAGGACATGGCGTTGAAATTTCGAGCAGGGAGGCTAGCAGCTAGCTGATGGCAATGAAAGGATTAGATGACCAGAATACCCAAAGGAGCAAACGGAAGTGGACAATGGTGGAGCAGTCGACATGGAGTGCGCAAGATCGTGTAGTCACGTGCTAGTCCAGGGCTATATCAGCCTTGCAGCTCAGCCTTATGATTGAGCGACTCTGAATCGCGCGTAAATTATATTTACATTGTCTCTTCTGAATCACTTTGTCGCGGGGTGAGAGCGTACCTGCAATGACTTCCAACTGCCCTTGCTATCATTCGCTTGCTTTCCGTAAACTCGTCGACGAACAAGCTGCACGACGGCCATGCCCGACGGCCATGCCCCACAAACCCTCCTCTATTAATAGTACTCCACCTCGTGCCTGAGCCACAGGAAATGCTTCAGCTTTCCAATCGCACCTTCATCTTCCTCTTGATCACAGGCATAGCTCCAGACATACATAAACAAGGCCGACAGTTTCGAAAAGCTCCTCACGCACTCAGGGCAGTTGAAGGGATAGAGATGGGCAACATAATCCTGCTCCAAGATTAGGTCGCGAGAATCAGAATCCATGTAGTGGCGCCACTGATAGCATTCCGCCGCGGTATGGTTCAGGTGGTAAATGTCCACTCCGTTGCAGCCGCTTTCAAGGTGAACCATCATGCCGAAGTAGGTCGTGAACATCCGGTTGCACCGAAGACATTTGACTGTCGCTTCTATGTGGATGAGGTCATGCTGTAAGCCTTGAATATCGGTCCCTGATTCAAATGGCATCATCGGGACTAACGTAGCGCAGTTCGTTGTTATTATCGAACCAGTCATAGCACCAGTCTCATTTAGGCATCGTGAATTTGAGGGGTGGGAGAAGCGAGGTCGTCGAGGAGGATTGAGATTGCGGGCCACCCTTTCAACAGCCGGTGATGAAAGAGGGCGTTTCTGGAATTCGGAGAAAGTCGAAAGAGGGACGAAAGGAGTGACGCTCATAGTTCAGTTAGAAGAGCTGAGTTGGGAAGGGAAGGGAAGGGAAGGGAAGGGATACTGTGGCCGGTGTGCTAGAAGTGGCAGGTGGATGGCGAGATGGCCGAAGGCAGGTTGGTGAGCAGCAGCTCACTATGATTTTCATGATAGGGATATTAACCTTAGATGGCGTGTACCAAACATATTATGAAGGAAGGAACGATTGAGGGACATATACGGATTATTGTATCTTAGCTTACGTTTACGTTCTCTTCTCTTCTTCTACTTTAAAAAGTACCAAATTCAAGACTGTGTTCTATTCGTACCTTCTATGCACTATCATCTTTGCGTCTAGTACGTATCAGAGCAACGGAAATTGAGGGCGCACTTTTACGTAGTCACGCGTCAGTCCACGCTACATCAGCCTTGCCGTTCCCAGCCTTATGATGGAGTCTATCCGACTCGCTGGTAAATTGCGTCTCAAGTTTTTTTACTGAAGCATTGTGTAATGCCTTTTTACTGCCCCGGCCTTCATTCGCTTGCTTTCCATCAACACGTCGATGAACAAGCTGTACGACGGCTATGACCAACAAAATCCCCTCTACAAACCGTGCTCGAGCCACAGGAAATGCGTCAGCCTCTCAATCGCACCTGCACTTCTCGTTTGGCTGCAGGTTTCGCTCCAGATATATATGAATAGAGTACCACGTAGGTTGATTACTACCCTTTCAACAGCTAGTGATGAAAGGGGAGCGTTTGACAGTGCGGTAATGTAGTGGTCAAAAGAGGGACAAAAGGTGAGGTGCTGATGAAGTAGTGATGGAAGAGTTGAGTTGGAAGAGGATACTGTGGTCCGGGTGTGGGGAAGTGGAGGGTGGGGAAAAGGGGCGAAAAGGAAGGTGCCTGTGCTAAGCATATTATGGAGGAAGGAACGATTGCAGGATATATATTGTAGCTTAGCTTACATTAGCGCTCTCTTCTCTTCATCTACTTCACCAGATACAGAACTCAAGACTCTGTTCTTTTCGTACCTCTGTGCACCATCATCTCTACGTCTAGTACGTATCAGAGCAACGGAAATTGTCACGGTATGACACCCGGTTCTGCTGCTCCACGGGCTCGCACCATTACCGGTTTTGTATAGGGCTTGGCGCTGTGCCAAGCCGCCACACTCACAATCTACGTCTTACCCACATCTTGGTTGTGCATGCGTGATTGTTGACGGTGACATACTTACTTTACTCTTAGCCTAGGCAAATATAAAAAGTCGATTATAAATTCAGTAAACATTTAGACGTCAAACCCTCTAAACACCCTGTTAACACGATTATATAGAGGGGGTTAGTTCGCTAACGGTGCCGCACCTCCATGATAGCCCCGATCACGACCATCACTTCCGACATGAAAGCCAGCAACTCCGCCTCAACCGGTCATCAAACCCTTCAAATGAAAGATGATAGAAATTCCACAACCACACCACCATCTCCAACCTCACACCCTCACCACTCCTCCCTCCCAAGACACTCCCATCCAACCAACCTCCACACCTCTCCCAAAAAACCCCCATCCTCCTCCACAGCCTGTCCAGCCGGCAAAGTAACAACCGGCGGCCTTCTCAACCGCTCCACAAACTCATCCCCAAGCCCGCCCCCGAAACCATTCACCTCCCCAAACACCGCCTCAACAAGCGCCCTCTGCACTCGCTCCCTCGTCACCGTCGCCAGTCCTCCCTTGCCCTTCTGCTTCAGCCGGCCCGTCTGCACCTTCCCCGTTCTGCCGCGCTTTACGTTCCTATCCGACCCGTCAGCAACGGGCAGCAGAAAGGCATCAGCACGGACGAGCGCGCGTGTCAGCAAAGGGAGCAAGGCGCGCGCTTTGGCATTCGCAACAGACTTCTCAGCAGTCTCGCCAGTCTTGGGTTCGCCAGTCGGTGCGCCAGGTTCGTCCCCGCCCACCGCCGCAGCCCCGAGCTCAATATCCTCCTCCACGCTCCGTCCACGCGCGTGCCCGAAAGTCAGCACGAACAGTTGATCGCCCACACGGGCGAGCAACAAGCTCAATATGCCCTCAAACAGCGCCGGGTGGCCAGCCAACGGGGCAGGATCGAGGGCCGCGAGCAGCGCGAGAAGGAGCCTCGTCAGGGCCGACGGGAGCGGGTGCTTCCTCCCTTTCTCGGCTTGGGCGGCGGCGCTGCGCATGAGCGTTGAAAGCATACTGTCAAATGCTTGACAGTACGCGTGCGTCACAGCGCCGTGGGCTTGTTTCTCCGCGTCCGTCGTACCCGCCGCCAGAGCGCTAAGCCCGGTGAGCAGCGCGGTCCAGACGCGAGCTGCGGCACGGAGGAGAGGTGGGAGCATGGCAGCGTCCTTGGCGGGGATAATTTTCCCAGCTAAGGTGTCGATGTGCTGTGCGAGATTTGTGGACGCGTACACGAGGTGTGGCACGAGGGCGAGAGTGTTGTTCGTGCCCAGGTACCGTGCGATTAAGGAGAGGTGCGCGACAAATCGGGAGGCTGGTTGTCAGCGACGAGAGGAGTGCGCGAAGCAGAAGCTGCGTACCGTGTTCCGTTTGGCCTAAGCTTGTGTAAACTTCTTCTTTGACCTCGGCGTCGAGGTCGCCCTCGGCATCGAGGTCGACCCGTGCACGCTTCGCTGCCTTTGGCTTCTCTGCTTCTTCGGGCTTACGCTTATCTTTTCGCGGCTCTTGGACGGGTGGAGCCGGTCCTAGGACGAGGTCGGCGGTGGCTTCCCACTCGCGCTCCGGTTCTTCGAGGCGTTCGGCGGCCTCCCGCTCGAGCTGCAGGACCCGTATTCGCAGCGCGACGAGTTCGGCCTGCGCTTCTGCGTACATGGACTGCCAGAAGCCCACAACATCCAAGTGAGGCATTGAGGTGGAAGAGGTGGGTTTGGTGCTGATAATGATGTGGGCGCGTAGTTTGGTGAGGAAGTCTGCGGGTGTTAAGACGGTGTAGGTGGATGGGCGTACGCACCTTTGATGCTGATGTCTGGTGGCTTTGCTTTGGAAATGGCGAGCGCGGCGGCGAGGTGGAAGGGCGAGAGGGAGACCATTGTTGCTTCTTGGTTGTGATATGCACGATGTGAGTGTGGAAGTTCCAAGTGCTGCGAGCGATGAGGTGAAGAGTTTTCGTGCCTGCCCGAAGAGGACGTATGTACAACCCACCCTGTCTACAACCACCCTCTATCATCCACCACCATCACTACCGATACCGCGCCCCATCCTTCTTCTTATATGGCAACGGCGCAACCCTCTTCCGCTTCAACTCCACATCCGCCCCCTCAATCCCCGCCCGCGCCATCACTCCCGCCGTCCCCTCATCCCACACCGCACGGAACATGGTCGCCCCAACCGCGGTTAGCTTCTGCTTATCCGCAAAACTGCGCAGGATGAACCCGTCGCGCTGCACGCCGCGCAGGGCCTCGACATCCAGCGTCACGCCCTCCGGCTGCTCCAACACGACGACGGCGAGCCGGTGATACGGACTGCCCTTCTGCGCAAACGGCGGCAGCCACGCTAGCCCCGCTTCTCCCCTCTTCTCGACCTCGCGCAGCGCGATGCGCGTCTGCGTCGGGGAAACAGGGACGTTCGCATATATCGCATGGCAGCGGAACCCGAAGCTATCCCTTTCCAGATCCGGGACGTCGGCGTCGACGACGACGATAGTGACTAGCTTCGACCCCGCGGTGAAGGGCTGCACGTGCAACGTGGGCGGGTGCTCGCTACGCCGCGAATCGACGAAGTCGCCTGGCACGATCGGGCGCCCGAAGGTAGCTGTGACTTCCATGACGGGGTCGAGATGCGGGATCACGTCGGGTATGACGTTCATTTGGGTTAGGCGCTGGAGGAGGAGGGGGCGCTTGTAGGAGTGCCATTTGCGGTTGGCCAGGAAGCGGTAGACGGGTTTGTTCATGTCGCCTGTGCCGCCATTAGCCCAGATCATAGACACAGAAAGCAAGACAGCGCACCCATGCCATCCTCAAACTTCTTCTTGACGATAGGATCATTGATATCCGCCCAGATCTTGAGCTCCTCCAAATGCCGCCGCATACTATCAAGCCGCCTCCTCTTCTCCGCCTTCCCACCACTAACCGCTTCGTCCTGCGCCTCCAACCGCGCAATCCGCTCCCGCTGCGTCTGGATCTGTACGAGCTTCTCCTCCCTGTCCGCAGCGAGGACTTTCCGCGCTTCTTGGAAGCACTGGTACGGCAACTGCTCGAACGGGATATTAGCCGTAGACCCCAGCGCCGCGCGCCGCCGGCGACTGCCGATGGGCATGGTCTTTTGGTGCTTGATCAGCCGGTGTTCTTCGCTGACCGTGGACACGAGATTCGGATCGAGGAGCTCGGCTGGTGTCCGGGGCTTTTGCTGCTGCTGCGCGACAGCGTGCAGCGCCGGGAGCGTCGTAAATCCGCGAGAGACGAGCAATGCCGCCGGTCTTTGCGCTAGACTCGAGCCCGCACCGAGTGTGCGCTGAACGGCCGCCATTGTGTTGTGGTGGTAGGCGTGATAGACGCCGTCGTGGTGTTGAGGTGCGGTCGACGGGCGCGGCGGACCGGGCTTGAAACTTTTTTCGCGGAAGCCGCATGGGCCAAGCATTTGCAACCTCAGTTCTTCAACGACGACTGTTCAACACCACCACCACAGCGGCACAATGGCGAGATTAAAAACCCCAGCCCGCGTTTGGGATTCTGTTACGCTGTGTCTGCGGAATGCCGGTGCGAGGCCAGTCTCGGTATGCTCCTCACCCAAGCCGTCTGCACCGCTAATCCACAGCGCCAGCTCTCCGCGCGCGCCCTCACCACCACCGCCACCTCCACCACGACACCCCCCGCAACCGTCCCTCAGCGTATCCCGCGCCCTCCCCTCGCATCCCGCATCCCCACCGCCCCCGGCCTCCGCGTCCCCCGCGTAGCAGCACATCTCGCCCCCTCCCCCGCCCTAACCACGCTCTACGCCTTCCCCGCCCTCGAGCCCCTCCGCTTCCTCACCTACCCAGCCTCACACCTGCGCGTCCCCCTCCGGCGGGACATCCTGCACCGCGCCGTAATCTACGAAGGCGACGCTACACGCCAAGGCACCGCTTCCACAAAATGGCGCGGCGATGTCCACGGTTCGAATCGCAAGATCAGGCCACAAAAGGGGACGGGCCGCGCGCGGTTGGGGGATAAGAAGAGTCCTATGCTCCGGGGCGGAGGCGTGGCGTTTGGGCCCAAGCCGAGGGATTTTGCGACGGGGTTGAATAGGAAGATATATGATCTTGCGTGGCGGACGGCGTTGAGTTATCGCTGGCGGAGGGGGGAGTTGGTTGTTGTTGATAGTCTGGAGATGGAGACGGTTGAGGAGAAGGAGGTGCGCGAGGCGTATGTGCGGAAGGTGCTTGGGCGGATTGGGCTCGGGCATGAGGGGGGGCGGAGTATGTTTGTTACGATGGAGCGCCGGGATACGTTGTTTGATGTGCTGGGTGGGAAGGAGAAGGGACGGCATGGGAGGAAGGGGGGAAGGGATGGACGGGCGGTGACGGTGAAGGATGTTGATGTTAAGAATTTGCTGCAGATGAAGAGGGTGGTTGTTGAGGAGAAAGCGCTGAATTGGCTGCTGAGGAGACATCAGAGCGATGTGCAGGTGCCGCGGAGGCTGGTAAGGCGCAAGGCCGCGGGGGTGCAGGAGGCGGTGCAGCAGGTGGTGGATGAGGCTGTTGATGGGGCTATTGAGGCTGTCGATGAGACTGCTGATGAGGTTGTTGATGCTGAGAACATCATGGGCACCACCGATGCTCCGACGAAGGCGTAGAAGGCTACACGAAGATATATGTACATTGTGGTTATGAGTACTGTACTTCACTCGCATATGATATGGTAGCTGCAGGGGATGAAATATCGCATCTCCTTCGTCATGGTATCTCGGTTACTCCCCTTGATTCCCGACTGCCATTAGTGACCCATATATTCTCCCGGGGATTCCTTAGAAACGGAAGAATGGAACCGGCACGCAGCATGATGCTTTGCCATACGCTTTGGGATGTGGCGCGGTCTATTGAGTTTTCACATCGAAGTTCAACGGGTACCTATATAGCCGGAGGCAACTCTTGCTTCACCGAATCAGCATCCTCCCCGACCATCGCCTCTTTACCCCTCCCCTTCTCCTCCTTCGCCTCCCTCCCCTCAAAAAACATCAAATAATGCACCCCCAACTTCCCATCCGGATTCTTCTCCTCCCTCGCCCCCGCCCCCCTCGCCTCCCCCCTCAACCTCCCAATCAACCCCTCACATTCCTCCAAATCCACCCTCCGCGCCCCCCTCTTCCGCGCCAGCAGCACCTCCACCTTCCGCCCCTCCTTCAGAAACCCAATAAACTGCCTAATCCGCATTTCTAGATCGGCGGGCGCAATCGCCCACCCGAATTCGATTTTCTTGCCTGAGCGCTGCGTCTTGGCTTGCCGTTTTGCCGCTTCCAGACGGCCTAGCTCCTTCTCGCGCAACTCGGTTTTGGTGTAGATGCGGCAGGTGGGCAGGTCCATGGTGCCTGGCTCGGGCTCCTGGACCATGACTAAATGCTCGCTCACCCGGTCCAGTCCGCGGAGTACATCCCGCAGTCGGACCGAGTCGTGGTACTCGCCTTGCCTATCCACGAGCCCAATATACACGGAATGAATCTCTTCATCGCGCGGAAACCGGGGAGCATTGGCGGTCTTGAGCGTCGGCGGGGGCCGGAGCTTGGATCTACAGACGTCAGTAGTGGGAATTGAGGGGGGGAAGGGGCATACGGTAATTGCCCCTCTGCGGCGCGGCGCGCGAGTTTTTCGGCGTATTTGCTTGCGGAGCGGTGGAGGGTTAGGGAGGGTGGGGAGGGGGGGAGGAGGGGGAGGATGAAGACGCGGAAGAGGGCGAGGCGCGGGGTGAAGGGGGGCATTTTGGGAGGAGATGTGGGGTGGAGATACCAGACGTGGGAGCTTTTGGTGTTGAAGTCGAGCTTCCGGAAAGCTTGATGATGTCTGTGCGCTTAGGGTGGGAATGTCATGTGCTCGCGCGCGGACGCGATTAGGCGCCACTTTGACCTGAGATGCGGGGAACGTGTTATTTACAACCCCACCACCAGCATCGCAGCCATGCCGGACGTCACGATGCAGGATGCGGAGGCTGTGGAGGAGGAGCGGATTCAGTACGGCGAGGCGGAGATGCAGGCCGATTTAGACAAAAAGTTTGCATAACCACCTCAATCCCTCCATAGCTAACGAAGTAGATACCCCAACCGCCCGCACAACTCCCACAAAACCCTCCCCTTCCACGAGCTCTTCACCACGCTCTTCAACCCCCTTAATGAAAACCGCAAAAAAGCCCCAGGGCCCGTCGTCGCTCGCCGTAAACAAGGCCCGCACGGACGGGCCAACCAAACGCCCCATGAAGCAAAGCGAAGCATTATCGACCGGTTCATCTCCCGCTGGCGCCAGCAGGTCGGCCCGGATATCTACCCCGCCTTTCGACTCATTATCCCCGAGAAGGACCGTGATCGCGCCATGTACGGCATGAAAGAAAAGACGATCGGGAAGCTGCTCGTCCGCGTCCTGGGGATTAACAAGACGAGCGAGGATGCGCACGCGCTGATGAACTGGCGCGTCCCCGGCGGCAACGCTAGCAAGACGGCGGGGGACTTTGCGCTGCGCTGCTACGAGGTTATTTCCAAGCGGCCGATCCGCACGCAGGTGGGGAGTATGACGATCGCGCAGGTGAACGAGATGCTCGATCGGCTGAGTTTTGTGAGCAAGGAGGACGAGCAGTACCCGATTTTCCAGCATTTCTACCTCGCCATGAACCCCGAGGAAATGATGTGGCTCATCCGCATCATCCTCCGCCAACTCAAGGTCGGTGCAACGGAGCGCTCCTTCTTCGACGCCTGGCACCCGGACGCTGAGATTTTGTTCGCTGTCTCGTCGAGCCTGCGTCGCGTGTGCTGGGAGCTGTATGACCCGGCTCTGCGCCTCGAGGGCGAGCACTGCGACATCGCGCTCATGCAGTGCTTCCAGCCCCAACTCGCCGCTTTCCAAATCCACTCCTTCGAAAAGATCGTCGAGAAAATGAAACCCACCCCCCAGGAGCCGGACTTCTGGATTGAAGAGAAACTAGACGGCGAGCGCATGCAGCTGCACATGATCACCGACCCCTCGGTTCCGGGGGGCAAGCGCTTCGGCTTCTGGTCGCGAAAGGCTAAGGACTACACCTATCTCTACGGGTCTCACTTCGAAGACGAGAACAGCGCCAGCACGCGGCATCTCAAGTCCGCGTTTGAACCGGGAGTCCGCAATATCATTCTGGATGGCGAAATGATCACCTGGGACGTAGAAACCGACACCATCGTCCCCTTCGGCACGCTCAAAACCGCCGCCCTGGCTGAGCAGCGCAATCCCTACGCCGGCGGCCAGCGGCCCGTGTACGTTGTCTTCGATTGCTTGCTGCTGAACGACACGCCGATCGCGGCGTACACGTTGCGGGATCGGCGCCGCGCGCTGGCTAGCGCTGTCAACCCCGTGCACCGCCGGCTCGAAATACACCCGTACACCGTCGCGCGCTCGGCGGGGGAGATCGATCCCCTCCTGCGGAAAGTCGTCGCGGAGGCGAGCGAGGGCCTAGTGATCAAGAACCCGCGCAGCAGCTACCGGCTCAACGAGCGCAACGACGACTGGATCAAAGTCAAGCCAGAGTACATGACCGAGTTCGGCGAATCGCTCGACCTGGTCATCATCGGCGGGTACTACGGGAGCGGCAGCCGGGGGGGCTTCCACTCCAGTTACCTGTGCGGCTTGCGACTTGATAATCCCGACAAGGACACGCAGTTCTGCTACTCGTTCTGCAAAGTCGGCGCCGGGATGAGTGTCGCCGACTACACGGAGATCCGGCACCGCACGGACGGGAAGTGGCAGCCATGGGATCCGAAGCGCCCGCCGAGCACGTATATCGAACTCGGAGGTGGCCAAAAGCAATTCGAGCGCCCTGACGAGTGGATCAAGCCCGCGGACAGCCTCGTCGTTTGCATCAAAGCCGCGTCCGTGATTACGACGGACCAGTTTCCCATGGGTCTCACATTGCGCTTCCCGCGCTTTAAGCGCCTACGCCTGGATAAGGACTGGAGTACTGCGCTCTCGGTCATAGAATTCACGAAGTTGCAGGCCAGCGCTGAGGCAGAGAAGAAGGAGAAGCAATTCGAAGTCGACAACGAGCGCCGCCAAAGGCGGCAGGTGCGCTCGCGCAAGAAGCCCCTCGTAGTCGTCGGCGGCGACGAGCGCGTGCAAACCCCCTACGGCGCCCCAGCGAGCAAGATCTTCGACGGCCTGACCTTCTTCGTGCTTACCGACGCCGCAAAACCGATCAAAAAAACAAAAGCCCAGCTCGAGGCCCTGATCAAATCCCACGGCGGCACCATCGTGCAGACGCAGAACACAACCCCGGACGTAATCTGTATCGGCGAGCGCAAGACCGTGAAGGTTAGCTCCATTATCGCAGCGGGGAAACACAACGTCGTCCGGCCCGCTTGGGTCGAGCATTGCGTCGCGCAGCACGAGGCTACTACGGGGCTGCCGAGTTTCCTGCTCCCGCTTGAGCCGAGGCATATGCTGCATGTTGCGCGGGATGGGGATGTTATTGAGGGGGCGGTGGATGAGTGGGGGGATAGTTACTACCGTGATGTTGAGGGCGCGGAGTTGGGTGAGATTATTGATGGTATGCCGGACGATCCTGGGGCGATGGGGGATGCGGAGGTTGTTGCGGAGCAGTTGAGGGAGCATGGGATCGATTTGTATGACGCGCCTGGGTGGCTGTTCCGCGGTTACGTTGTGTATTTTGATCGGCCGGAGGAGGATGTGCTCACGCCTGAGGGATTGGCATATCTGCTTACGCGCAATATCGTCGCCTTCGCTGGTGGGCGTGTGGAGGACGAGCTGGGTGAGGATGTCACGCACGTCATGTGCGCCAAGACGACACGGGTAAAGGAGTTGCGGAAACAAATATCGGGGTAGGTTTCACGTTCCAGCGCTTCAAACGAGCGATGACTGACCTTGACAGGCGGGCACGTGTGCCGCATATCGTGAGTCCGGCGTGGATAGAGGAGAGTTGGAAGGAGAGTACTCTGTTGGATGAAGAACGTAAGTTCGTGCATCTTGCTCCAGGCATGCGAGGCTGACGAGTTAGGGTTTGGTGTTTGAATATGGGAAGAGCTTGCGATGGGACGACGATGATTGGATGACTTATGATGTTATGAGCGCCTGAATTCCTTAAGCGACTTGAATTCGCGGTTCTGGATAGGGCAATTTATGATCCGCCTCTCAACCGGGCGTGCCGGGCTCAGCCTCATCTGCATACCCCCCTCCCATCCGCAACCCACCCTCCTCCCCGACATCCCCACAAACCGAACCAAGCCACTGGTGGAACGACTCCAGGCTCCATACCCGAACGGGCAACCATCGAAAAGCAGTCTTGCATCTTCTCCGCACTCTATCGCTCGATCTGCCCCCCACCACCCAGTGCCCCCCCACGCACGGTCCCCGCCCGTGCTTCAGTTTGATATAGACAACCCTCTAGTCCCGTCCGTACGCCCGCCCCCAGCGCCCCGCCATATGTATCCTCCGCGTGAGCCGCCGCGAGGAAGCTCCAGGTTTTCTTGCCTAGCCGGCGATCATTCCTATCGATCGCCCACCACCGTCGTCCGTCAAAATCCACCGGAAGGAAAAGACCATGCCGAGCCAATAATGCGCCTCACCCACCTCACCCCAGGCTTCAGCCTGCTCCCCAGCCTCGCCAGCGCACTGCACCTCCTCTCCCCGCAGACCTGCTCCATCCCCGCCCTCATCCCCCGCGCCTTCCAAAGCACCTCCGACCCATCCGACGGCTTCTTCACCTCCTCCCCCATCTCCACCACCGCCGGCGAAGCCGTCTCCTTCACTCCCCCGCCCCCCTTCGTCGCCGCAGTCTTCTATACTTCCTCCCCCCCCTCCTGGACCCACGAACCCTTCTGCCTCGAAAGCATCGAGGCCGAGAACGGGTTTTGCGTGTATACGAATGCGCGCTTTGCCAGCGGGCGCGGGATTAGTTTGATTGGGGTGCCGGGACAGGTCGGCGATGCGTTGCTCGCTGGTGGATGGCGGAGGGGCGGGGAGGAAGGTGCCCAACCGGGCGAGGAAATGTCTGCATGGAGGGATATGGAAGGCCCGAAGGGCCGCGGCGTCGTAGCCACTGCGTCTATTCCGGGCGCGACGCTGCTGCAGCGCCTCGGACCGGTTGTCGGCGTGCAGGACCCGATATTGCAAGCCGTGGCGCGGGACGACCGGCAGACACTGCTGAACGTTGCAGTATCAAGGCTACCGGCGAAAAGTCAAGAGGTGTTTTGGAGCCAGGTGGGCGACGGCGTCGAAGGCCGGGTCGAGACGAATAGTTTCTTGGCAAGGCTGGGGCGGAGCGTGTATTGGTGGCAGGTGGTCGTGCCGGAGAGTGCGCGGTTCAATCACGATTGTCGGCCGAAGTGAGTCCTCCCCATTTCTCTTCTCCTTTATGGAGCTAATTTGTGGCTAGCGCGGCGTTTGCGTTCTCCCCCGACGAGCTCATGCTGGAAGTCAGCACCCTCGTGCCCGTAAAACCAGGCGAAGAAATCACCGTGTCATGTAAGTCCCCCCCTCCCTCTCCACTCGAGCCTGCCAGCTAACACAGCAGACCTCGCCCCCTACCTCAATAGCACCGCCCGGCGCGCGCAGCTAGCCGAGCAATGGAGCTTCGCCTGCACCTGCGCCGCATGCACATCCTCCGCGCGCGATACCCTAAACTCCGATCTGCGCCTCGCCCAGATCGAGAAGATGATCGCCGAACTCACAGCCCCAGCCGAAGGCCGCCCACCCGACCCAATGAAAGCGCAGAAGTTGGTGAAACTGCATGAGCGGGAAAGATTGTGGGGTGCGGCGGGGCTGGCGAGATTATTAGTTGCGATAGAGTATGAGCGGCTTGGAGATATGGAGAAAGCGAGGTTGTGGGCTGGGAAGGCGGAGGTGGGGTTGGGGGTGTGGGTTGGACGGGAGCATGAGTTTATGGTTAAGATTAGGGAGGTGCTTGGGAAGAAGGAGTGAGGTTGTTTGGGCGGGAGCGGGTTGGATATGCGGGCCGAGGGTGCGGTGTGGTCGGGGTTGGGTCGTCGGCTGCTCGGGGATGTCGCGGGTAACGGGTAGTCGGGTCGGTCGATCACGGGTAGACAAAAGGCGTTTCCGGCGAATGTCTTTACATGTGGTTGCGCAATCGTATCTCCAACACTCAGCCAAGGCTCGGCCCATCATCTAAAGTGCCAGTAAACCCGAAAAGTAAAGCCGCGCCGCAAGGCCGAAACGCTGGTCCAGCAATCAAATCCAGACATCACATGCCCGCCTCAGATTGAGCACTATATACACACACCCCACCGAGCCTCAATATGTACACCACCCCGCGCCGCGCACGTCCCAATTACCCCCCTCACCGGCGGCCAAATTTAACACCAACCCTCGCTCTCGCCTCCACCCCCGCAGGCTCGCCTCGTAGTTCAGCGAGCCGCACCTTCGGCGTATCGGGCCCAATGTCCCACCCCAAATACGCGTACAGGCTGTGCAGCAATCCCTTAACCAAGAGACTCTGCACCGTACCCTTGAGAGACTCGGCACTGACGTTGACGGTGCTGCACCCGCGCTTGACGGGCTTGCCCTCGTGGCGGTCGCGCATCCAGCGGTATGCGCCCGTGATGCCTGGGTGTGTTAGCATCCGGGGAACGCATGTGAACAGTTCGCGGCATGTATGCGAGCAGTTCGCAAATGCCAAGCGATGACGAGGCACTCACCAAATATACACTCATACCGGTGATTCAGCGGCAACGGGTTCCGCTCATACTACACGCGTCATCAGTCCGGGCCCCGGATGAGGATCTGGTTTGTGGGAGAACGCACCAGGATATCTGCCCCGTTGGCGCAGTGCTTCTGTACCACCCTATCCGTCAAATTCTGCGGACTGACATCGTCCCCCGCCGCCTGCCGCCATTAGCCAGGATACAAATTGCACCACCCACGCGGCGCCAAGCCGGGGCCACGGGGCACATAGTAGGTACGTACATGGTACAGGTACCACGGGATCGTGGGCGTGGACCGCTCGCCCATGAGTCCCGTGCTGCGCACCACGCTCATGGGGACTTCGTCGAAGATACTCCTGTACCCGTGGCGGAAGAAAAGCCCGAGATTTTTCTTGGCGAAGCGCGCGGTGTTGCCGTCGATGCATTCCCGCTCGCCCATGTGATACTCGGCCGACCGGTTGGGGAGTAGGTTGTCGTCGAGCCAGGAGGAGAGGTTGGCGTAGTCGTGGGAGAGACCGAGGATGACGGGTGGGCCGAGGAAGGCGCGCTCGCCGCTTTGGTAGATGGCTGGGAGGGTTAGGGGAGTCGGGAAGGGGGGGCGAGACGTACGCATCTCGAGCAAGGCGCTGAGGTTTGGCACGAGCCCCCCGAAGGCGGCGCCGGCGATTTCGAGCTCTGGCGCGTAGGTTGGGTGGAGCTCGGTTGCCCAGCCGACGGCTTGTGCGCCGGAGGAATAGCCGTGCAGTGTGGTTATGGGCTTGCTGTCGATGCCGGTTATGTTGCCGGATTGGTAGACGGCGCGGAGGGAGTCGAGGGTTGCGTAGCCGGCTTGGAGGCCGGACGCTGTGGGGTTAGTGAAGTTTGGAGCAGCAGAAGGGGAGGCGTACAGAAGGCAGCTTGGATGCCGCCGAAGTCGGCGACGCTCACGTAGTAGCCTAGTGAGAGGGCCTCCACGAGGATCGCTGTCTGCAGTTGGTTGAAGGTGTTATCCTCCCGGGTGCCAACTTGCAGGGTGACGGAGGGGTTGCAGCTACGGACATCAGTTGGGGCCTCAAAGGCATGCGGAGGGCGTACCCATTATACGCGGCATCCTACGCTGGTCAGCTTGCATCCTCCGCGAAGACATCCCACGTACGGAGAAATAAGAATACGACAATAGGTCCTTAGGCTTCGCATTAAAGGGCTCAATGACAGTGACGACGTTGACGGACGGCGCGCCAACGCTGTTCTGAGACCGGTACAGCAGCTGCCACGCCGCCTTCGGCTTGATGGGGTTCTTGTTGTCGAGCGTGATGTTCCCCGGCAGCACGCGGTGGCGGAGTATCGTCCCGGGCGGATTGTCTATGAACGTCGACGGCGCGTGGTAGAACGGGTCATCGTCCGGCAGCATCGCCGCAGTAGAGAGGTAGGCGAGGAGGTCCTGCTCCGCCGGCTGCGGCGCGGGCATCGCCACCGCATAGGCAAGCAGCCTGACAAGCAGCAGCAGCCGCAGCCATTCAGGCAGCGGGAACCAGAAGACGCGCACCATTACAACTCAGAAGCGCAAGGCCGATGCTCAAACAATCACACTCCCCGCCAGTGGCGCCGTCCCGTCTTAAGACAGAGTCCCATTACTTGCCCGCACGCTTGCCGGCCCACCGCCGCTAGCAGCGGAGCCCCACCGTCAACGCGGCCTGCCACGGAGTGATCGGCCATATATCTTGCTCGGTTGGGCCCGCACTGGCACGACGGGCGTGGCTTGGAAGTGTTTTTTTCGGAACCGGGCCACGCTTAACCCCCGCCAAAATCCCGTTCCTAGGGTTTGAATAGTAGGCGGTTGGAACGCCCTAAGCCCTAAACCGAGTTATCCGGCACAGTAGCTAAGCATCCGGGGCACAATCCCATCTCGCGGGTGTGCCTCTGCAGGAGAAACGGCCGTAGGCGTTAGGGCACACTTGCACATGGGAAAGAGGCACGCGTACGCCGTGCCCTCGCTTCGACATTGGCGACATTGGCGACATTCACGAGAGGCGTTGTTGAGGCCGCATCCCGCCACTGACAGGTATTTCTCCGGACCTGACGTCCGAGCCTCGTGCTGCGAACGGGATACAAGGCGGCTTGCCAAGAAATCGACACTTAAACTGAAGGCGACAGGGAGCGGAACTAGTAGCCGACCAGGACGCGAAATTGACACCTGCAGGCAGATGAAGCAATCAAGGTAAGAAGGCCGAGCCAATATAGGGCATTCTCTTACACGCGATTTTTCAACCCGGGCCACGCGCCTATTGCCTCAGGCGGTCATCTCAATTTGGTAGGGTGTGCGACACCGGCCCACATGTCAACATAGCGCCGAGTCTCAACCCCAGGTTTCGACGTTGCTGATGGTGGTAGGCGATAGTGCCAGAATTGCCGATGGACCGTAAATGTTGACATCTGACATCGCAGCTCGACGGGTCGTCCAGACCCGGGGCCGGGCGGGTATGGCGAAGGAACCACGGTAGCCGGCCCGAGCCACTCGCGGGTAACACGTGCGGAACGTGGCCGCTCCCGCAGACCCTGACGTATCGATGACGTACCAGTCAGCTCATCGCGCACTTCAACACCAGCTTCAGAATCACCCAGTTCCAGACGAAGCATCTTCACTCGACATCTTTGAGCATCAATTAGTAAATCACCATGGCACCAAAGCGCGTTCTCCTCGTCGTGAGCTCCGCACACCCGGAGATGTACCCCGGCGGACACGAAAGCGGGCTCTTCATAACCGAAGCTCTGCACCCGTTCAACGCCTTCCAGGCCGCCGGCTTCGAAGTCGACTTCGCTTCGGAGACGGGCGAGTACCGTCCGGACTGGAACTCAATTCAGGAGGATTGGCTTAAGGGCGAAGACCGCGCCACGTGGGAAAACGAACAGAGTGGGTTCCGCAAGAAGCTGGATGGGCTGCGCAAGCCGGCGGATGTCAATTGGAACGATGTAGGTGCGCATTTTGTATTTCGACGTCGCTGACTGCAAAGTACGGTATTTTCTTTGCGGCGGGTGGGCACGCCACGCTAGTGGATTTCCCGGACGCGAAGGGTGAGTGGCTCGATATGTGATCGGGCGGTGCTCACCGCACAGGCCTCCATGATATTGCGGCGCGGATGTATGCTGACAACCGTGTCATCGCCGCCGTGTAAGTCTCCTGACACACAAGACTTGTGGCTGACCCGGCAGGTGTCATGGTCCGGCAATCCTGCCTGGCATCATCGATCAAGCGACTTCGAAGCCCATCATTGCTGGCAAGAAGGTCACTGGCTTCACGAACAAGGGCGAGGACCAGCTCGGAGTCATGGAGAAGATCAAGAGTTGGAAAAAGCCATTGGTCGAAGACGCATTTGCCGCTGCTGGCGCAACATGTGAGTGCTATCGGAGGTTGGGTGTCAAAGCTTACAAAAGCAGATGTTCCGCCCTCCGGGCCCTGGGATTGCTTCACGCAGACTGATGCCCGCATCGTAACTGGGGTCAATCCGCAAAGCGCAAAGGCTACGGCTGAAGAAGCCATCAAGGTGTTCACTTCGCTGTAAATTTGGTAAATGGAGTAGAAATAATACAGATACATATTCCCTGGTTACTCGAGATGAAACATTACCTCAATTCAGTCTTTGCCTCAACCGCGGCCGCGTGTCAAAGGGCACCTCAAGCACACTGGTCCGCCCCCGCGTTTCGGAAGGCCGCTCACACACATTGGTCCACTGCCGCAGGAGCTGGTCCACCGGGCCGGGCGGGTTGTTGCTCCCGTTCCCAGGCCGGTTAGCAGATGCCGCAGAGGTCATGATCCACTTACCCATTCGATGCTGCCCGTTTCCGGCTACCAGTGATCACAGGTGGTGGAGAAACTTGCGGCCGGGATAGGGGGGTTAGCCTTCTTAGGACGACGCGTACTGCGAATGATGTCGTCCATTTCTTTCCACATGTCCTTGCAAACCTGGCGCAGTTGGTGCAAAGAATCTCGAGACAAAGTCTTATAGTCATCTTCATCGGCATCGGAATTGCGATCGCACCTAGCCCATTCCTTGACGCCCTTGATAGAGTCGATGAACTGTTCACCTTCCCCAACGCACATGTCCAGGTCATCTAGGTTGAGGGGGTTATAGTCTTCGTTCTCGTGCGTGAAAGGTGGCGGATGAGATGTCGGCAAAGAGGCAATCCCCAGACTAGGAAGGCGGGTAGGAGATGAGGGACGTTAAGTGGGCAAAGCGGGAAGATCTGTCTTAGGCTGTTCCGTCTTAGGAGGTTCCGTCTTGGGAGGTTCCGTCCTAAGAAGACTATCCATCTTTTGCCGCATGCCCTGGCAAACCCGGCGCAATTTCTTCATGGAACCCTGAGGCAAAGTATCATCGTCCACATCGGCATCGTACCTAGCGAAGTACTTCACGTCCTTGATATCGTTTACGAAGCTTTCAGCGTCCGCAATGAAAAAGTTCAGGTCATCTCCGGTGAGAGTGATAACTTCTCCGTTCTCGGGTATAGAAGTCGACAGACGTTCAGCTGGCAATGGGGGCAGATCCGTCATAGGAGCATCCGTCTGAGGAGCATCCGTCTCAGGAGCATCCGTCCCAAGGAGATCGTCCAAGTTTTCCCGCATGCTCTGGCAAACCCGACGCAAATCGTACACATCATCCGGAGACAAAGTATCATCGTCCCCATCGGCATCCCCCTCAGTATCGTGCTGGATGCGCTTGAGTTTGTTGATGAAGCATTCAGCTTTCCCAATGCAACAGCCCGCGTCCGATTTGGTGAGGCGGGGAAAGTCTCCGTCCTCGGAAATAGAACATACCGGACGGGATGTCGGCAAAGAGGGAGCCCCAAGGCTAGGCAGGCGGGTAGGAGGTGAGGGACCTTTAGTTGGCAAAGGAGGAGGATCCTCCTTGATAAGGCCGTGGCAATATTTCCGTATGTCCTTGAGAGTGTCCTGCCGTAGCTCCGCATATGACTCAGGCAAAACATCGGTTTCGCCGGCATCGGGGTCGGGGTCATTCTCGGCATAGTACCTGATGTTCTTCATTTCGGAGTGGAATTCTTTAAGACTCGAAACGCAATCGTCCAGGTCTCCCAGGGTGGGGGGGTCGTCTTCTTCCTCATCCCCCTTCGGCGGCACAACTGAGGCTGAATTGAAAGCTCCGCTCGCAGTAGTCCCACTTGGAGTGGGAACGTGAATGCCGCCGGTAGAAAGCTCCCTGGTCATGGCACTGCAATTCCGCATAGCACAAATTAAGAGATGAACAAGCACCTACTTCGACATCATCTCCATCATGCTGTCGTAGCCGGACCACGACGTTTCGTACCGCGCGGCGGCGAGCTCTTTCTCGCGAATGAGTTGCTGCACTTCAGCTCTCCTCGAGGATACCCTGCATTGCGTCAACTTAGAGTTTCTTCAGCAGCAAAAGTATACGTACCCGTCCCGGAGCGGCCTGGCATACTCGAGTACTGTCAGCAAGCTGCGGACGGTGCTCTTCAGCTTGTCAAGCTGGACATCCAGCAACTCAAGCTTCTGCTCCCGGAGCGGAAAGGTTCACTTGCGTTTTCCTGCACGTATTAGCGGTGCAGTCTCCTCCAGCACCGGCACCAACCTCGAATTAAGGACCTCCGTCCGCAATTCAGCAAATATCTCCTCGCATTCATTGGCCATATCCCTTCCCCGTCTCGAGCGCGCCCTTGCCAATCAAATTCGCGCTCTCCAACTGCGCGAACACTGTTCTCATCTCGCGCACCGCCTGCACCGCACTTTGCAGCTTCTTAGCGGTGCCGGTCACTCGCTTGTCGGCTGAATTGAGCGAGGTGACATGTTCGCAGATCGCTTGACGGAGGCGTCCACCTGCAAGCCCCATACGGGTTATGTTGTTCGCTATGCTGCGGACTTCGAAGTTGCTCATTTTGGTGCTGTGTGATGCTGTTGTGGACGCGTACCTGCTATGCATCGGAGGCCGCTCATTTTTGGTGTTGTGTGATGTTACTGTCGAGACGCGTTCTCTCCTACGGGGCTTGTACGGGTAACGCGTATGTGGCTCGTGCTGCAGGTCGGCGATCTTTCGCCCCCGCATTTAACCGTCCGACGTCAAGCCTGCTGTTGATCGCTTAAATTTACGCGAACTTCTTCTTTAGGCAAGTTTTACAGCTCCTCAAGCGTCTCTGATACGGGAGCAGATCATATTAAGAAGAAGAACGAGGTTACTAGGTGCTCTCCCTTGGTAACAGAATGAACTTCCTATGATTGCTCTCAACGTTTCGAGACGTTCAAAGCAATCGGCGGCGACACCCATGGGATAGACTGGAATGAAAACGCTAGTTCTAGAACTAAAGACTACCGCGAGTTCCATCGCGAAGAACCATCGTCGATACTATCTGCCAGCGTGCCTTCTCCCTCCACTCTAGACGCGTACCAGGAGGTTGACGATTTATTCACTAACCTCAATGGCATTTACGCCGATAGAAACCACGTGGACAAATATTGAGCTCAGACGACTTGATGCCGGCTCGAGGCATCTCAGGATGCCGCGCACTTCTCCGATGAAGACGGCCATCCTCGCTTAAGGTCGTAATCCTCCTTAGCCGCCTCGTCTCGTGCTCCAATGAAGAGTTTCTGTCGGGCCGGAGCCTACGCTGAAGGAAGTGAACACTCTATCCGGAGGCCTTGAATGCGTTTCGTCTCCTCCGCTGGACGACGTGCACCTCGACTGGGCTCTTATTCAACTCCAGAATCGGGCTTCGGTTGGGAAAAGTATTGACTTGCCGATGGTAGTGCAAAGCAACAATGCCCTTTCGACCTTGCGTTAGATTATGGCAAGCTGGGGTGAAGGAGTCGGGCTCCTGCGGTTTTAGATCATTAACATGGGTCAGCGGACGTGATGACATTCGGCCAAGTGAGCGTCCGGGAGAGAATGATGTCTGATGGGTTGTCGATGGTGAAAGAGGCGAGGTCGGGGGGGTTGTCCAGTCCCGGAAGGATGAAGGAATTGAGGTTTTTTTTTTTAACGAGGGGACCCTGGAAGATGGCTGGGGGAGGGGTTGGAATGGGACATGTCTGTTCCCAGAGCTTGGATGGGGATGGGGATCATGGAGCCGAGTGGAGAGGGTGCGCGCAATGGATGTTGCATATCTGACGACGGATAGGCAAGTTGGGCCGGAGAAAGGTGAAACGGGTTTTCGGGATTTGGGAGAGGGAAGGGGGAATGTGGTATTGAGGCTGGTGAGGAGAATGATTATTGATAGGGCTGTGCGTGACCAACGGTATCCGCTTGCATGCCGAAGAACGGATGACGTTGATGATTGTGCTACCGGTCCACCCGTCGACTGGGATTTTGGGGTCGCGATCCTGGCTTACATGTTGTGTGACCTCAGAACGTTGCCGTGTTACCGGGGCAGACGCCAGCCGCGTCGAAGGCGCAACGTCAGTCGAGCACAAGCAAGCATCAAGATCCAGCATCTCGAAGGGAAAAAGAAACCCTGGCACCAAAGCCATAAGCCCCGGTTTATTCTAGCAATACAGATCCAAACCCGCCGTCATAGCGATTCTAAGGGCATCAAGCCCATTTATCGTAAGGCGCCCTAGAGGGGACGCAACATAAAGCCTGCTGTCCCCATTTGAATTCCCGAATAACCGTTTCGCCCCAAGAAAACATCATCCACAATAACCATTCGAGCTTAATACTTCGCCCGAGCGCCCCCGGCCGAGACCAGCTCACCGGCCCCCCCCGCCCCCCGACTCGCATCCTCAAACGTAAGCTTCGTAGTCATAGTCTTCGTAATGCCGCCTGGGCGCGCGACCCCCGTGCCGCCGACCGGTCCCCGTTCCGCCGTCACCCATGTCGGGGAGGAGACGATGTGCTCCTCGCTACTCGAGTACCCGTCCTTCGTGCGCCCAGTGTGGCGCCGCCCCTTGCCTTCGCCGCCGAGCTCCGGGTCATCAAGGTCGTCGTAGAAAGTGCCTACCTTCGTGGCCGTGCGGTTGGTGCCGCCATATGTGTTAGTGCCTGGACCGGGCGTGCGGCCGCGCTTGCCGGTTTCGCCATCCGAGCCGGAGAGCGGGAAGGAGTTCACGGTTGTGCCGCGGCGTTTGAAGGAGACGAAGAGTTGGCGGAAGGAGGGGACAGAGGAGGCGCAGATGATGACGTAGTTTTCGACGGTCAGCCAGATGATGAATTGGATTGTTTCGTCTAGGGGGATTAGTGGGGTTGGGATGGGGGGGTTGGTGTGAGGGCTTACAGGTGAAGTCGCCGCGCTTGCCGATTGTGCCGAGGGCGATGGTTTTGAGGACAGAGGAGACGACGCCGCTGGGGGAATGTTAGTGGTTTTGGTTTGGGGGTTGAAAGGGGGGGTACTTACAAGATAGACGTGCCCATGACGAGGGTGAGGACGACTTTGACGCGGAGGCGCATCTTGAGCTCGGTCATGATGACCATGGGGACGACAAGGAGAACGATATCATGAATCGTGTTGATAACTGCGATCATTAGTCTGGAAGCTCAGTTCCAATGGCGCGGAATCGGCAACTTACCACCCAGAGCATACCCCGAAATCACCTGTACCTTCGGCGTCCAGCACTTGCCCGGGGTAGTCGGATCCCACAGCTTGCTCATGTGCTCGCACTGCAGGACAATGAGGAGGTAGCAGAGGATGTTGCTCACGACCTGCACCCAGACCACAGACCACACCAGATTCAACCGCCACTTCTTCTGCTCCACATTAGCAACGCCCTCTCCCAAAAGAACGACTCCTCAACGCACCGTACGACAAAACTTGAGCAAAAACAACGCAAAGCTAATCCGTCCCAGGCACGCGCTGAACAGGCCGGGCCCTTGACTGATGAACTCGAACTTCATGGCGTTGACCGCTTGCGTCGGCGTCAGGAACTGCATATGTCGGCCCACGCCCCAGTCCATGGCAATGGTGAGGAGGATGGTGTTGGCGAGTGCCGTGGCCTGCCTCGTTAGCATTATGTTCCCGTGATGAAGGAGGGTGGAATCCGCACCAGTGCGCCCAAAATGACCCAATCTTCGATATCGACCTTGCCCACGATGAACACCTGCGTGTACATGCGCACGATCACGAAGATAATCGCAACGGCGGCCTCGGTCCAATTTGCCGCCTTCACACCGGGCGCGAGGTTCACGTCCTTGTAGTCATACACTGGAGGGCCCGAAGACATGGCGGCGAGGTCTGCGGGGCTACGCTGCCTCGCGACGATGACCTAAGTGAAGAAAGAGAGAGTGTGGAGGGGTGGAGAACGATCGGCGAGAATCTAGTGAAAGCGTCTAGACCACGGAACGGAAAGAAGCGCTGGCGGAGCGACGATCGGCGGGGCAGCTTATATGAGTTTTGAGACTTCGAAAGAATGACGGGCGGGAGGGCGCAATGGCGTCAAGAGAAGAAATATAGAATGTTCAATTCTCCCGCATCTTCGCTAACAACGTACAACCCGGTATGTCATTTGTGCAAGGCAATACGGAGTCCGATCCTGGGTGATGCGTCCAGATGCACGCCCGCCAGGAACGGTACCGGATCTACATCCGCCGGTCCTGCGCGTACGGTACGGTACAGCACAGGTCACGGCCGCAAAGCAGAGCGTGGGGGATATTCAAGGGGGGGCCCAGCCATTGGCGCGGGCGGAGAAGGAGGGGGCGGGAGATGGACGGGAGATAGTCATGCCCCGAGCGGGATGGCAACATCGTGCTGTGTCTGTGCTCTGCGCCCGGTTTTCTGCTTTCAGGACCGTTATCATGACGACAAAGGTGACTGTTGAGGTTTTGTGGGCGCCCGCGGCCGTAGGCGAAGCAACAAAAGCAGTTCTCCCAATACCAGGGGAAGTGGTTGGCAAAGCAGCCACATTGTGCTCTTTTCACCCGCTTTTCCCAAACGGCTCGTTCTGCAGCACCGGGGAGGGCCCAGCCTCTGGTTCGAAGGCGCGGGAGGCGAAGCCAGTGAATGATTGCAGCAGGCAAGTGAGGGATGCGAGGTCCAGCAAACCAGTCCCAGATAGGTAACGGATGAAGCCGCGGCGTGGGTAAACGCTAACAGGCCGTGCAGTGCTAAAAGGGCCAGACGTGGATATGGCGATCCAGCCGGCCGGATCACACCCATGCTAAAAAAGCCCCCGACGGCCCGGGGTCACCCAGCTCGGGGTAGCAGAATCCGGGAGCGGGGGGGGGCAGACAGGCAAAGGAACTATCCTGATTCGTCCCTTCTAACAGGCATGTTGGATCGTCCCGACGCCACGGCAGGGGTTTGCTGGCCGGCCCGACGCCCGCGGCCGCCGGGGCGCCTCTCCGCCTATAGGAGGCGTCCGTTTGGACTAACGCGCGGATGGCGGCGGCGCTTCGCGTCAGCGCCCAAAGGTCCGAACTTTTCTCAGCCTGTCAGACCGAGCTAAAGGGGGCCAGGGGGTGGGAGGAGAACTGATATCCTGCCGTTGGTGCGTCGCCCAGAGGCCGGGTTCGTGAACGTACCGTAGTGCTCGACGTCCGAACTAACACGCTCCTAAAAGTGTTCGCCTCACTTAGGTCTTCGCTGGTGTGTACGGGTACGGGAGCGGGATGGGAACTACGGAGGACTGGTGGGTGAGATTGATGGTGTGTGTGTGTTGTTTGCGGACCGACGTCCTGCTCGCTCGCATCCCACCAGCCTTGTTGCTGGGTCCAGGCCCATCTCCCGTCGACGCATGGGACTGACTCGGCGTGGATTGCCATGGGAACAAGCAAAGAACAACCTCACCCCAGATCCTCTCCCGTCAGACAACAGCTGGGCGGGACCCGTATCGCTGGTCAGAGCTTCTCTCAACCACCTCCTCGCAATGTTCCGGATTTTGTCTCTCATCCTTGAGGCAAGATGCGCCGTCCGGCAGGTGGTCGTGAAACTCCTCGCGTGTCGAGTCTGGGGAAAACAAAGTGAGAATAAGAAGTCAAAAAATACAATGAACGGCCAAAAGCCATTGCGAGGCGGCCGCTTCGGCTAGAGAGAGGGCTGAGACAACTTCCACGATCAGCCACAAGGCCCTCCCTTGCTCGCCAACAGGCCAGGAACAAAATTGCCACGGGCGCATGGCAAGGCGGGAGGAAGCCCCGAACTAACCGCTAACCACAAACTCTCCCACGGCCTCCCACAGGCGCAAAACATCGAGCCCCTCCACAGGCCGCAAGTATCGCTTCTGGACTCGCTACTCCCTGATAGCGAAAAGATAGTCAAGCGAGCCTGCAGCACGCGTGCAGCAATCCGGCCCGCGCTCTCGGACCACAAACTACGCAGCAATGGCCAAACCTGGGGTTGCCATGTGGGGCCCGTTGTGGTTGAAAGCCCGCAGTCGGACGCCAGCTGGGGACCGTTAAGTTGGGAATATATGCCTGCGTCTTTGGAATTCTCCCCTCCTGCATCCCCCTTCACTTTTTCACTTCTTTTCCCTCTCCCCCTCTTCCCTTCAAGCCCCCAAACCCCTTCCCTTCCCCGCCCCCGCCCTCCAAGGATCAAGCCATGGGCTCAGACGCAGAGAAGGGCGTCTTCGTCGAAGAGAAGGCCATCGCTCAGGGTGACTTCTCGCTGAATACAAGCGATGCCACGCCTGATGAGAAGGCCCTCAAGACGACAAAGGATGGCAAGCACATCCTCGTTCCTCAGCCATCTGACGATCCCGAGGATCCATTCAACTGGTCGTGGAAGAAGAAGCATGCCGTCCTGCTGTCTCTTACCTTCGCCGCCTTGTTGACGGATTGGGGTATGACCTGGGGCTCCACGCTCTTCGAGGCTCAGGCGATCTACTGGAATAAGTCCATTCCAACCATCGCCAACACCCTCTCTGGTGGCATTTTCCTGCAGGGACCGGGCGGTCTTCTCGCAGTTCCCTTGACACAGCGTTACGGCCGGTAAGTCACCGTCGTCGACCTCCGGCCCTCCGCCGGCTCGCTAACCCCGCTCTCAGCCTTCCCGTTCTCTTCTGGTCGCAGTTCCTCTCCTGCATCGTCGTCATCGGCGCCGCCTGCTCGACCAGCTATGCCGGCTTCTTCGCCTGCCGCACGCTGCAAGGCTTCTTCAACACCGCGCCGCAGGTGATTGGCCTAACCATCGTGCACGACATGTTCTTCTTCCACGAGCGCACGCGCAAGATCAACATCTGGGGCGCCAGCTACTTGATCGGCCCGTACCTCGGCCCCTTCATCGCCGGCTTCCTGATTCAGAAGATCAGCTGGCAGAAGGACTTCGGCGTGCTTGCCGCCTTCTACGGCTTCAGCACCCTGCTCATCATCATCTTTGGCGACGAGACCCTGTACGACCGCGACCCAGCCCACCGCAAGCCCCGCCCGACCGGCATCAAGGGCCGCATCGAGCTGCTTACCGGCATTGCCGGGTTGCGCGCCACGGGCCGGCCGACCGTCGGAACCGTGTTCAAGGACCTGGCCGCCATGGCCTGGCTGCCGAACATCGTCGTACCGGCCATTTGGCTCTTCATCGTCTTCATCTGGGCCATCGGCATCACGACGTCGGTGACACAGTTCGTCAAGCCGCCGCCTTACCTGTTCACCGACACCGCTGTGTGCCTGCTGTTCCTGGCGCCTTTCATCGGCATCGTCCTCGGTGAGATCTGGGGCCATTTCTTCAACGATTGGCTGTGCAACACCTACCTGGCCAAGCACAAGGGCATCCACAGCCCCGAGAACCGGCTGTGGGCCGTGTGGCCTCTCGCCATCATCGGCCCTTGCGGTCTCATTCTCTACGGGCAGACGCTGGAGCACAGCCTGTCATGGGTCGGCATCGCCTTCGGTTGGGGCATGGGGACGTTCGTCATGCTGGCGAGCACGACCATCGTCAGCGCCTACGTCTTGGACATTTACCCCGGCCACGCCGCGCTGACCAGCTCGTGGCTCAACTTCTGGAAGGTGCTCGGTACGTTTCCGTCTCGTTTTTTTCCGTGTCTTCTCGATTCTGACAGTAGCAGGCGGCTTCATCATCACGTACATCAACCCGCGCTGGATTGCGCGCGATGGTCCCGGCATCGCTTTCGGTGTGCAGGGTGCCATCATGGCCGTCTTGTTTGCCACCATTGTCGCGACCCAAGTCTGGGGCAAGGCGTGGCGGACGAGGTTCCACGCTCCGGCCGCGGAGAATTAAGGGAGAGGGGCTATCCCCAACCCGGAAGCACTCGTTTTTTCTGGGGCGTTGTGGAGCCTGCATGGCCCAGTAGATTTGGCTATTCCCAATTTGTCGTAATTAAGCACCATTTGCAATTGCTTTTGCCTCTCACTGCATGCGCTGCAAGCCTGACACCTTCGCCTCAAGCCTCTCGTGAAAGAATCTCGTAATTCTCATGCGTGGCGCACATCTTGCCGTTAGGAATTGTGCCGCAAGAACAAGCCTCGCAGAAGCAGTGGCCGAAATCGCTTCGTGCCGTCCATGACGTCCCAACAATGTGGTCCAGAACGCCCCAAGCGTGAAGCTATGGAGAATTTGACAGCTTTATTGGTCCTGCACCTGCATGGCGTGCGTTCGTACCTGGGGCCAGCCTCCCAGAAAAACACGGGACGGAACAGTCGTGGCGCAAGACTACATGGATCCGTGGCGTACAGTACCAGAGGGGTGATGCGGTGTGCTTGCATATGAGAATGGTTGGCCGGCCATGGCATATTTGACTTTCTGCAAAGATCCCGAAGGGAAAACGGCGCAGTGAGAATTAACAGGGAAGCCTTCTCGGAAACATAGCAATTGAAACCGTCCTCGATGGATGAAATGCATATTCGAAGGGGGCTGTCCTGCCAGTCGCTACACAAAAACCCTCCGATGGCCACCGAGTATCGGCTCTAGTGGCATCAATACCGAGCGGCCAAGGAACGTCACCCCCACCCTAAAACACTCGCTTCATGCTATGCCTTGTGAGGCTTGCGAAGTCGGTCTCGGCAAACATGCAGGTCCTCCACGCGAGGCATTGGGGGGTTAGCGGTAACCTGGAGTCGGGACTCTGGGGATGTGCACGTTCCCGCAATTTCTTTTGACAGAAAAACAAACTCCAACGGCTTTTGTGAGACAGATAACGTGTTGGGCGTAATCCGGGGGAAGAAGTACCGAATGGAAGACTTCGAAAAGAGAGCCGGCGCCGGAGCTGTGACCGTGCTCTCCGTGACCGTGCTCTCTGAAGTGACTCGCGTACTGCGACGCCGCAACTTTTCGGGATCCAGGTCCCAGCGATCCAGAATTCCAGTGCAGCAACCATGCCATCCGTCTGCAGCACGGCAGGAGAGTTTGTTAGCACGTCCCGAACTCGTCACCCATCTGCAGCACAGCAGGAGAATGGGTTAGCACGATCCCGAGGCGGCAGTTCAAGTCAATTTTTCAGGAGCAAGATCATCCGACGGGCAGTGCGAGTGGCTTCCAACGGTCCTCCTTGCACGGACAGACAGTAGTTCAACTTCAAGGTTCTCCAATTAGTCCTAATAGCGCCTCGTCGCGGACAGGCTGCATGGGATTCTCGAAGACGCAGGCGTTCCGCCACGGCAGGACCCTCGCCACCACCTTTCCTCGGATTAACGCCAGCGGCACGGGGCCGTAGTGTCGCGAGTCCCGGGAATACTCTTGATTATCGCCTGAGAGAAAGCAGTGGCCTGCAGGCACCTAGCAGGGTCAATTCGGCCCGCATGCAGCAAAAAGAACCGTGAATGAGCCCACGTACCTGTATCATTTCCCCAGATCCAGTCTGTACGTCTCCAGCTATTACCAAATCACCCGGCATGCCCAGCACCCGCTTCAAGATACCCTCGGTAGGCCGTATCGGGCTTCGCGAGCAGACCATATCGCCCACCTGCACCCCACGCCCGCGACGATAGTATTTCGATACTACCACCCATTCCCCAGACATGTGTAGCGTTGGAAGCATCGAGGCCCCCCACGGCTGGGTTAGTTCGAAGCCGTAAGTCCAAAAGAGGTGAGCAAAGAGGACGAGCTGCGCATAGGAGAAGAGTAGTTGTCGCGTCGTGAGATACGAGCCGTGGAATCGTGCGAAGCGAGATATCGGTTGTGATGGCTTCAGCGGCATCTGCGGTTCTGTCTTCGGTTGCGGTTGCGTCGGCACCTTGCGCGAGGACGATTTTGGATTCCATGGTTCGAGCCGCAGATAGCGGAGCTGACCTTGGAGGGCAGTCCGAAGTCGCAATGCGCAATTGATTCTGAGCCTGCGAAAACTGGCGATGTAGGCCATGGCAGGGAGACGAGGCATGGTGAAGACCAGTGGCCTGGTTGGTGGTGAGGTTGAGGTTGCGCCTTTGGAACTGTAGAACCGTCTTCGGGTCGGGGTTGGTTCTCATTTTGGACTAGCCCCGATTCCGATCTGACACAATCTCACACCACGACAACGAAGAGCTGGACCTCACTTGATGATGTTTGACACTGCACTGCTTCACGCTGCGGTGTTGCGATAGATATGCGAATGGTAGCTTAGGTGTGAAATTCACATTCCAATATCCAAAGCACTGGTGATCTTGCCGCTCTCCGTCGATTTGCCACACATTTTGACGTCCAGTCCTCAGTCTTTCATATCCTGACATCACTCGCCCAAAGCTGCGCAGCTTTCAGTTAACGAGCTGCGATACATATGCAATTGATGGCCTGAGAGTATTGAGCTCAGAGATTCTGCAGTGAGATCTTTCATAACTGCTGCATTCTCCCATGATTTGTTCTGATTATTTAGTTGGGAAACCAAAGCTTTCTACAACCCAGCTTAAGGACTGAGGCCTTTGAAGAATTCCAGCATCACTCGCAAGGCCAGACGGACCAGGACCGGGACTGGAAGCTCTCCATCCACCAGAGCCGACAAGAAACCACTTTTGAAAAATATCAACGATGAGCGGCACCGAAATATTCGGCATTGCCGCCTCTGCGACCGGTCTCATAGACTTGGGACTCCGGCTCGCGGGGGGGTCTGTAAACCTTCATCAAAGACTAAAGAAAAGCGCCAGATATGCTACATCGCATTTCAGACATAAGCAGCGCGGCATTTGCTATCACTTCCTTCGGTACTACCTTCTAGAAAGCACATCAAGAAGAACCAGGTCTCATATCCGATAGCATGTTGGTAGAAGTAAACGGGCTCTCACACTATGCGCGAAGAGGCTTTTATGGACATCCAAGTTGAGTTCATCAAGGCAAAATGCGTAAATGCACACACAGAGTACATTTCACTAATTGGCACATAAATCACTCATGTACCATTTCAACAAAGATTCGATGGAGCTTTCCCGTAGTCAAATGCACCACATGAAGGAAACCATGCACGGTATGATGTCTTTGCTTTTACATGCGAAGGATGTCCACCAGGAGAGTGAGGACAATCGGTATATGGTATCGGAAGATGCTGGTGCCGAGTGCATCACGAAGGCGGAAGAGCTGCTCGCCAATCTTAAGGGCGTCTAAAAGCTGGCCCACATCACTTCGAATATCCTACTTCAGTCGGAAGTTCAGACACTGGGGAACTCGCGCCAGAGCTCACAGTGAGCTCTTAAGGCCCTTGTCTTCGTCGCGATGCCCGATGAGAGACCACAGGGACCAGAGCGGTCCAGAAGGCATGGCTCGCGGAGGTCTGAACGGCATGACGTTAGGGAGGACTACCGGGAGGTCGGGTGCCGTAGGGTAGTCGAGCACCGCGATCCGAAAGCCGTCCACCACGATCGATAAACTACAATTGAAACAGTTCGCCGGGAACCGAAGGGTGACGCACAGACAAGTGAGAGGCGAAGGTACCCAACTTTCAGTTCGACCAGGCGAAGGATACTCGTATCGTACGCGGCGCCTGCTTCGACACTCCACTCTCGCGCAACGCCTCCGTCGGAACCCTAGTATCGCCTAGGTCGCCATGCAAGGACGGTCGTTGACGATCTGAGGTATGACATAAAAAAAATCTACGCCTCGGAAGATAGCTAATAAAAGCAGCGACGTGGGGGTTGATGACGTGCCTCTCTTCAAAGAGCATTCGGATATGCAAAGGAAATCATTACCTTCTCGGTCGGGATCTCGGACTCCGTCACCCGGCTCGCGAGAATATTCATCAGGGTACGGGTATGTCGATCAGTGCATAGGGCTGGCTGAAAAGATTAGGGATGATACGGATCCCGATGCCGAACTTGAGACGCTTTTGCGAGAATGGACGAATGTGTACGAGCGGCCCTCCGAAACACGGAATAGTCCCACGACGTCTAGTCGATGACGAGGAGGCTGATTGAAAGAAAGAGCTGGTGCAGATCCGATCGTAACTTGGATATCGGAAGAAGCAGTGGAAGAAGAAGCAAGAGTCGTGTTTGTGTGCGTTCACAAAGTTTCAGAGCAATCACAGGAAGTCCTATTGCGTCGCCAATGGAGTGTACCTAATGACCTCATTTCTACTCCTCAATATGATGTGATCCCGTAATGGAGATTTTTAAGAAGCTGTAAAACGTGTCTTGAGAAGAAGCGTATGAAGTTGAGGGATCAACTGCCCGCAGGAGACTTGACGTCGGACGGGGAAATGCGGGGCCGAAAGATCGCCTCTCTCCTTCACCCATCCGGCCTCAAGCTTTCCCGGCCGTTCAATTTGCCGCAACGTCATCACGTCCCCCAACCTATCTGAAATCGCAGGAATTCGGCCCCTCCGCGCCAGCTTGCTGCGATGCAGCCAGGCCAGAAGCCCGTTGTAGTTTTGTGCCACCATTTTGCGGGTCGATACGGAGTACTTGTCCCAGCCACAAGGCCGATCCTGGAGTTAGATCCGCGGCCAGGCGCGGCGCACATCTTTCAGCGGTGGAGAGGGAAAAGCATTCAAGGCCTCCGGATAGAAGGTTCACCTCTTCAGCGTAGGCTCCGGGTGAAGATCTGGCGAACAAAATCGGCCGGAGAATATTGAACAGATGGCTGGGAGGAAAAGGATAGAACGGCCCATGGTTCGGAGACGATGGAAGGCTGAAGATCGCACGAGTCGCTGCCGGCTAGTTGATGTTTTGAGAGCGTCACGGCGGTCTTACTCGGGCCAGAAAGTGGTCAAGTCGAGCTGCAAGATTGTTTGGTTAGGGTTCTAACGACAACTTCTCGGAACTGAAAAACAAGGTGGGGCGACTCCCAGTACGAATTCGTCACAATATCCTCTGTCTGGTCCTGCTCGTGCTCAACCTCCCGATACTGCTCCATATCCCAGTCACCCTACAAGTAATGTATGGCGAGCGATGAAGGTTGCCGCGGAATGGTCCGTGAAGACCGTGAGCGGAAAGTCACTGGCTTCCGCTTGATAACGGACCTTTGACACTGCCCTCACAATCCCGCGATCTCAAACTCTGTCGGCCAATACTGAAGCTCGGCGGACTTCAGCGTCCGACTCGAGAACATGACGGGTCGACTTTCCGACTGCTTGATCTCCTGCACCTCCATGTCGTTGGACTTCGTGGGGTATAGCACTGCACCAATTCCGCGCTCCTTTGAGGCATCCACGCCCTTTACTCTCCAGTCCTTCAGACCCTTCAGGAGCAAGGCCCTCTTCGTGAACTTGTCGGTACAGCTCATGAACGCGTCGCTGCCTGATTGTGTCGTCGGGAAGCAGGTGACGAAGTCAGTCGCCACGGTGTGGAAGGGTACCGGTGGAGATGCAACATTTTTTGCAGGCCCTACTTGGTGTGGTCCTTCCGGTCAATTGAGCAGACCGGGCACGCGTGGAAGCCATGCCTGGCCCAGTTGACCTCTGCAGGCCCCGTGACAGGTAGTAAAGAAGAGAAATCTCGACAAGGATTTTCGTATCTGCGGTGGTTAATGATGTAGTATTTGAAGCCGGTCGGGTCCGGCTTGTCTAGTGCAGCCGTCTTCCATCTTGGTCGGCCCGTAAAGTGCTCGACGTGGTCGTCGATCGTGAGGCGGGAGGGCATGGAGACATTGCATTTGCCGACACAAGTAGTATCTTTGAATCGCCCGCCTTTCTCGCGGTCGTCGGCCTATTCCGGCGTCCTCCTCTTCCTCGCTCTTCATGCCGGCCCCGGCCTCGTCCTCTGCCCCGCTGCCCCCGGCCTCGTCCTCCTCGTAGCCCCCAACCCCCTCATCCCCCTCGCCATCACCGGCCTCCTCGTCCCACGCACCGGCCCCGGCCCCCTCGCCCTCCTCGCCGCCCGCGCCGCTCCCGGCCTCCTTGCCCTTCTTCCGGAAGCACTGCCCATATGCGTCATCCACATATTTCTCTAGGAGCCAGTGCGATGCCCAACCGCCCTAGGACCGGAAGGGCGTGACCTAGCCATGGCAACTGTGGACGGATTTCCGGGGATACCCAGATCGGATCAATGCCTTCCGCCAGGCGACACTAGGATGGCCGAGGCCGCCCTCAAGCTTTCTGGATGCAGAGCCCTGGGAGACTTTGATCACCACCGGGGACGCCGATGGCTTGCTTCATTGGCGATCTGTGTAGCCAGGCGGAAAGAGAGCAGGCGCCGAAAGTGCTCGCACTTTTCTTTCTCATTGTACCTCAATGGGGCGATGGTCTTCCGGAAGCGGAGTGTAAACTCCTCGAGATCTTCGTTCTTGCCCATCGCAGAGTTGGGGTCGTATTCTCGTTTTTCTCATCTACCCGCCCGCACCGAACCCTCGAAACTGTGCCTGTGTCAGAACCAACTCTCGACGCCAGTCATCAAACGCGCCCCTCATCAAGACGACGACCTCGTCCCTGGTGATGGCCTGTTGTCCCACGTTGCTTGAGGAAGCCGGGTCCCGCGCCTCCCATTGTGCCACTTGCCCGACGGTAGGGTCATTCGGCAGGTTGGGCACAATGACGATTGCACCATCGTCCATTGCTCTCTCTGTCATGGAGAAACCTCAACACAAACAAGCTTGGCTCAACAAACAGAATATTTACTTGGGGAGATGATGGCTAGGAGCTCTGCAGGCTCAAATACCCTTCAGTCCGAAACATCTCGCTACGGTAGGCACAAGCGTGTGGGTGGAGACCGGACTCGGGCAGGTGTCAACCACGCCCGAGATCGGAGGATCTCTGCAGCTCCCGTGGGCACGTGACCCTGGGAGGCAGCCCCCAGAGGATCCCGTGACACTCTCAACCGAAGGTCGAAGCGATAAGCCGTTCCGATCCTATGGTAAATGTCAGCTTATATTCTCTTCTAGGTAGCTTTTTATATCTCGAGACGCTCCTCCACCTCCCGAGAATAGAAAAAGAAGAGAAGAAAATACGTACCGACATCATATCGTCCTTCGCGTACTCACCAAATAGCGCGATTAACATGTCTGGGCCAGCCGTGTATGGTACCAGGTGGGCGGCCCTGATATTGACTCCATCTAGGTACTCGCCCGTGGCGGCGTCGTAGAGAAAAGGCTTTGCGTTCTTTTCTACGGGTCCGCGAGCGGGATGTTGTCTTTGGCGCCATCACCCGTAGACAGGAGGTTGCCGTTCGTGGCATCACCCGTAGACGTGATGTTGTGATGGGCGTCATCACCCGCAGACGGGATGTTGTGGTTGGTGGCACCATCCGTAGACGAGATGTTGTGGTTGGTGGCATCACCCGTAGACAAGATGTTGTGGTTGGTGGCATCACCCGTAGACGAGATGCTGTCGTTGGTGGCATCACCCGTAGACGAGATGTTGTGGCTGGTGGCATCACCCGTAGACGAGATGCTGTCGTTGGTGGCATCACCAGTAGACGGGATGTTGCCATTGCCGAAGCATTCGGAACTCCGGCTTCATCTTGAAAGTCGATGTGAGCAGCAAACGTGCCTTTGGTGTATCCTCTCCGTGTCCCATGATGCGGCATTCCTCGATGCGGTAGAACAGGGTCACGGGGAAGGTGATGTCGCTCTTGAGTATCCAGACGCACGGCGGAGCAATTCAGATGTCCAGTAGCCCTCGAAATGCCTGCGAAGCCAGGGGACCTGCGCATGGAGGCGGTCTAGCATGTCTTCCTTCTCCCAGTCTGTGACCTGGCTCCACCTCTTCGGAATCCTCCAGCCACGCCCGCCCTACCCTGCAATAGATCCTAGTAACAGGTAAGTATTAATAAGAAATAAGCTAAGGACTTACCGTGCGCGGCACCTGGCAGAAAAGCGTACCCCTTAGGCCTCTAGCCCAAACCTCCAAACAGGCTTCGCTGATCTCCCCTGCCCGGACCTGCGGCAGTCCGCTGTCTGATAATGCTCCGCGCGGTCCAGCGCACCTTGTCCGCGAGGACGCCAAGATGCGGGCAGCTGTCATCGAACTCCCAAGTGGTGCCGAAGGCTCCTGATTTTGGCCGAATGAGTGCCCCAAATGCGCGGTGTGATGTCATCCCGATCCTCATGTCGATCGGAAATAGCCCCGGTGAGCGCGCGGTGCCATGCTCATCGCTTGAGGCTGCAGACATGGCACTCCCCATCCTCACCTCGGCCATTGTGCGTTGGTTGGTGGGGACTGTGCTGCTGTTAGATTGTCTATAGAATTGGTGTGAGCCGAACCTTGTCAAGAGCTGATACGAAGGTCTCTATCCTTAGCTTTGGTGCTTTGCGAAGACCGCAAGAGGCTTTCTGTGTAGTTCCATGACGGTTGAAGTGAAATGGATGTTGAGGATGTTTGAATGATGGATTTGAGTGATGGTATTCACGGATGAAGTGCGGATGGAGAAGAAGACAGGAAGGCAGGACAGTTCGATATACAAATGAGACGGGCGGCTCCTTCCACAGCAGCATACAAAAGAGGCAAGCGTACCCCGCACACCCTCGATATCTCCTTCCCTTCATCTCCTCAGGGAAAGACCACTCCATCCCACGTCGGCAACAACGTCCATGCCGAGAGGAAGTAACAACAGAGCGCCCGGACCCCCGCCAATCCCGTCGATCTCCCGCGCGCCCAGCCAACCAATCACCAGCCCCCCTCCTTCGATCCCATCTCAGCCTAACCCCATCCAGCACACATCCCCAGCCCCACCCCAGCCGCACGTCCGATCGCGACTTCCATCGCGAACACCATCGCACCTCCCTCCTCCCTCCCCATCCCCCCTCGCACCTCCCTCAAAACGGCCAAAATGTCCACCGCCCACGAACTAACCCCGCGCGGTACGTCACCCCCCTCCATCGCACCTTCCCTCTAACCCCCAACAGCCTTCAACCACGCCCCAGACTCCTCCATAGAAGCAGAATACGACCGCCTCCGCTCCGCCGCCCGCACCGAAATCTCCGCCCGCAAACGCGCCCTCGCCGCCAGCCACGAAGCCTACACGTCAGGCGACGGCGCGCGCGCGCACGCCCTCTCCCAAGAAGGCAAAGCACACGGCGCGAAAGCTGATCAGCTCAACGCGCAAGCCGCGGGCCTGATCTTCCGCGAGAACAATGCCGGGGGGCGGGTCGCGGGCGATGCGATTGATCTGCACGGGTTGTATGTCGAGGAGGCGATGGATATATTGAGGGGGCGGATTGAGGAGGAGAGGAGGAGGGGGACGAGGGGACTGCATGTTATTGTGGGGAAGGGGAATCATAGTGCGGGGGGCGTGGCGAGGATTAGGCCCGCTGCGGAGGAGATGCTAGGACAGATGGGGTTGGGGTGGAGGGTGGAGGAGAATGAGGGGAGGATTTGGGTTGATTTGGCGGGGACGGGGGGGCCGATGCCGCCGTATCAGCATGGGGGGGGGCAGGGGCAGTATGGTGGGCAGCATGGGGGGCAGCAGCATGGGGGGCAGCAGCATGGGGGGCAGCAGCATGGTGGGCAGCAGTATGGCGGTCAGCACGGTGGGCAGCAGGATAACAAGCTGGAGGAAGTGGTGGTCAAGGCGCTGCCCGGCATCTTCAAGGCACTCAAGGGCTGCTGCGTGGTCATGTAAGCGGAGGAACGATAGTTCTAGTTCTATACCCTGTGGCTTCTACGAGGAATGATTTAACACGCCGGCCTTGGCTACCGACAAAAGACGGCGACGATACCGCATTGAAAAATTCCGTCCTGTGCTCTGCCAATCATTGCTGAAGATTCGCCCAATATGTCCATCCCGCGTAAATCACTTGCCCGTCCAGTCCACAAGCACATACCGCCGCTCCACATCCGTCTCCCGATCTGCCTCGTCCTCACCCTCAAACCGCAGCCGCACATGGCCTGGGGGCGGCGGCTCCACACTCTCCCTCGTCTTCACCACCTCCGCCTTGTAAAACGTCGTCGTGCCGGGGTACAACGCAAGCACATTCTTCCTAGGCGGTATGTCAGGCAGTTTCGCATCCGTCGGCGGAATCGGCGTCATCTGCTGCAAACTCGCCCGATACGGACTCGGATTATCCAGATCCGGATCCGTGTCGCGGATCTCATACCGCCGCTGCTTGCCCTCGCCTATCACAGCCGTAACTTGACAGAGTATCCCCTCCCCCTCCGCGTCTTTGTCTTTCTGCCCCCCCTTTTTGCGGTAGAGCACTTCGGTGCCCACGCCGTACCGCGGGCGGCCCTCATCTCCCCCCGCTGCTCGTTAGCCACGTCCAGATTACGGTGTACGAGAACTCACTCCTCTCATCGTCCTCGATCTTCACGCTCGCCTCCCGGCCTGCCGGCACACTCCCAGCCCGGCTCCCCGCCGCAACCTTGAGCCTCGTCGTCGCCGGCACAAGCATCTTGGGCGAGGGTCCAGGCGCAGGACTCTCCGCCGCTAGGCTATCGCGATCGTCCGCCGGCGTCCCGCTCATACTCTCGGCCTTCCGCTTTGGACCGCGGTTCTTCGGCCCTGGGCCCCGGACCGTGGGGACGAGGCTATCGGCCTCGGACGAGGCGCGGAGGGCGGTGAGCAAGCTAAGGGACCCAACGAGAGACGAGGGGTCGGACTCGGCCTCGCCTTCTGTCAGGGTCGCGATTTCCTCGTCGAGCTTGAGGGTTTCCCGTGCGAGACGCATGAGTTCGTCTTCTAGGGCGAGGGAGGGGTCTTCGTTGGCGGACCATTGGGCTTCCAACGTGGCCTTTAGTTCTTGCATGCGTGCCCATTTGGTGTTTTGCTCGGCCTACGAAGGTTAGGGGTGAGTGATGGGAGGGAGAGGGGGACGTACAACAAGCGCGTCGACGCGTTTGCCATCGGACCGGATGTTACTCCACAGGGAGCGTTCTTCGTCGGCTTCGTCCTTGACCAGGCCGGGGCGGGCGCGGACGCGGACTGACATTGTGGGTGATATGTGGTCAAAACCCCCGAAATCGATAATCAGAGTGGGAGATAAAGAAGTGGAGAGGGTGAGGAGTTGGAGTTGATGTAGGAGTTCCGATATGCGGCCTTGTCGCCTGTGCGGTGCCCGCGAGGTGACGACCGCGCTAGCCCCGGCGCGGTTAGCTCCCGCAAAGCTTGATTTGACTGCCCCAGCTGCGTTGGGCGTGGCGGGGTTGGTGCACGTGGGGGGAGCTATTGACGGATGGCGTCGAGCTTGAACAGAACCTCACCGCTTCCATCGTCACTTTGGTCTTTGGCAAATTCTCCTCCTTCACTCAGCGTCTTCTCAATAGCTTCAAGAAAATGCCACCTGTTCCTCTCTTCCGCCTGCAAGCTGGTAGGTCCATCGCACTCACCCTGAAATGACGACATAGCTAACATTCTGCTCCACAGGCGTCAACAGCTATGACTGGGGTGCGTCTCCTGCGCTCCACTTCACAATCACTAACAAGCGCAGGCAAAGTCGGCCACGACTCAGCCGCCGCGCGCTTCGCCGCCGCCACACCCTCCGACTCCTTCACCATCAGCAGCGACAAACCCTACGCCGAGCTCTGGATGGGCACGCACCCCTCCCTCCCCTCCAAAGACCTAGTCACCGGGCGCACGCTCCTCGACCTGGTGCGGGACAACACCTCCCTCCTCGGCCCCGCCATCGCCGCCAAATACGACAGCGCCCTCCCCTTCCTCTTCAAAGTCCTCAGCATCAACAAGGCGCTGTCCATCCAGGCGCATCCGAACAAGGGCCTCGCCGAGCAGCTCCATGCGAAAGATCCGAAGAACTATCCGGATGATAATCACAAGCCGGAGATGACGATTGCGATTACGCCCTTTGAGGGGTTATGTGGTTTCCGGCCGTTGGGCGAGATTGCGGCGTTTTTGGGGAAGGTGAGCGCGTTGCGGGAGTTGGTGGGCGAGGAGGCGGCGAGTAAGTTCGAGAGCACGGTTAAGGGGCAGGAGACTTCCGAGGACGAATCCGCCGTGGCCGCGAACAAAGACGCGCTGAAGACGCTTTTCACCGCCCTCATGACCTCCTCCCCGGAAAAGGTCTCCTCCCTGGCCCCCAAACTCCTCGAGCAGGCCGAGTCAGAAGGCGAATCCTTCGCCGGAGAATCAACACTTTCTGCCCTGGTCCAACGGTTGAACAGCCAATTCCCCTCCGACATAGGCCTCTTCGTCCTCTTCCTCCTCAACCACGTACGCCTCTCCCCCGGCGAAGCCCTCTTCCTCAAAGCCGACGACATCCACGCCTACCTCTCGGGGGACGTCATCGAAACCATGGCCGCATCCGACAACGTCGTCCGCGCCGGCTTCACCCCCAAGTTTAAAGACGTCAGCACCCTCACCAGCATGCTCACATACTCCTACGCCCCCATCGAGGCCCAAAAGCTCCAACCCGTGCCGTATCCCTATGTTAGCCTCAATGCCAAGGCGTACACGCTGAATTCGGCTGTGCAGCTATATGACCCCCCCATTGCGGAATTCGCGGTCGTGCAGGCGTGCCTCGGCGGTAAGGGGGCGAAGGTTACGCTTGAGGGGATTGAGGGGCCGAGCATACTGCTGTGCACGGAGGGGCGGGGTAAAATCAGTGTTGGGCCGAAGGTGGAGGAACTAGCGGTACATGCCTACACCCCCCGTATCCCTCCCATACTAACGTGCACGGCAGCCCGGGTTCGTCTACTTCATCGGCGCAACGGCGGAGCTGGTCATCGAAGCCGAAGACGAGCCCCTGGTAGCCTACAAAGCGTTCTGCGAGCCAGAGGACAAGGACAAGGAGCGGTTGTAGGAGGCTCAATGTTGGAAGCTCAATGTTGGAAGCTCAATGTTGGAGGTTCAATTCACGCTGAACAAGGCGGACGGCAAAATCGGCATGTAGCATAACCAAGCACGCGAACCCAACGCCGCCCGCTGCGCCCCCCGTGACAGGCTCCCGCGCTTTCGCATAAGACTGAAAAATACAGAGCACTGCAGACGACTTTGCACACACGCAGGCCCGAAACACGGCGCCATAAAAATCGCATCTACACCGTGACAAATAACGCTTCAAGCCCCCCTCAACCCCAGTGAATGTGTACATTACAATTGAGCTAGTTGCGCTCCGCTTCTTGGTGAATTCGTTCGTGTGTGTGGGGTCTCGCTATTTTGCGGGTACGACGTTGTTGCCCAGCCATGCCTGTGATGATTGTTAGTTGGGGGGACGGATGAAGGAGGGGAGGAGAGGAGACGTACCAAGCCCTCGAAGATGCCCTCGCCCGTCGTCGCGCAACTCGGCTCAACCTTCCACAAATGATTCCTTGCAATTTCGTCCAACTTCAGGCGGCGGGAGAGTTCGTCGGGGCGCATCGCTGTACCCATTAGCATTATAATCCATCTATTTTTCTGCCATTGCAACGTACCACCGGGAATATCCTGCTTATTCGCAAACACCAACAACAACGCATCCTTCATCTCCCGGTCCTGAATAATCCTCGCCAACTCCGTCCTTGCCTCGTCGAGCCTGTCCCGATCACTCGAATCAATAACGAAGACGAGCCCCTGCGTCCCGCTGAAGTAGTGCCGCCACAGAGGGCGGATCTTGTCCTGCCCGCCTACGTCCCAGACGTTGAATTTTGTGTTTTTGTAGGTTACGGTTTCGACGTTGAAGCCGACTGTTGGGATGGTGGTGACGTCTTGTTCGAGTTTGAGGTTGTAGAGGATTGGTGGGGGTGGGGGGGGTTAGCTCGGTGGTTGAGGGAGAGGGGGAGGGGACGTACTGGTTTTCCCCGCCGCGTCGAGCCCCAGCATCAACAGCCGCATCTCTTTCGATCCGAAGATCTTATCCAGCATCTTCGATATCGAAGTGCCCATCTTGCCTGTGTCGCGCTCACTCCCTCTCAAAAGCCGTGTATCGCAAACCGCACGCGCGCGCGTCTCAGGGGCCCGAGAAGTCGTGTCGAGAAAGCTCTTAACTCAGCGCTCACAACAGGACGAATGCGCAAGCAAGATGTAAATTAAGCAGCGGGAGGAATCGCGAAATACGAAGCGGGGGGAGACTTTGGTTGAATCGGAAAGGAGAGGTGTCGTGTGTTCGCCCGCGGCACGGCCGCAAATGTGCGTTTCAGGAGTTTGGGTGGAGGGGGTGGGCGTCGGGGGGAGGGCCCGTCTTGGCGTTCGCGCGAAGCGGTTGGGGTAATTTCCGCGCTGGGGGCGGGTCACGGGATATCGCATCTGCGTGGGACATCAGCGCGACGACCGCGTGCATTTTCTACTCTTTCACGCCTGAACCTCTACTCTTTTGCGCTTGAACAGCTGTATCCTGACGCCGACGACGCAGCTATGTCCACCCGCACCACCGCCTCGCGCAAAGTCGCAAAAGGCGAATACATCGAAACGGCACGTCCCGCCCTCTCCGTCCCGTCTAGCACCCAGCTAACCCGCGACAGGACTCAGGCAACAAAGTCAGCCGCCGCGCCAACATCTCCGGCACAGCCAACATCACCCTTGGCGGCAAAACCGTCATCATGGCCGACGTGCACCTGCGCGGCGATCTCACGCGCACCTCCTCCTCAAGCAGCAAACCCGGCGCGGATGGCAAGCCCAGCACCAGCATCAGCATCGGGCGGTGCACGGTGGTTAGCACGGGGACGGTGGTCAAGCCGCCGATGCGCATGAGTCGGGGGGTGTTTACGTTTTATCCGTTGAAGATTGGGGATAATGTGTTTATTGGTATGTGAGGCGGGAGGGGGTGGTGTTGGGATGGGCTAATGCGGGGCAGGCCCGAATTGCCATATCCAGGCGGCGAGTATCAGCAGCCATGTGCATATTGGCGCGCATGCGGTGCTGCAGCCGTTTGTGATGGTAAGGGAGAATGTTAAGATTTTGCCGCATAGTGTGGTGCCCGCTGGCATGATTATCCCGCCGAATAGTGTGGTTGCGGGCCGGCCGGCGCGGATTGTGGGTGAGGTTGGGGAAGGGTGGGGGGTTGTGGTGCCTGGGGGGGGAGGGGAGGGGTGGGTTGAGGGCGGGGACTTGAGGGAGTTGGTTAGGAGTATTCGGTGAAGCGATGGAGTATGCTTTGATTTTAAGCGTCCAGCGAGGTGTTGGGTGTACCCGGAGTTCAAAAGTGAGTAATCAGAGCGCCTACGGTAGTCTTTGCCTACGAAAGCCGAGGGGCTGATTTTACCTAGATTCCAACCTTTTCCCAACCCGCCATGCCATACACAAAGAAAGCCGAGGAGCTGATATCTAGGCCCGTATCCTTTCCAACCAACCACGCCCAAACGCAAAGGAGACCCAAAAGATCGCAATTACACCTCTCGCCTCGTCTCAACGACCACTTCCCCCTCCGTCTTCGGCTCAACCACAACTTCCCCCTCCCCGTCTCTAACATCCACCCTCGAAACCCCCGAATCCGCCCTACTCCGCACCCCCCTCTTCCCCTCCTCCACCTCCCTCCTCCTCTCCCTCCTCCTCGCCCTCTGCACCCTCCACCCGGGTCCCCACCGCCACACAACCCCCAGCAACGGCGTAACAGCAACCACCCCCCCCGCCAGCGTCCCAAACGCCCCCGCAATCCCCAACCTCTCCACAAACCGCTCCGCAACAGCAGTCGCCACGGCCCCAAGCGCACACCGCGCAAGATTATTCGCCGCCGTCGCACTCGCCGCCTCCTCCGGCGCCACATCCACCAGCAACGTCCCCGTCACCGTGAGCATCATCGCCTGCGCCGCGCCCATCACGAAGCTACATACCAAGACCCAGTACAACGGGCCGCGGAAGGCGAAGCCATACAGTCCGGTGGCGAGGGCGAAGCTGAGTAAGATGAGGGGGGCGATGCTGAGGCGCGCGCGCTCGAAGGGGAAGCTCGGTGCTGAGGTGGGGGTTATGGGGATGGTGAGGGGGAGTTTGTGGTGCGCTCTGTACGTGGCTTCGTGGGCCCGGAAGGCGGTGTCCAGGAGCTGGCCGTGGAGGAGGGAGGCGATCATGCAGCCTAGGCCTGGGGTGGGGGGTTAGCTGGGTGGGCGCGAGGAGGAGCAGGGGGGGTTGGGTGTGGGGAGAGGGGAGGAGGACGCACCGTTCGGCAAAAAGCACAACCCAATCTCCAGCACATTATACCCATACCTGAGCCTCAACATCCTCGCCGCCACCGCCAGCGCCACGCTCTGCACCGCAAACACATACGCCCCCACAAAAAGACTCACCGCAAACGTCGGCTGCCCCAGCATTCGCAGCGGCGCCAAAAAGGCTGCTGGGCGCAGCCGCGGCCGCGGTGTACGCTCCGCGCTGGCATCGGCGTGGGGTTGTCCCCGGAGACTGTAGACCCAGGGCTTGTGCGGGCCGTGCAGCGGGACGGACCCGTTGCCCGCGATGCAGCGGTGCGTTTCGGGGAGGAAGATGAGGATGAGGAGAAGGGTGCCGAGACCCATGGCTAGGAGGAGCGCGAAGATGTTGTGGTACCCTGTTTTGAGGGTGAGGGCGCCTCCGATGGCAGGGCCGAGGGCTTGGGCGGTTGTGCGGACTGGGTTGGGTGGTTAGAAGGGTGGTGGGGGATGGGGGAGGGGGGCGGGGCGGACTCATTTGGTTTTTGCCCATGTAACCGCCTCGTGTTGTTGAGGTTGATATGTCGGTTATGACGCCGCAGCCTGGATGGATGTCAGCGGGGAGTGAAGTGGGAGGGGGAAGACGTACTAATGGCAATGGTGGTGGCGGCGCCCGTAGCCTGGAGGGCGCGGAAGAAGAGCAGCACTGGGAAGGAGCGCGAGAGGAGGAGACCGAGCTATTTCATCAGCTTTCGTCTCCGCCATCGATGACCGGTACTCACATTCGCAAGGACATAGCAAGCGAACGTCCCGACGAAGATGACCCTCCGGCCGTAGACATCGCTCAACGGGCCCCAGAAGCTCGGCGACACGCCCTGGAGAACGAGGAAGATAGTGATGCTGCTGAGGACGGTGCTGTAGGTGACATGCATATCCTGCCATCGTCAGCATCGTTGATCTCGATAGAGATGCATACAAGTGCGATAGAACATACCTTCGCCACCTCCTCCAACGCCGGGAAATAAATATTCGCACTCAACCCACTAAACATCGCCGCCCAACTAACAAGCCAGACAACCCCACCCCTCTGCCTCGGGCTGAACACATGATGAGGCGACGCAGGAGCCTCCCCACCTCCATCCCCCCCCACCGTCGTCGTAGCTACACTCAAAGCAGCCATGATCGCAAACCCGTGAAAAAAACCGGACAGTTAGGTCCTTAAGTGCGGAGAGCCGTCTGACTCCCACGTAGTAGAACTAGTGTCCCTTCCCGCACCGCGCCTATCCCTCCGGACATACCGCAGCCACCCGCACGCCATGGTGCGGATGTCTGGTACGCTGACGCACTGGGTCTGGATGGGGCCGCGTGGAGGTCGGTGTTGGGGGAGGGCCGATGGCGGGGGTTGCCGTGGTTGACGACCGTAGTATTCAGGCTCCACTGGAATGCGGGTGTTTGAGAGAGTTTTGAGGCGGTTGTACATCACTTGTCAGGGAAGGATTCTTAGCCAGCTTGGAGGCACTTCAGTTCATGCACAGATCGCTGGATTGAGATGTGCACGCCGCTGGAGCAACCACCGACGCTCCCCGCGGCTCACTTCGGCACATACGTCACACCCGGCTCATCCACATGTTTTGCAAGTTTATATCTGCGTGACATTCGCCTCCCTTGGCAGCTCCCCTCCCGTCTCCGCTGTCGAGTGAGCATCCTCCACACCCTCGAGTGAGCATCCTCTACGCCGTCGTGCCTGGGCGAGGGATCACAGTTCCCAGACCCGGTCTGCACTTGTTAACTAATCTCATCGTCGGTCTTTACTTCAAAGCCGTTGAACGTGCGGTTTGTACATTAGCAGTGCTCGTCACAGGGTTTGCGGCCTGGGCGGGTCTACAGCCTTGCGTAGCTCGTAGGCAGTAGGCTATGCTGGTGGCGTGTCACTTATCGGATAGCATATCGCACGCCATGATGGTGAAATTTGCGTACACAGACACATAGACATCTCACGGGTTGAAAAAATAGCCCTGGCTTGTATGATTGGTATCCTTAATCCCCTCGACCACAATCTGCCTATCAGTCTTGGAGCCAAGACATCTAGATGTCGATGCGCCGGTCTGTGAAGGGCCGCTTTAGGCAAGGCCAAAAAGGAGCGATGGGCCCAATAGTTTAGCGCAACCATAAACCTCACGATCGGAAATCGGGCAAAAAGGATATTGACAAGGACGAGATTCGAACTCGTGCTCATTTCTGAATCAGGATATTGTGCTAAGGGAGACCTTAACCTGACGCCTTAACCAACTCGGCCACCTTGCCGATTGAATGTGAAATCGTTCAATTGTTTTGAAAATAATGCAAGGCAAAACAAAAAGGATAATGGGCTCCCCCGGAAGAAGTTATGGCCGACTCTTGCCGAGGCTTACGCTTAGGAAGAGGCAGAAACTATCGGGGTGGAGCGCTCATCATTTCTTCGGATAGCCTTTGGTCAGAGTCTTCAGCGGAGTAATCGGCAGAGACATCTTGTCGCGCCTGTACCGCTACCCGTCGGTGGGAAGCCGTGCTGAGACATTGGCCGATCCCGAAGCTGACAAACTCACTCCTGAAAATCAAGCGGGTGAGGCGGAAACGCAACCATTCCCGCTCATCCCAATTCAGTATCAACAGCGACATGTGAAAGTGACATCAGAGGGTTACTCCACCTCCGATCGCCTCAAGGCATTCTCCGCGGCCATCCCAATACTGACTGAAACTCGCTCGAGAATCCCATTCGGGAAGAAAGAAGCAGAAACCAAGCCGACGGATGCCCATCCCGGCGCACGCGAGACGATCGCCATTCCGGAGACTCCACCGTCGGCCACGAGGCGTTCAAACACCACCACCACTTCAGCGCATCATGGTAGCATCAAGAACACAAAAGGAGAAGGTTCGCAGTGCTTCACTGCTTGACTGTCAGCAGCGTTGCCATACCAGGCCATTGTGCCAAGTATCTCCACCTCCACAGCGGGACCGAAACGGGAAACTGAGTTGTCCAGTGGGGATAAGCAACCGCCGATACGGCAGCTTGGGGCCGCTTCAAAACACTGGACGTAGATAAGTCGCGACGCTGACGCTGGGCAGGGCGCTGCATGGCGATCGGGTACGACTCGTGTCGCGCGTCGATGAAGCAGCTTTTAATAGCTTGCGATGGTTCCTGAGCATCACAACGCGCGCCCATCAACCCCACAAGAGCACATACCGCAGACGGAAGAAGATGAACACTCCAACACGCCCCCAAGCTCCCTCCCGAACCACACACGGCAAACCCCGGCCTGTCCCACCCTGCCCCCGACGCCATCCCCAACCCACGCGCACGCGCCCCGCCAAAAAAAGCGCCACAGCCAGGCTCCCCGGCCCAACCTTCTTTCAACCTTCCCTCCCGGGCCTAAGGCAGGGTCTCAAAACCAGGCCGCCAGCCTCGTCGCCCCGGACCATTTAATCTATCTCCACCCCCCGTCCTTGCTGCGCTGATTTCCCCTCGCTGAGCGCGTCTTCGACCTCACCCGGGTTTCACTTGGTTTTCACCATATCGTAGCCACGCACCGCCCGTCGATCCGGCCCCGTCGGACCGCGCAGGCCGTGTGCGGCCCCCGCATGCGTGAACAGGGCGGCGGGAGACGGACTGCATATTCCCAAGCTGAGAAGCTGGCCGGACCCTGTTTTTGCTCGTAGGGTAATGGCTTCAAGCTTCTATATCTCGGTTAGCAGATTCGTGTCTCAGCATCCCCGGAAGTCAGCGTCCAGTGCTTACCTACGCGCTCCCCAGCCTGCGCGCACTCCCCAGCCTATCTTCCCGCCCACCCTTCTTCCTGCTGCTCCCGGCTTTTGGCCTACGTCTCCTGCTCTTCCCGGCCTTCATGGCTGACACACCAAGCTTCCGGCCTACACATGGGCCCCCAGCCGCCTACTGCGGAAGCTCGAACTAGTCATGCGGCCCGCAGTGCCCGGGGGTGAGCCGACACCGGACAGCTCGCTCACCTGCCGCATCGCACCTAACCCAGCCAATGACGCCCACATGGCCGCCGCGGCCACGATAGCCACCCCTTGGACGTAGCACCGCAGCTAATGCGCCTCATGGCATCGTGGTCCCAGGCCAGAGGTCATAAAGCGGGCCCTCCCGGCCTCTTAATTAATTTCGCTCAGCATTGCGCGGGCCACCGGTTCTTTTATTCTCGTCCGGCGTTTGGCGTTTAGCTCGTCATGAAGCTTTCGTCGTTTTTCGTGGGCGCCGCGCTGGGCGCGGTCGTTGCTGCCGTCCCTACACCCGCGCCACTCGAACCTGCCTCAGCCGCCAGCACACTCGTCGTCGAGCTCCGGGCGGTGGGCAACGCGCTCGTCGAAGCACTAATTACAAACACCGGCTCGCAAGACCTGCATCTCCTCAGCCAGGGCACATTCCTCGACGCGTCGCCTGTGGAAAAACTCACCGTGTTGACCAGTCCGTCCCCCACCCAGCCAAATCCTCTCCCCACGCCGCTAACCCACCAGGCACCCAAACCAAACCCCCGTTCCTCGGCATCCGCAAACGCATCCTGACCTCCAACCTCAACAGCACCGCCTTCACCTCCCTCCCGGCCCACTCCTCCCTCAAAACACGCATCAACCTCGCCGCGCTCCACGACCTCTCCCCAGGCGGGCACTACACCGTGCACACAGCGGGCGTAATCTCGTACACCCTCAGCACCTCCGCCACCGCCCTCCGCGCCGCAGCGTACAAATCCAACACTCTCACCCTCGCGGTCGACGGTGCCGCCGCCGGCGCCGTAGCCCGGGCACTAAAACGCCGCGCTGCTGAGACGCTCCTCAAGTCTGACTGCGGACGCAACGCCCCCGCTATAAAGTCCGCGCTCGCAACCTGCGCGTCCCTTGCCACCGCCGCCGCCGCCGCTGCGTCATCAGCCCCGGCGTCCAAATTCGCCTCGTACTTCCGCAACACGGACGCGGGGACGCGGGCCACCGTCGCCGCGCGGTACGCGGCCGTGGCCGCTGAATGCGGGACCACTGCGGGAGGTGCTACGAGTATGAGTTGCACGGACAGCTGGGGCGGGTGCGAGGCCGGCGTACTCGCATACACGGTGCCGAGCGTGAATGCGGTGGTTAACTGCCCGCTGTATTTTACCGAGTTTGGGACCGTGAGCAAAGTGTGCCACGCGCAGGACCAGGCGACGACGACACTGCATGAGATGACGCACGCGCCTGGGGTGTACAGTCCCGGGACGGAGGATAATGGGTATGGGTACGAGAGTGTGCGGGAACTGGGGGCGGAGATGGCCCTGGGGAATGCGGATACTTATGCCCTTTTTGCGAATGGTGAGTGTCTTGTTCTTTTGTGGTTGAGTGGGACGAGCTGACGTGTCTAGCGGTTTATGCCGGGTGCTAGGCTTTTCTTTGGCATTTTCCTTGGTGGTGGGCTGGGGCGTTGGGGAGTTGGGGTGGGTGATGGGAGGTGTTTGGGTGGGCGCGGCTGGGCTTGGGATGCTCGGCTTCTGCTGCGTAATCGGATCTTGACTTCGGTGCGATTATTCCTAATGCTTAATTGACTAGACGGCGGGTGAGCTTTGGTGGGGTTTGGCGTTTGGATTGCATACCTGCATTCTTTGGGGGGCGTTTTCGTTGTGCTGCGGAGGTTGGGCGGCGGGATTCATTTGGATTGGGGCACTGTGCATCGTGGCATTTGAAAGAGGAACTTATCAGCGCTGCAGACGGCGTTGGAATCATTGCTGTGTCCGCTGCGGCTGGGTAATGTACACGTGAGGGAATCGTGTGGATAGTCGCATATAGTCTTTAAGCTTATAAGGCTTCGCTTTTGCTCTGTCTACCCAAGTGCCGGTTTTGTCAACAGTTTCAACTTCTCCGCCAGTGAACAGTCTTGTAGCATACAGCATCGGCACGTGAAATACGTTTGCGTTCTCAAGAATATAACACATCTCGTGAGTTCAGTACTATGGGAGGGTGAATTCAGCACGGGCGAAGCAACGAGGGTAGAATGAAAGTGCGGTGAATGACACCGAATGATAGAGGAGGCAAGATGCGGAGCCTCTCTGGACTAAACACAATGTGTACGCCGGATATCCTTCTTCCAGGTTCCTTCCCCTGGGTATCAATGCGCCTGCCCAATCCACATCAAATATATCAACGCAAGCAGCCACCAAGGCCACACACCGCTAGTATCTCAAACTCCATGCAAAATCCAGATGGACAACAGCTGCCCTTCCCCCAATGCCACTCGCGGCAGGTATCTCAAACTCCACGCAAAATCCAGATGAACAACAGCTACCCTTCTCCAAATGCCACGGTATATCACAATCGAACTCCATACAAATGCCAATGCCAGAAGCGTCTTTAAACGCAAACGCCAGTCCACACCCCATCCCTGAAACCGCCGCGTTCTCCGGTTTCCAACGCTGGCCCAGTTCACGCTCTCCCCACTTAGAAGTCCCGCACGCTAAAGCCGCCCCAGAACATCATCTGCGTCGGCTCTTCCAGCGGCTGCTGGAAGGTCTCACCCAGCGGCTGCTGGGCGGTCTCCCCCAGCGGCTGCTGGACCGTCTCCACCAGTGGTGGCAAGCCCGCATCCTGCGCTGCTGCCACCAAATCAAACCCCTCTGCCGACTCTAAACTCTGCGCAGATTGCGTCCCCGATCCAGGAGGCGTGGTCGGGGGGGATGCAATTTCCAAGCCAGTGGTTGCGAGAATCCAATCGAAGGTCTCTTGGACCTCCTTGATGCTCTCCCAAAGCCCCAGACCCGTCAGGGCATTTTTGGCCACCTTCTCGTGGATGTGGATACACTTGGAGCAAATGTAGATATCGCAGTCCGTGCACCGCTGCGTCGCACGCGGTACCCGATCGCGCCTCTCACCCTTGCGCAGTGTCGACGAGGACTGTTCCTCCACAGCCTTACGCAGGTTCTTGTGCGGAGCCGTGCGGGCCACAACCTGACACACCTTGCAACATTGTTGCTTGGTCTCCTTCGTCAAAACATGGCCGCGCTGTGCTGTCCCGAGCACTGCCTGCTCCATAAGCTCCTTGGCTTCGGTAATACAGCGCGTTTGATGGCTGCTGGGGCCTTCCATATAGACTGTCTTCCACGCGCTCGGGCCGTCCCCAATTGTACCCGGAATCCGCAGAAAGATGGCAGACTTTTGAGCTCGGGTGTTATCCCAGGACTCGTCAGCCAGCTTCCACTCCTTCTGAACCTGGTGTGCCATATTCTCGTCAAGATTCTTAACGTCAACGCCATTCGGCATTTGTTGCTTCAATTCAGAGAAGCAAGCTGGAACCGCGTTGGCGCTCTGCAGAACTGTTGTATCGGGAAAGTTATTGCAAGGGCGAGCGGCGGCTTGTGGGGCTCTCGACTTGCCTTTGGAGCTAGCCACTGGCCGGGAATAAGGTGTGCGACGAGATGTGTTCGTATTGCGGACTCTGCGTGAGGGAGCTTGTGAGGCGGAAGGGGGAGCGGATAAGGCGGGTGCTGGGCGTGAGGTCGAGGTGTTGACCAGCGTTGTGCCGGGCCCTTGCTGTGTATTGACCTTAAGGCCATTGTCTTGCCCTTGACTAGGCTGGGCGTTGGTTTGGGCTGGCAGCGCAATTGAGGGGGGTACAGGGAGGGAAGTCGAGGCATCCCCCCCCGTTGTGCTCGGCCCCTGTTGTGGATAGCCTGTAAGGCCGTTGAATGAATATTGATAAGGCTGCGCCGCTGGTTGGGCGGGCAGCACATGAGGCGCCGGGGGATGCGTGCCCGATTTTGAGGTATTGTGCAAGCCTAGGGCCACTGCTTTCAAAATTACATCCATCTCCAGGGTGAAGCCGGTAGCGTCGGTAGCAGTCCCCGATTGTGTCCCAGTGTCCACAAACCCGTAGGAGAGAGGTTCGGAACCCTCACTGCTCAAATTGTTGCTGTCCGCGGTAGTGAAGGATGTGGATGAGTCCAATGGAGCAAAGCCGGTTGTAAAGTAGGGCTGAACGAGCCAATAAATATCAGGATACGGCCCGGACTGCGGCAGTAGCTGAACTCCGCTTTGCACTGTACCAGAGATCAATCATTGCTCGACGGAAACACCAAATGATTTACCTGTGGGAATTGGGGGGTGTATGTAAAAGGTCCCGTTGAATTGCGAGCCCATGTTAGACACGCCAATAGGCCACGGCTGCTGAGCCGCGTTTTGTACTGTACCAGAGGTCAGTTTTGCCTTAACAGAAAATACCAGATGCCTTACCAGAAAGTGGGGGAGAATATTGAAGGAATCCATGGCCGAATGGAGCGGCAGTCGTTGCGAGGGGATCATCAAGCATTTGCTGCTGAGCTGCGCCTTGCACTGTATTAGACCTCACTCCTTGTTCAACGGAAAATACCAGATGCCTTACCTGTGGGTTGGTGGTGTACGACGGAGTTCTGGGGGCCATGACCGCCAGTCATAGCGGACTGAGCAGTGCTCGGCTGCTGAGCCGCGTTCTCCTGCATGAACGCGAACTGGTCCGAGTTGGTCATGATGGGGAGGAATTTGGCACCACAATAGCGATGTGAGGGACGTGGTTGGTGATGGGGATGATGAGGGGAGAAAAGGATAGGGGTGGAGAGGCGGGACGGTGGGTGAGAAAACAAAAAGAATAGAGTGTGCTGTGAGATGGTAACGCCGAGAAGGTTGTTGCTGGTTATGCCGGCAACGGACTCAGAGGGGATGGGATAGATATGAGAGTCAGGGTTGGAGATGGGAGGAGAGTATGAGTATTGGTAGTCAGGCTACCGGTGGCTGTATGGATCATAGGCCAGAAATGGGAATGTCACTTGATAGAAAGGCTCGAGAGAACTCGATGACACTGTGCAATCACTACTGGCTTACAGATTTTGAGGAGAACGAGAGTTTGGATGGAGAGAGAGAGCTGATATGCGGAGGGGAGGGGTGCTGGGGGTTTAAGAAGGAAAATGGAGGAGGGTGAGTGTGGTACGCTTCCCGGGTAGTCGTAAGCAGTGTAGGGAAACCTAAAGTCGGGTCGGATGTCGGCCATCTTTCGAGGCCAGTGATGAGAGCCGGATCGTCACATAGTACAGGCTCAGGCATCGATATCAACTTAGGGTCCGGGGGTTAGCGTGCCAACAGGATGAGGAATATGTGCATGACCCCCCAGGCTTTTTGGCATTGCTACGAAGAGAGCATGTGTACAATACTGCATAGTGTACAGTCAAAATACACCTGAACTCAGAGGGAGTTACGGATGAAGTCAATCCGTGCTAATGCAGCCCAAAGTTCAACCTTTCGATGCCTCAGATGGATCGGCCGGGATAACATTGGTCTTCATCTGATAATTCGGGACTCTCAGCCGTGATGTCAGGCTCGTAGACTGCGTATGAAAATCAGCACACGGGCACGGCGAAAGAGGACTCCGTGAGGGATTTTGAATGGTCCCTGAGGGCTAACGAGTCAGTTGGTGATGCTTTTGCAGTGAACGAGATTCAAAATGTGAGCTATGGTATCGATTTTGACCAGGTACCAAAGCCTTAACAATTGACTGCCATTTCTTGAACGATTCTACGTGCTTGACTACATAATGCTTTCGCATTCTTGCCTCCAGGTCTCAGTCTGTGCGGCCCCATCTCATTATCCTCACTCAACCTCCGCGCCCGAAGGGGTCACTACACAGCTGGGGCGACGTAAGGCGGTGACTGCGTCGTGTACTGGCGCTCATGCCTCCCAGGGAGCTTTTTGTGGGTCTGAGCAGTTTTCTTGTCACTGCTCACCTCACGATCCAGCTGTGGCGCAATCAAGCTCCTATGGGAAAGCAGGGGGGTGAGACTCTACGCTAGCGTGTGGAAAGAGCGATGATGGAATAGATCGTGAGCGATCGCGGCACGGGCCGTCCGCGATCGCCGAGTGGGCCGCCTGTCAAGTGTAGTTTCAGCCAGGGGACAGACAGTGAGCTTGGGGAGGGCAGGGGTAATCACGGAAGTCCAGGCCCGGCCAAGGCGTTGTTGGCTCTATATACTGTGCTAATGTAGGCAAACCCCTTTCTCTGATTCGTCCTGCTGGCTTGTATCGGCCCATCAGATCCGGTCCTTCATGTGGAGGGTGTAAACAAGCGTGGGTAGCCATCAAACAGCGTGGGTGACCATCAAGCAGCGTGGATGGCGCCAAGGCAGCGCTGATGGCACACAGTGTGAAGGTATACACACAGCGTGGAGGGATTGTTTGGGTCTGAGTGTACAGACGATGGAAGTGTAGCTCGCCGGGAGAGGACCAATCAAAGCGAGGACGCTTGGGGCTCAGTTGTGGGTAAGGTGAGGCAATCCGACGGCGAGAACATGAACTGAGCAAGGCAGGTATGGCGGTGGCAATGACGACAAGTACACGACAAGGAGACGACGCGCTGGGGACGGAGACTTAGTTATTGCTGTTGCGTAATCCTTTTGCTTCTGGCCATCCTCGCTTGTCCAAGCGTGATTTGATTGAACCCGCTCATCCGAGAAAAGCCGACAGGCGCCATGACGATAGGGACGACAGCACTGAGAAGGACCGACGACAGCACCAATATGGATGGGACCGGATGAAGGAGATAAAAGAAGCATGGTAAGTAGGTATGAAGCTCGAACTATGCAGCCCTTTGTGTGAAGCGCAAGGAAAGTGGTCGGAGAAGAGCTTTCGCGCGGAGAAGAGATGACAGTACCGAGATGAACCACACCGAATGAAGATGATGAAGGAGGTGGAAGAAGTGAGCATGAAGCTAGCACTATGCAGTCCTATGTGCAAAGCAGAAGAAAGTGGTCGAGAAGCGCCTGCACGCAAGAGTTTGGCATGCTGCTGACAGCGCAACCAAAGTGAGATTTTGGCGCAGATGGGGCTGGGGAGGTAAGATGGAAAGAGCGACGAGAAAGAGTAACCCCTGAAGCTGACGTCATGTACTTTACAGACAGACAGTGATCTAGATGGGAGATGTGTAGGACTTGGGCCGCCGATATCGGTGGTGGTTGAAGGCAGTATCAAAAAGCCGCCCGATGGGAAGAAGGAACGACGGGAGGGATGAAAAGCTGATGCTGCGATTTGGGTCGCTATACCGTGCCTGGGATATAAACACAAGAATGAGGTGGTGCAGTTGGGTGACTGGGAGGCATCGAGCAGCTCCTCTCGGGGGTTGTTGTGATATGGTGACGTGTTGAGGGTAGCCGAGCTCACGATGTGTGGTTGCGATTGAAAATGGCGCCAAGAGTGGAATCCGAGCAGGGGTCTTGGGACTTCTACGTGGGGGCCGTTAGAAAATATGTTGACCTCAGTGGAGGAACAGCGTTTATGGCGAGTACTGCTCTCCGATCCACTTGTGCCTGTTCGCATGTCTGGCACTTGCTGATGAGATGTTGGATGCAGGTACCGTGCTCTCAGCCTTGTGCAAGGAGTTTGGAAGCCAAGGCAGCTGGCGGTTGTTGATCGTCGTTGCTTGGAGTGAAATCGACGGTGCCCTGCTTGGCCGTACCTTCTGCCCACCCGATGGTGCTTGACTCGGCCACACTCATCTGCTGCCGAGCAGAAAGCGCCCCGACATCAAGGTCGTCCTTCCATCGTTCATTGATGCTGCGCATCAATCGCGGATAGCCGAAGGGGATATCAGATCCTGGGTAGCCGCGGAGATGCCGATGCCTGGATAGCCGACGGAGAGGTCCAATCCTGCATGGCCGACGGAGATGTCCAACCCTGGATAGCCGATGGAGATATCCAATCCTTGGGAGCCGGCGGAGATGCCAAATCCTGGATAGCCGGCCCGAGATATTGACATTGAGGTGCCCGAGATCAAAAATCACACGGACATTTCTTGACTAATTCTTGCTTAGTTTCTATGGCTTCATATCTACAGAACTTGGAATGGATTCCAAAGGGACAGACTCTACATTACTGAGTTTGCCTACAGGACTGTTTTGGTGCATAGGCTTGCGGCAGTCGACATCGTTAAGGCCATAGCGGAGAAGCTTTCCATCTCGGAAAAGGGGCGTAGGAATGCTGGGTTCACCCCGACATTCAAATCACAGGTTCAACAAACAAGCGTTCCATCAAGCTGCTGCAGACAATAAAATGTCCGCATTCCAGCAGTATGAAGCGCAAAATCGGCCGCAAACAACCACAGGTCACACGTCTATTCACTGCGAGCAACATGAAGCACAGCTGGTTGGAAATTCCATCTTGAGAGTGACGTCATAGTGGGTCCCGTGGGTCCTTAGTGGGGTACGCGGCCCCGGTCCGCTTTCTGGGGCCGATCGCCGAGCTTACCAGGCGCAGATATAAAACTCCCAATCTACGGTAGTTCTAAAATGCAGATCCCCCGCACACCCGGCCTTGTTCCCAACAAGCACCTTCGGAGCGTGCAGCGTCCGCACTGCGAGATTTAGGCTCGTGGGAACAAGGGGACGCTTGTTGCAAGCGTGACTGGGTTGACGGTGTGGTACTACATACTGCAACGCCGTGCATTCCACCTTTTCAAAAGGATTGCTACGCACTTCACGGACTCTTGTCCGATACCCGTAGAGGGCAGGGTACAGGGTGCAGTACCACTGAGCTCGAGCAAGCCTTTGGACCCTCCGACATAACAACTGTCCGGTATGGTAGCAGCTGAACAACCAAGTTTAAAGGATATGTCATAATATGTACCTCGACCTTTTTGCGTTTTCGGAGTCTCTTGGTTTCTAGAGTTGTTTCTTTTGTAGGTACATTTTGTCCGTTCCGGTCAGACCTGAAGCTTCCAGCCCTAGATGGCGTCCACCTTCCTGCGGATTTAAAGTGGTAGTATTGTCTTTGTCGACCAGAATGGACTTCTTATTGGGAGTCGAATTTGTACGGCTGGATGCTGAACTTTCTTGCTGGTCTTTGACCTCTAATTATGCAAGGCTTCAATCCGTTCAGCGAAGCAGTCTCGCTCATTCCACCTCTGGAACGGCAAGACTGCACCTTCTGAACGACCTTTGATCTCGGAGGCAGCAATGTCAGTATTTGGCCAAGTAAATACCGTACAGACAGCAATAAGCTACAGCAATGTCGGCTTCTCAAAGTGTTCCACTTTGCGTGGGGAAATTTTGGAGACTTCCCCCGCGTGGAGGTACACCCTAGCTCAACAAGGGCCGCTGGTGAATTGTCCAATCAGGGGCGGGCTGGAGGACAAGGCTGCCGTGACGTCAGGGGCTGAGGCAAGGAAGCCAAACCCTACTTGGCAAGGCTCCTACCGCAGTACGGATGATCAAAGGGCAGTGACGTCTTGCACGACATCATCCCACAGTGCCCTTCCCCACTTGCCGGCATAAAAGAGACGTGGCTCATCTCCTCTCTCCCACTCATACTCCTAACAAACACCTTAAACGTACGAAAAACTCTCCACTCCAGACAAACACCCGCAATTATGGACACGCTTTCCAACCTCGCGAACACTGCCACAACCTACATTTACGGTGATAAGCGCCGTGACTCCGCTGCAGAACCTGTTGCCGGCGAGCAGGGCAAAGGCACCGCTGAAGACCCTTTCGATAAGGGGAACGTCGAAGGTATGCCCCTCCTCTCCCCTTTGGTCTAGCCCCCATGCTAGCGTGGTGGATGATGCAGAGGTGACACCCACGCTACGTCATCGCGGGCCTGAATATATACCCCTCTTCAGATGTGCGCTGACACCACCAGACCTCAACAAAGCCACGAAGTCAGAAGAAGCCCCAAAGCACGAAGTCCACGACGAAACCCCAAAGATCGGAGACCTGAGCCTGAACGAAGCTCCGAAACCCGGAGAACAGCCGCCCAAGCCGCAAGAGATTGAGAGTAAGTCTTCTCCTCTCTCATACTTGGCTCATTCTAACGCCTCCAGCTTCCTCAAACACAGACATGAATCCCCTTACCACTACTCCCGCAACAAACCCAACGGAACCTCACCACGGCTCCGTTGCCACCGGCGCTGCGACAGAGGCAGTTGACTCGACGCGGGACACTACAGCTGGCGGTTTCGGGACAGTAGGGTCGAGTGCGAGTGCCCACCCAGGCCATGCCGCCAAGTCGACGGACAAGCAGCAGGGCGCAGACCGGCCAGAAGACGCGCCGACGGGGGAGCAGAAGAGTGCGATTGACAACGTGAAGAAGGAGGGAGAGAAAGCGATGGGCGAGGCACCGGCCTCCAAATCGAAGCAGTCTCGTGGATTCAGCGTCGCTGACGACGGTGGCCAGAAGGTCCTGCGCACGGAGCAGGAGCGTGAGGAGTTGGCGGAGAAGGGCGAGCTGCCCAAGGATCCGAATGATAACAGTGGCGAGCCGATGAAGATGCATGATGGGAACGAAGACAAGGCGCGGGCCGAGCGGAAAGCGTCTGTCCAGGAGGGTGGAGGTGAGCATGGGAAGGTGAAGGGCACGGGTGAGCAGTATGTCAAGACTTCGGGGGTTGCGGCCGAGGGTGGTGACTTTGATGCCACCAAGCCGGGTGCGGGCCGTGAGGCGACTCGTAAGTTGACCCGTTCCTGTTGGGGAGCTGTCGCTGACCATCAGGCCTGCTCGAGGAGAAGGGCATCCACAAGACTCCCGGCAAGGTCCCGGAGGAGCCGACGGAGGCAGTCGATGACAAGAAGCCGAGTAAGATGGAGAAGCTGCGCGACAAGCTACACATCGGGACCGGGAAGCACATCTAGTTTAATGTGTATGGTGCTGGTTTGAGGCAGGTGGTGCTGGTGCTGTACGTTTAGGCGTTTGATATCCTTACGAACTTGATATCGTCGAACATGCTGTACCGTTTTGCGGCCGTTAGCTTTAATCGACTAACACATATAGAAGACTAGGTGTCATCCTAGGTCGATCTCGTAACCGTCTGTTCCCACAATTGAGGCGATGGACCGCCTATATGAACCGGCTCTTGGTCCACTTGTCGCGGTCCTCAGCTCACCCCGCTTCGCAAACACACCTGTCACCCTGGGACCGAAAAGCCACAAGGCCGAACCGCTTGATCCCTATTCTTGGGCTGATGTGTACAAGACCCGTCGCCATCCGGTTGGTCCTTCATCAAGTTTGGCCTTTTTGCCATATCGGATATAAAATCGGCACCGTGGCCTAATGGTAAGGCGTTGCTTTCCGGTGGCAAAGATTGTGGGTTCGAGTCCCATCGGTGTCGCGATTGTTTTTGCCGGACTATAAATTTTTGTGCTGATGTGTAGGCGGGTAGGTCCTCTTGGCCTCAGCGGGCCGTAAGGATCCTAACCGGGTATCCCTAGACGATCAAACCCTCACTTTTTACTTGCGCATGGGCAAGCAGCCGTGAGGGCTTGGAAGGTTGCATATGCGGAAGGTGGATATCTGCGGAGGAGGGCTGTGCGGAAAATGGATATATGCGGTGGTTACGGAGACGAGCTCCGGTTAGAGGTAAGAACATGCATTCTACACGATCTATTCGGTCTAACACTAATATCATCTGTAATGGATTCCCGAGTCCCTACCTCCTGGATCCATCCTTTTCCTTTACATCCTCCTTCAGATGTACCCCTTGCATCTCGCGAACGGTGACGCGCCGAGCTTTATCCCTTCTCCCGCTATCAAATCTTCGGAAATCATGTCGACGCTGTCCCGGCCTGTCGTTTCAGAGGGTATCCGCGCGCGGCAGCGATCTGCGAACGTTCGTTGAGCTTCCCAGATGGCGGAAAAGGTCACAAGCTATATCTCAGCCGGGAAGCATGGGCAAAGGAGGCTTTGCTGCAGTCCAGTTCTCGGATATCGTGCCGCGATTGTCTGGCCTTGTCTCTGAGGGCATCGGCGCGCTGTGTCGATCTTTGAACGTCATTCCCGACGGGCGGGAATGGTCACCAGCCACATCTCTCCCAGGAAGCATGAGCAAAAGGGGCGGAAAGCGCAGAGGGGCTGCGGAGAGGCGAAAGACGCGGCGCACAGCACAGTGTTATAGAGCAGATATCAGAAGAAGGCCTTTTCGGCTTGATTCGAGTGGGTTGGAGAGAGAGGCATAGGCTTCCCCCATCGCGATTTATATACTACTATATCCCTTGAGTCCTCCTATGCCGCGCAGGTGCTTGCGTATGACTGGCGTCGATGGAGCCGCGTACTACCCTCCCGTTTGGGGGGCTATGCTTGTAGTCGAGGCGGACAGCGTTTTCAAGATCGGTCTTGTGATCCTTCGCACGTGCATCAGGGGGGGGGCGCTGACTATGCCTACGCCGGAGAAGGACTTGAGGCGGTGCATTTCGAGGTGAGTGGTTTTGGTTCTGTTCGGAAAAGGGTTTGGGATTGGGTCCTCTTCTTCGTAAGCGAGCTGCGAATTGCGTCACCGGCTGTGGCCAAGCATAGGACGTGAATCGTGATGCTCTTTGAGCATCTTTGATATGCTGTGTCTCCAAGGGACTGGAGCGCGTGCTCCTGATCTGAACTGAGGAAGGAGCATTGGTAAAATCGGAAGAAACATACCTGGGGAAGTGACGGGTGGCAGGACTGGAAGGAACGCTGCGTGAGCTTGGAGGAGGTACGTGGCAGATATTGCGCCATCCAGTTCCATTGTTCTTTGTCTTCTATCTCATCTTCAACCATGAACTCCTTGTTTACATACGTCTGTGGTGATGCTTCCATTAGCTGCCGGCAGTGCGGTGACTGGAACCAGGCGGGGTCGAGCGAGCAGGACCCAGATCGGCGCCGGCGGTCCCCTAGCCGCGCTACATACCTTGATTTCAAAGTCGGGTCGCCAGTTCGGGGGTGAGATGTTGCTGCAAGGGGGTCGCTGATAATCCACAGAGAAAGGAAGCTCGATCGCTCGCATGCCGAAGGGCTCTCGGTGCGCATTCGATCCCACCGCGACACGGAAAACAGACACGGCCGTAAGCGCAGGCCAGAAGGGCCTGGAGCTGAAGAGTGGGATATGGAATGGCGGCGGCGTTGACCAGCTCAGTGGAAGCTACGCAGACTTGTCTATGCCGGTCGATGGGAGCCGCCGGTTGAGCGTGATCATGAGAGCAGCTGGCCGGATTGGACTCAGAACAACGAAGGCTCTTTGGATGCGGAGATGGACCGGAACAAGTATAGTGGCGGAGGACCCAGATGCTGTGGGCGTGGCAAGAGACCGTACCGATAGCGTATGAGCGTCTGAGCATTCAGTAAGTCGTTGAGAAACAAAGGGATGCGAACAATGCCGTTGAGCACCGAAACCAGACCACTGACCAACCTCATATCAGCCCTTACTGAACCAAAGGATGAGAACCATACCGTAGAGCGCCGGACACAGATTAGCGTACTAACACCAGATGGGTCCTCGTACGCCATCACATACCCGCACAACATCTCGTACATATTAGCATTATGATACTAGCCTCACCGAACACCAGGCAGCGACCGACCAACCGCCCTCGCACCCGTCAGCCCAAACGAGCGGATATGCAGAACACGCCCCGCCGACCCCACGCCATGTAAATATCAACAAATGTCCAGCCTCCTTCGACAGACACTAATACGCCGCCCGCTGCCTCAGCTCTCCATTTCCCAGCCCCTTCACATGACCATTCGGCTTGCCCTCCTGCTCCACCCTCATCGTCTCCAGCTCCTTCACACGCTCCTCCTCCTCGTCGTCATCATACTCACTCCGCTCATCCTCCGCCTCCGACCCCCAGCTCACAACAATGCGCCACAACACGCGCAGGATGAGGAAGAACCAGAAAATGTTGACCAGCTGCAGCGACAGCAGCAGCAGGAACGCGATCCACTGCGCCGTGCCGCACTTGTACTGCTGCGCCGCCCAGTCCACCGTGTCCCAGCTCGAGGCGAAGGGGCCGACGGCAGCGAATTCAGCGGTGCTGTTGAGGAAGGTGTTGAGCGTTGATGGCGCGGACTGCAGCCAGGTGAGCGTCTTTGGCGATACGGCTCCCAGCGCGGAAGCGCCGGCGGAGGCGGCGGGCGTGAGGACGGGACGCAGAGTGGTGTAGGCGTTGGATAGAACGCTCAAGGCACTTTCTTTGGCGGCCTCGTAGGGCGCGACGTACTTCTCTTCGAATGGGAAGGGGAGCGGGATCATCGACGACAGAATGCTGAGATTGATGAAGTGCCGCAGGTAGGCCCAGGAACCGAGGAAGACGATGAAATACGGGATAACGGCATTTGACTGGAGGTAGTTGAGCAGCTTTGAAGTCTGGGTATGTCAGCTTATGTTTTCCACCACGCACCACTCCACTAAAACTCACCGCCAGGAAGAAGTCGGAGATGTCGTGCGTAATGTACACCGCAAGCCCCATGTACGTAAAGTGAAACCGGTAGCTCAGGCCGATGAGCGCAAGCGTGATAATATGATGCGCAACCAGTTCCTTGAAGTCCTTGCGCGGCTTCTCCAGCAACAGAAGCAGCACAATCGCCTGCTGCAGCCAGTAACTCGCCTGCAGCAGGTAGTACGCCTTGAACACCGCCTCATGCGACCGGTGCGGAAAGCCCTCATACATGCCGCGCGTATTGAAGTACCACACCGGCGTGCGGCTCATGACATACAACCCAAACGGTCCAAAGATAGCAAAGTATATAGCCGTATACGCCTGCTCCATGAACCGCGCCTGCTTAGCCCGGTGCATGATGCCCGCGCGCAGCGCCAGCGGCCGCAAGATGCGTTGCATTATGAACTCGCGCGTGAAGGACAGGAACACGGTATAGAAGGCCACGAACGCGAAGTCCAGCTTGCCCTTGCCATATTGCACCGGCGTTGACTCCGGGGCACCGGCTTCGCGCGGCAGCGGGTAGGACAGGAAAATCGCTGGGTAGACGGGGTTGTTGGAAGTCGGGCTCGCGAGATAGACTAGTACCACTGCGATGCACGCGAGTAAAGGGTTCAGCCATGTGTGCCGGAAGGAGAGGGTTTTCCACCGGCGGAGCAGGGAGCGCACTTTGCGCCGCTTGGAGCGTCGCGAGGGACGGCCTGGGGGGGTTTTCTGTCGCTGTTAGCGCGGGTGAATGGATGTGTGTGGAAGCGTACTGATTGCAGGGTGGGTGTGAGCGCGGGGGACGGTGAGGGAGAATTGTCGTAAGCGGTCGCCAGCGCGGGTCCGCCGGTGTCGCCGCGCGGATCGCCGCCGAGGGAATTGCTCTTGTTGCGGGGGCGGGTGGTGGGTTTGTGCTCCGAGGCCATCATGGGGAAGGGTTCCAGCGGGGGCGCCGGCATTGTGAAGCGTGAGGCGGAGTGTGTGGGGGGTGTGTGGGAAAAGGAGAAGGGGGAGAAGATGATTTGGATGTTGTTGGTGAGATGAAGTTGTCGCGCGAAGGCCTTAAAACTCCAATCCCGCTGCCAGGCAGACGTGGCTTGGGGATGGGGTGGCTGAGGCGCTAGCCGCATCGGGGAGGATCTCATCAGAGTTCGGACGAATTGGTCCGGGAGGGCAGGTTAGTCAGCCAAGAGGCGTGTCAGCCTTGCATTCACGGCGCTTCACGCATGATTAAGCAGTGCATGTCAGACTCGTTGTTAAGCATTCTTTTTATTGGTACAAAGACAGCTGTGTGCCGTAGATCTTTATTAGGTCGCGGGCGCTCCACAAGATGCGCAAGTTCGTCTCCCGCACCGGCCCTAGTATGAAAGCTGGTGATAGCCTTGCGATATCACGCCGGGCGAACGTATACATATCCGAGAGCAAGAGTGACGCCAAATCGAATAGATTACGAAGGCCAGAGAATTGCTTGAGATGCGCAGTAAGGAATTGCACTATACTCAATACTGGCCCGATTCCCGATCCAGTTGTCCCTCAATATAATCTCTATCACCACGAACCACCTCTGTTATATGTCCCCGCCCTTTTTCAACGAAGCTCTGTGATGTATAACCCATGCCGAGCTCCCAACCGGATTTAATGGGCATGAGCTTGTATTTCCCCTCTCAACGCCGATATGCTGAAGAGTCTCCGGCCGGCAATAGTGCCGCCCTCAGCCTCGGCGCGCGGCTTGGGAGGAGTATTCGCCCCATCAGGTCCGAAGGTCATCTCGAGCTGCCACCCCTAGTGGCTGTCAGTAAATCTCCTTCATCACCGTCTGTTCTGGCAACTTACTACGCTCTTGTACTTCTCTATATATTTGCCGTATTCGCCGCCCTCGTCCGCCGCGTCACGAGCTGCGACTGCCGCTTCCTCAGCTTCAATGGCGCTTTCAGCCATTTCCATCTGCGCTGTCTCAAGGAGGTGGCGCGTTACAGGTGGACCAATGAGGTGACGACGAGCACGGCGGACAGCGCGCTTGATTGTTGTCTTTGATGCCATTGTTTTGTTCAAAAAGAGGGTGCCCGCGAGTCGACCTCACTCTCATCCAGGATAAAGGGCGGATCTGGTCGTTATAATGTTGAGGGCAGGTTTAGGGAGGAGCCCAGTAGTGCGGTATATCGTGCTGATCAAGCATCGGGGCCGGAGGGTGGAGAAGACAGAACACCCACCCGTTGATAACCACATGCTTGTGGAAAGGATTGGCCTGGCGATGAAGAGCCATTGCTCAAATCTGTTATAATCTGTTATAATCTGTTATAATCCGTGTATATATCGCCGGTGGCGAGTGGATTATTGATTACGCCGTAGTGGTGAAAGTATATCGCAAGCCACGGCCAAGTGCCCCGGTGGCGTCGGCGTCTTCGGTGTCAGAGCCTCTGGCGTTAGAGTCTTCCTGATATAGTTCGGTGTCGATTCCCTAGAGCTTTCCGTCCGGACATCTTCGCCACTGGGGCTCGCCGTCTTCTCAACCCACTGCGCAGGGGGAGTTTTACGCTCCGCAACGGAGGAGCGAGTGGAGTGACGCTTGAAATCCTTAATGAGATCATTCATAATGTCATCCTTGGCGGCCCGGGGATCGAGCACGGGTGACGACGGCGGTTCGTTCAACAAGTCATGGCTGTCGTCATTCTCGTCGTCGTCGTCATCTTCCTTAGCGCTCTGCGCGTAAGCCGGCAACCAGTACCTATACAACAAAGAGAGAAGAGTCCACGGTTGTTGGCAAATACGATGTTGTGGAGAAGATGTAGAGGCGTGAAAATTTTGACCATGTGGTGGATTTGGAAGGTCAAAGGTTTCGAGGCCAAATTGGCGGTATATAAGCAGTCACCGGTCGGCGTCTTGGACGGGCCAGGCAGCACGCTGGGAGGGAAGAGTGAGCTCTTCTATCTTGCGGGCGGCCATGGCGCATTTGACGACATTGTAGTAAGGCGCCATTGCGGGTTCACTATAGTGATGAGATATAGGAACTGGGGGCGCGAGAACATGAGGGCCATGTCTTCTTGTTCAAAGCACCAGAATAGCGGCAGTGCTCAGTATATTCCCGGTCAAAAGTGTCCCCAGGTACCCGGGGCAACGACTGAAGGGTCCTCCTCAGGACCCGACTGATAGTCCGGGTAGGTTGGAGAGATAATGCGCGGCAGCGATGGCAGTTCTTGCTTGATCTCCGGCGACGTCGAGTACTCTGGGTACGTTGGTGACTCGAAGGGTGGTAGCAACTGCGAGGGGCACAATCATTGCTGCCGGTATCGCCGCAGCAGATATACTTGGTCCAAGAGTGTTAGCAGGGGATCGATCGGGTGACGAGGTAGTGTACGAACCTTTGTTAAAAGGAGGTGTGAGATTAATGGAAACATCACAGCATCGCAAGTTAGACCGAAGGTCTGCCCATGAACAAGTTGTTTAATTGTCAAAGAGGTGGGGATCCCGAGTCTACTTATACTCGAGCCCTGTGGCTAAAACTGGGTAAGGCTGAATACAGCAACCGCTTTCCAACAACCTTATATGGCCGAAGCCGGAATATACGAACAGGGGCGCAATGGCTCGAATAGTTCGGAGGCAGCGCATGCCTATACACATATATGAACGACCGGCCGCCGTTTCAGATTACAACGAGAACACCAGGTCAGATCGCAAGCAGTCGCGTCAGTTTGCTTGACAATGATGTACACACTCTCGTTGACAGTAGTCAAAGGCACTTTCGGGGAAGATGGTGATATCCGACTGCTTTCGGCACCGGCCTTCATGTTTGACGTCTGTGCAGCCAGGTAGGCGTCGAAATATTGACCTGCGGCGATGTTGGTGTTGCCAGGTCCCGGACAAGGGCCGCAGTTTCCGCCAAAGCATGCTGAATATAAACCACGGCTTGCGATTGTCAGCACCCCTCCGGTGCCATTGTTTGCTGAGGTGACTTACGGAAATCGTCGCTTAGCCATCTTCCCCACGAGCTATACTCGTCGGGCACCACCGGAGGAAAACCCAGGATGAGGTGGGATCTAGGGATATAGGATGAGGATGAGGACAGCGAGGAGAACGATGACAATGGCGATGACAATGTCGATGATGAGGATAATGATGGAGACAAGGACAGGGACAATGATTGAGATGAGTGCAAAGACAATGATGGAGACGAGGACGAGGACGAAGGAGTGGGGTGATTTCCAGATTGTAATCCTCGTCCTCATCATCGTCCTCATTGTCGTCATCGTCCTCATCCTCGCTCACTGTCCAGTTCTCCCGTATAAAATCGGCCGAAGCCGCGGTATATACAGCGCTCTATATGGGCGCAAAGTAGAGATCCGCAGGTATATTTCTCGTGATCCACATCCCATCCGCTCACTCCCGGTTCATCTTGGCAAGGTTCCAGTACAGAGCGTTCGTAGACAGCTCCTGGAGCGTCACGTCGTGTAGGAGCCAGAACACAGCGCGCTTGTGATCACATTTCGAATTAAGATACAAGAATCGTGGCATTGCCCTGAACTCCGAGCGCCGGTATATCACTGAAACCGAAACAGAGAGTATCGTGCTTCTGCTCCGCCATCTCGGCCAGTGGCAGCTTGGCAGTTGGAACGATGGAGATGCTCCACTCCGCGCGCGGCGTATATAGAACCGGTAAAAGCTTCAGTTTGACGTCCGTCTCGTCTTCAGCATCGGCCAAAGCCGATATATACATAGCGTTATAGATGGTGCGCTCAAGTTCACAGGGCCCGCGGGGGCTTCGACGACATCCTCCGGCAGGACTTTGCCGTGCAATGGCGACGGCACGCCGGGAGCGGAACCCCCGGCCCCTCCCCATCCCGACGCAGGGCGGGAGGACTTCATCGCACAATGGCGATGGTCTGCCGGGGCGGGACACCGGCCCCCTCCGGGGTTTGGGGGTGAGGGCGAATTCGAACTTATTGTCCGCTTTGAGGGAGAAGTGGTTCCATGGTCTTCCACTGGTCGGAGGTGACTTCGCGGATGTCGGAGCAGAGTGGGTCGTTCCCCGATCCGAAGCGGGACGGGGAGCTTGCTGCGCCTCGAAGGCATCTGACTCGGCGCGGGCTTGTCATGGTGCGTCTCCTCTGGGGCCTTCATGAGGCGGGCTGCGACGCGGCCTTGGTGCGTTGAGAAGCTTTGGAGTTCGGCAGTTGGAAAACTGAAAGCAGTGGGAGAGCGTGGTAGTGCGGGTGGAGCGGCGGACGCTCCAACCCCCCGCAACGGCCTTGCGGGTGGAGCGAGGAAGGCGCTCCAACCGGCGCCACGTCGTTCCTGTTGACGCGATCAGGACGGCAAAAACCGCGTTCAGCGGTCTTCCACGCCATGTGCTCTTGGTGTCGGAGACTCCAGTCGTCTTGGATATTCGTCCCAGCCGCCAGCGTCAAACCGGCCTTCCGGCATGACGATTACCAGACTTTGAAAAGGCGCTTGGCCAACACGCGAACATGGGCCAGGAACTGCAGACGGGTTCTACGCGAGGGCTGAGCCGCTGTATCATCATAGGCGAACTCAAAGCGCGCGAACTATATTGTTGACATTCTCGATGGCAGTCCCGTGAGCAGCACGGGCAGGCGCGCGCGTCGAGGAGGTGAAAGTAGAGAGCGCTTTTTTGTTGAGGATTTGAAGCGCATAGAGCAAATGTTGTCGCCAACTTTCCAGTGTCGTGCATCTTGCAGCAATAAGTTCTATATTCCCCGCCTCCCGGTCCCGAAGCGCGACGGAGCATTAGGAGGAAATACTGAAGCTGTAACTCATTAGGGGACAATCAACAATCTGCATGAAGGCAGATCTAGACGCCCCTTGGTTGTTGGGTATATAAGCTTCTCCGCTCACATGACAAGCTCGTATATAGCAGTCAATATTGGCGAATGACCCGGCATGGGTTGAGGGAGATTTCGTGATGGCGGGAGAATAAAGCAGAAACGTCTGAGCTTTCTGGAAAGCTGGCATAAACGTTGGATCTTGCTGAGAACATCTGCTGGCTGCGAACGAGTTAGCTTGTAATCGTTTGGTCAGCGGGGCAGTTCGCACAAACCTATAATGGACGAAGCCGTAAAGCATATAGCGCTTCCCCCCCTGGGTCCCAAAGCGGGACGGAGGAGCAGTGTTGATAGGCGACGATGAATACGTTGTTGTCGAGGTCAAAGTCCAGAGCCGCAGCGCAGAATGGAACGATGATTGGTGACAACGTATACGATGTTGTCGAGGTCAAAGTCCAGAGCTGCAGTGCAAACCGCATTCACACGGCGCAACAGATTGTATACCGGAGATTGAAGCCTCCCTCCCCGGCCCCAAGGCGGGACGGGGGAGTAATGGTGACAGGTGGAGATGGGCCTCGTGGCCTTCGCCCTGAATTGCCCACGATCACTCGCAGGTCTGTTGGTCCGTATACCTCTCACAAGCTCTTCGGGCTGCTCGACTTCTCTCAAGTCTTATCTCTGCCGCTTCTAGGCCACCTCCCTCCACTTTCGCTTCTTCCCCCTTGATGACCGTGGCTCAGCTCTTTGTCGGCTGCTTGTCGAACTTCGGAGGTATGGCCATACTGCCTTCTTCGGCAAGGGGCGCTGTCCCCTTGATTGTCTTGGAGTGGATATTCGTCTGCTGCTTGAGGCTCGGAACAGCGGCACGAGGCCCTCAATCGCCCTATTCAGCACGGGAGCCGCCCAGCTGCCCCTCAATCGAGGACTTGTAGCTGTTGTATATAGTACACCGCCGGCTGGTGACAAAATTTTAATGAACAGATCAGACGCCTTCGAGATATACTACCAGCCGCTAAGGCGGCGAGCACGTCGAGCAGCGCGCTTGTCGTTGGCCTTCGCCATGTTTCAGGACTCTCCGAGCGGCAAGGCATGGAATCTCATCCGGCCGCGAAGGGAGCGCGGGGTTCTTGAAGAAGGGATGTTCAAGCGCGCCAATGGGCCAGCAGGCCCGCTGACGGGCGGACGGGTAGAAGATGCTAATGAGGATGCACATCTTTGTGGTGAATTGCTGGGGCCAGCCGGCGGCCCCATGGTGACAGACCGTGCTCGTGAATGCCCGTGGTGGCCGAGTTCTTCGGTGGCGGGAGAATACGGCTTGAGCGTCTGGCCTTGGGCTCGCGGGGGTGATCATATCACCCCAGCCGGGGGCGACTGCCCAGGGCATGTCTATGAACGGTTGAAGCTTGTCGGACCTGTAGATCCCGTTTGTCGCGTAGTCGGTATCTAGCATTGCGATGTAGGATTCATAACCGCCCTGTTCGATCGAGCGTGCGTAAAATAGGGGAAGGAAAAGAGCGTCTCGAGGTCTGGCGGGCGGAGACCCGCGCCCCCCCCACCAGTGGACTGGGACTGAAGAATGGGGAGCTGGCTCCAGGTTTTGCAGTTCAGTGGTGAGGGTGATGGTATCACCCCCCCCCCTCCCCCCCCTCCTCTGGCCCCCTCCTCCCTCCCCCCTGCCCCCCCCCGCCCCTGGCGCGACCGAAGTCAGGAGACCAGCGGCCCTGGGCTTCAATGATGGCCACACGGGCCAGCAGGCCGCTGTTGCGGAGGGGGCGGAACCAGCCACTACATGGTGACTGACCGTGCTCGTAAAGGGCCAGTCGGAAAAACTTGTGGCCGAGTGTGTTCGGTCAAAGACGGATGGCCCAGGACCGATCCAGATCCGAGAAGCTTGTTCTGCAACTCGCCGTCTGTGGTCGCGGGGTAAATATCCCCCCCGCCCCCCCCCCCCCCCGGGCGCGACCGAGGTCTGGCGGGCAGGAGACCCGCGGCCCGGGGTTGAGGAGGACCGAGTTTGTGCATGGCCATTTTGGCCGAGTCTTTCGGTGGCCGGAGAATGCGATAGGAATGTCAGGCCTGCTGGTGCGGGGGTGATTGCATCACCCGCCGAGACTCCGCGTATAGGGAAATCGGGTTATGCGCGAAGTAGTTAGGCATAACGAAAGATCCGCAGTGCTTCGAGCTCTGGAACCTATATCTCACCAAAGCCGCATCGCACCGCAGTTTCAAGTGTCGCTCCCTACTCGGTTCAGGTGAACTCGACGCCTTAGGGACGGAAGTCAATAATAGGTGTCCAGCCTTAGCGACTGTTAGCGTGTCTCCTACGTCGTAATTTACTATGGTGACTTACAAGAACCATATCTTCGATCTCCTAAGTAGTCGCTTCGCTAGACGCGGCAGCTGCGTCTTCTACGACGGACTTAGAGACGTGCTTAATCTGGGCCTTCTTATACACCCGCCGAGCCCCGCCTTCCCGCGAGGGCGAGCGGCACCAGTGGTCTCCTTGGATGAGCCCTTTGACGATATGCTGCTAGTGGCTCTTAGCAGCTTGGTCTGCGGGCTTGCTTGGGCGTGGGGGGTCATCGCTTGAATTGACAGTGCTTTTGTCTAGCAGTGTTTCAAGCCATCCTCTGGCACCCTCTAGGAGATTGTCGGGTTGAGCCATCCAAGGAAGTGTGAGGCTGATGCGTCAGGCGTGTCCGAAGGCCGGCGGGTGGGAGACCCGCGGCCCGGCCCCCCCACTAATGGAAACCTCATGGCCCATGGCAGGCGCGGAGGAGTGCACCGGCCCCGTAGGACCAGTCTGATGTGCTCCTTGTTGCGCTGAGGCGGGGGGGAGCACTTGGGGTCCCATCCTTGCCGCAAGATCCCGTGGGGGGTTAGGGGCCGAAGTGGTCCGGAGGCGGCAGTGGGGGTCACCACGGAGGGTCTGGCTGTGGGATTTTAGCGGTGGCTCGAAGGCGTGATGGGATGTGTAAAGGGGGGACACGTACCGACTGACGTGGTAATGCGAGAGGAAGTAGAGGGCAGTGCCGAAGGCACCGGTGCCAGAAGAACCTGCTTGCTCGAACATACTACGGCCACGGATAGCACGAATGTTTGCCCCTCCGTTATAGTAATAAACATTAAAATGAGGATTTGCAATCCTCGGCGTGTTCAGCTGCAGCCGAATCTCCGTAACCTCGATAGGCATGGAGATGTTGAGTATACGATTATCACCCCTCGGGATTGCCGGGGGTGAGCAGTCTTCTTCCTTGATAAAGACAGGTCGGAGGCCTTGGAAGATTGCTGTGGTGGAGGTGGTGTGTAGAGAGGAAGTGGAGAGGTTCGATGTGGAAGATATCCTCAACCTCGAGGGGCCCGTGCGTCGGTGAAGTTATTCACGGACAGTTTTTCCGGGAGCGGGGTTTGGGTGGCATCATGATGCCAGTTCCTGGTGGCGGAGTTGAGTTAGCATGGATAATGAAGACTGTGTATGAAGAAGGGGGAAGGAAATGGAGGAGAGCGATGGAGAAGACATACCTCCGACGTGATTTGTTGTCAAAGAAATTACTGGAAAACAAGATGAAGACAACAAGTGGTGGATCGCGAACTCCCTGGACATCAGGGATGCGTACGCCACCCTCATTTACGGGCAGCGGTCAGTGTCGCGTCTCGGAGCTTTTCCGGGCGCTTGGTCGAGAAGACCGGTCTTGAAGAGCTGGAATTCGAAATCCCAGACTGTTCTCCGCCAAGTCATAAAGATCGTAAGGAAGCATCACCCATGGGCATCTCAATCAGCCACCAACGCCAGGTCCCAGCCGTCCCGAGAAAAACAGAAAAAACCTAACACCAGTTCGACCCCTCAGAGACACCGTTCCTCATACGCATCACAAGAAGACCTCAAATTCGCATGAAGCCTTGGCGAGAAGAGGCCAACAGCCTCAGGGGCCCGTGTGTCAGTGAAGTTATTCACGGACAGGTTTTACGGGTCGGCCCCGGAGAATCTCCGAGAGGCATTTGGGAGGCATCATGATGCCAGTGGCTGGTAACAGGTTGAGTTAGCATTGACGATGAAGGTGGTATGTGGAGAAAAGGAGAGTGGAGGATCGATGTGGAAGACATACCCTCACCCTTAGGGGCCCATGCGCGGCCTCATTCACGGGCACCTCCAGTGTCGCGCCCTGGAGTTTTTCCGGGCTCATGGTCAAGAACGCCAGTCTTGAAGAACTGGAACTCAAGGTCCCAGACTTTGACCAGAAGATACTCGGGGCGTCGAGAGCCTGTGTGTCGGTGTATCATAGACAGGTACTTTGCCCAGTCTCGCATCCCGAGGGCTGCTCCGGGAGCGTAAGTAGGAGGCCCAAGAGCCTCACGCGCCACCTGACGAAAGAGGTTGGTGAAAAGGTTCTGTTGCTGGTTTTCGCCAGATGGCGAGGGAGGGGTGGCCGGAATTGAACCGGCGTGTTGGCGCCGAAAGTCGGGCGCTGCCAGAAGCAGTCAATGAATGCACTTGCTGTTGCAGTATTTATCGGTCTCCTGGAGAAGCTGACAGGAGACGGTTCGTATAGATACTGGACCACAACGCTAGAGGGATGACGTAGATGTTGAGTGATGCTGAGTGATGAAGGTTTCTGTGGAGAAGATGATGTATGTGGATGTAGGGGAAAGGAAATGGAGAGCGTCGCCGATATTTATACCCAGTTCCAGGTGGTCTGTGCGTTAGTGTTTTGCTATTCACGAGCCTTTGAGGGACGTGCACCGGGCTTTTTGAATTCGTGGGAGGAGGCCGGAGGCCGACTTATTCCAGGCCGAGTTATTCCGGTGGGTGGTGATGGTGAGCAGTTGAGGAAGGTACGAAAGTTGAAGCGTGAACTGGAAGTTGAAGCGTGAGCTCGAGGACGAAGTCACGTGATAGAGAACTTACCATAATTCGAAAAGGGAAGGAAGTGACCCTCGAGGACAATCACCAACATCACCAACAGCACGTGATGGCCGAGGACCACAGATCGCCGTATCGATTCCGCCACGAGTGCCATCACAAGAAACACTATCGAGCGTTCAAGCATAATCATAACTCCTACTCTTAGCCATACACATTACCCTCCATTCCAAAACCCAAAAGACCCAAAGCGCCGCCTCCCCGACCCGGCCCCAAGTCCTCACCCCGTCCAGTTCCCTCTCACTCTGTTCCAACTGCTTGCCATAAATCTATCGTCCATCGCTTCTCGCCAGAAGCCGCGCCTGCCCTGCTTCATAATCAGGCCATCCATGGTAGGAGGATGTCCAACACAACGACACGGGAATGCGTGCTGAAAGAAAAGACACGATGTTGACTGACTGCTATGGAGATGAACATGGAATTACAAGCACACCGCGCCAAAACATTGAAAACACACTGCGCCAAACCATTAAAGCACACCGCGCGAATCCTCACCACGGTTTCCTCCACGAATCCCTCCAACTAACCGTCATCTCGAAGCCCACTTCTTGGGGATCAACACTCTGGAGAGCCCCGTTGTGGTCAACAAAGAAAAAAGTGTCAATAATCCCAGACTGCTTGTTCAAGCACCTCTGAAGACCGGCATCGTCCTTGAAGGGCGTGGCAAAGGCTACGGGGAACGCCATACGCTAGATAGCAGTATTAGCATGGTTGAAGGAAGGTCGAGGACTATGAGAGAACTTACGGGCTTGATGTAGGCATCGACCTCGTTATCTACAACGTTGAGCGGCCATAGGACAAACCGCCGCTTGCGGAGCTCTTCTCTGGCGGTGCTGAGCTTAGGGCTTTCGTTGTCGCAGTCCAATGGCTCGAATCTCCGATCGCCAATATTGAATCTGCGAATGTGATCGACCATAGAAAGTAACTGTTCCTTAGAAACACGCACAGCTCCGAGATTCTCTCGCGGCATGGGTTGCATGCTGGCCAAAACGTCGGGTTGGCTGAGGGGAGTAGGAGAGACTGGAGTGTAAGAGAATGGGTGCGAGGATCTCCAGCGCGGTGGAGGCTGTGGTGAGGAAAAAGCGGATGAAGGACTGGAGAGAGGGGAAACCCCTCTGATTAAATAGACCTGCAGTGTTTACCCTGCCGGCCGTACCTACCTTACACATACGATGGTACCTTCCTCGGATGGCAATGCAGGTACGACGGGTCGGTGGGCTACTTCATTCCCGGCTGAGGGGTACCTCCCTCGGATGGTAATGCAGGCACGGTGGGTCGGACAGAAAAGACGCAAGCGAAGTGGTAAACGAGAAGAGGAAAGGCACGGAAAGGAAAGGGCTCGAAGAATGAAAGGCACGAAAAAGAGGGAAGGCGAAGTTATACGGAGTAAACAGAGGGGGAGAACGCGATAAATCTAAGGAATGTGACATACCTCTCTAGACAGAATCGACTGGCGGTTGTATGTTCCCTTCTGGAGAAGTTTAACTGACAGAAGTTTAACTGACGGAAGTTGCAGTGGTTCTGTTGTCTCCCTGCTGATGGTACTCGGATGAACAAGAAACTGGCAACTCGGCGACTTTATAACTTCAGTATGCCCAGAGTGCAGCCTAAAATTATCGGATGGCGTGGTCCACGATTTTCCTCGGGGACTGCCCGTGTCGTTAACCACTACGAGGCTGCTGTCGGGGCGGGCAGTACTGGCACCGATGTGGAGAGGATGATGGTTATTGTCTAGGACTGGGTGTGGCCAGCTGCGGTGGTCAAGTCAACCACCGGTGCCTTCGCTCCGATATCAAGATCACAGGCTCATCAACAAGCGCTCAAGAAACTGCCGTGGAGGATCAGATGTCCAGCCACTACAAGCAACACGAAGCTACAGCTGGATGAAAATTCCACAGGTCCTAATGACGTCATATGGGTCTGGGGTACGCGGCCACGGGAACGCATACAACACCGACCGTAATGGGCTAGGACCGTAGATCGCGGTGTCGATAGGCACTATCACGAAGTAAACCATCGAGCGTCCAAGTATAATCATAACATCTACCCTCTTAACTCATACACATTATCTACGTACCAAAAAGCCCAGCAAAGCCTACCCCACGCGGCCCCAACTCCTTGCCCCCCCAACTCCCGCCCAATGCGCCGGCGCATGCGGCACCCGCCTCTTCTCCCAGCCCCTCCCCCAGCCCTCCACCCCAACCAAGCCCGAAACCCTTGACTGATAATCGACGCGCGGCGCCGGCTCCACCTTCGGCGCCGCCCTGCGCACCGCCGCATCCACCCCCTCCTTCTCCTTCAGAATTTCCCTCAACTCTTTGTCGGACCCCGTGATCTGCGCCTTGAGATACGCGATCCCGCCTCCCGCGGTCCGTTCAAGTGCCTGAATCACCGGCGTGCGCGGCGTGTATGCGAAGCGGTCGGGGCGGGGAGGGTTAGACGACAAAATCGCCGGATCCAGACACGCAGCGGACCCCTTGGCAAGGAGCTGATTAATATCGACTGTCTCGCCGGGCGGAATAGGCGTCGGGTGCGAAGGCGTCACGCAATCCATATCGACCTCCTTCCTCAGCACAGCATCGATGTCCACGGCCGAGAAAAAAGCGACGGCCTGGGGTAGATCGTCAATGCCCATCTGCTGGGAGAACATAGCGCGAGTCCAGAGGTTGGCGACTTGCAGCGCCATGGCGGTGCGGTATTTGTCCTCCTCGCGAACGAGGTAGCGGATTTCGTCGTGAACGGTTAGGGAGAGGCGGGCGCTGATGTTGTAGCGCCGGATTAGATAGTCCATGGATACGATTAGGAGATGTAGGTAGTCCACGCCTGAGGACTGGATGGCCCAGTTGATCCGCGAGGTTAGGAAGCCGCCTTTGCTGATGTACCGCCGCATTAGCGCTTCGGTGATGCCAGCCGCTAGCACTGGTGTCCGTGGAAGTGATTGCTCGGCAAAGTCCTCTAGCCGGTTGAAGACAAACGACTCGGTGCCACCGCGCCAGAACGGCCGCTCATGCAGCGATTTGCGGTTCGTCTTCTTGCCCTTCGTCTCAACATACAGCCGCGTCGCCGTGTCCACAGCGTCCTTCTCCGGGGTGCCCGGGCTGAATTGCCGCAGTAGCTGCGCCGCGAACCGCGCGCCCGCGCCGTAGATGCGTCCATAGTTGAACACCTTTGCATCGTTGCGCGAGATACCTAGAATCTTCGCCGTGCGTGAGTGCAGATCCGTGCCCGCAGCCTTCGTCCCCTCCAGCGTCATGAAGCCAATGGCATTGCCACCATGCAACTTGAACTGCGCATCACCAACTAGACTCGCAATCCACAGCTCCTCGGAGTCGACGTCCGCACCGACAAAGCAATACCCGGGTGGCGCCTTGACCATAGACTTGAGCTCCGAGCCGACGCGGTTCTTCTTCGCGTTGCTTGCCGTCAGCCAGGTATTTTCGACGGCGCGGCGCGTGATAGTGCCCATGGGGATGATTTGGGGGAGGATAAAGGCCAGGCTGTCCTTTTTTTTCCGATGCTTCTTCTCCGGCGCCTTGATCTCGTCGGCGTAAACCACCAGTTGCGACATGATGCGGTCGCGTGCGCTGATCCAGTATGAGCAAGACGCATTCATCTCCAGCGCGGTCTTTGCGTAATCGAATGCCGAGGTCAGTATGCCATTTTCAAAATATTGAAGGTATCCCTTGGCGAGCGGGTTAGTACACCGCGCGTTGGGGCCATCCTTGTGAGGAATCTTGAAGTATCGATGATTGTAGTCGTCCCGCAGCTTGGGGTTCTCTTCTTCGCCCATGTCGCACTCCTGCAACGCTTTCACCTGCAGCTTTGGAACGTCCACGAGAGGCACCTTGAACGTAAACCCGTGCAGGTTAGACCAGACCAGCGGATGGCCCATCCAGGATAGACGCAGGAGCAAAGGCGCTATCCTCGTGCGCACCGTCAAGCTGGGTTGTGACGATGCCTTGACGTGCAGATCCTTCCACCATTTCGGCATTCCAGGGAGCTTTTGGCGCGCGGTGGGCCGTGGTGGTGCCTTCTTCGAGCCCTTCGTCATCCGAATTTCTTGTCCCGACCAGTCGAGCTGGCTGAGCCATGGGTCCTGAGTGTACTTTTCGGGGTCATCCTTAAGCTCCAGCGCTCCCTGAGCCAATTGTACCAGCCTTTCGGTGACACCATCAGAGAGCTTGTGGTATGTTGCCTCGGCGTTCGCAATATACGACTCCCACGACTTGTTGACGGGTAGAATCTCGGCCGAGAGATGCCGCAGCGCGGCGAAGCTTACGGGGTGCGGGCACGTCTCCAGAAAGTGGGGAAACACCTTCTGGAACACGCGGTGCGTGATGTCCACATCGGCGGCGCAGTAGTCGAGCAGCTCATCCAGCTTTTCCACTATCCCGGTACGGTCCAATTCGCCAAAGTACTCACGTCTTGCCTTGTCAATCGTAATATCACAGTGGAACTTCGCGACATCACGTAGCGAATTAATTGAGCTGCGCCCGACCCACAGCTCCTCCTCTTCGTCCATGATCGAGCACGACTCGAGCAGCAGCGCCAGATCGGCTGACTGGCTGCCTTTAGCCATTTCGTCGCGCATCTGGCGGTTTTTGCTGTGCTTCATCCAGGTCGGCCGCTGCCGCGAGCACATGCCGTTGACAGCAACGTGCAGCGACATGGTGTCGATGAAGAAGTTCGCGGATTGCTCGATATTGTACTCCTCAGCTATCCGGGCGCGATCGTAGCCGATATTGTGCCCAATCACAATCCGCGGCTTCTGTGGGTCGCCAAAAGGTATCAGATGCCGGTCCGTGTTGGACTCGCCCAACAGCCATGGCGAAATCCACGCGTACCACGCCGTCGGACTCGCAGCGCAGGCCATGCACGCGAAGCTCGTCTCCTTCCACATAACCTCAGTATCAAAAGTGAGCAAGGCCTCGTCCGGCGCGTCTACGGCTTCTGACGATCCGTCGGAGTTGTACTTTGTCCACCCGCTGCGGCTGATCCATTTCCGTGGCCGCGGCGGTAGATTGGACAGGGCGAAGGTCTTTGCCTGCGTGAGATATGGCTCCGCGGAATCCATGCCCAGCTTGTAGAAGTGCTCGTCCATGGTAGAGCCGTGTAAGGGCGGGAGATCAAAGGCTACAGGCGGCGAAGCCTCCTGCGTCTTGCCCAGCAGTTCATGACGCGAGAGGTGGTCCTGAGCGAGCTTCACGAGCTCTGGCGGCGCCCGAGTCGAGCCGTTGAGGAAGACCTGCCGATGGACATGACCGGTGAGCTGCTGTACACCGAGTTCATTGTAACGCGCTTCAGCCGGGACTGAAAGGTCAGCGAAGCTCGCGGAGCCAACGGACCCAGCATCATCGCCACATGAAGCACCCACCTGCAAGCGTCTTCATAGCGCTGTCCGTGGCAGCGTCGGACGTCGCGTAGCATCTTCGCGGTATCGGGGCGGGGGCTACGTCGCAGAGTGCGCGGTAACGTCGGCTAACCTGCGCCACTAATCGCGTGCGCTGATACGGGTGCATAGTCCGGAGGATTTAGTGTGGTTGATGGCTAATGCATGGTGGGCAGAGAAAGAGAGAATGAGGCTCGAGATGAGCGATGGGAAGCGGGCCCTTTTTCCACTTCGCGTCGCAAATTTCGTCGTCATGACGGAAGCAAGTGCCTCTTGTGCCTGATAAGCGCCTGATGAGGGTGGGACTAGTTGCCTTACGGCCTTAGCGCCTTGGTGCCTGCTAGATATAACTTGGCAATATCAAAGCTGTGCTTATTCATCAGCCCCATGAACAAGTCCGCCACCTTCCCGTACAGAACGCCGAGCCCTCCGGCTTCCACATCCGCCGACTCCCCTCTATAAACCGTATATACCAACTTCTACTCAGACCACGCTCATTCTTTCACCATCTACTCGTTCTTTCACCCTGCACGCCTTCTTACATCCTCCACACGCAGCCACCCGCAAACCCGAACTTCTGCCTAACGGGCGGGCAAATAAACCCGCCATGTCTTCCGGCCCGGCCACCACAGACTACGACACGGACGACTACGACACCCTCTTCCTTGAACTCAGCGACCCCGACATATCCGGTGCCTCCGCTTCCACCTTAGGTATGGGGCCACGCAAGCGACGCGCCTCTAAGCGCGACTCCACCGACGCCGAGGAATCGCCGTCCACCAAGCGCCGCCGCCGCAACGCGCGTCGCGTTGAGGAGGCCTCGCCCATTCCGCTTGACAGCTCGCCGCCAGAAAAGACGATGGATAAGCAAGCGAAGAAGCAGGAAAAACCGGAACCTGAGAAGCCGCTCCGGCTCAACTCCCTCACCTGTGTCATCTGCATGGATAAGCCGACGGACTTGACGGCCACGTCCTGCGGTATGTACCTTAGCCTGTATTAGAACAGTTACTGATATTTCCAGGGCATCTTTTCTGCCACGCCTGTCTCCAGGAAGCCCTGATATCGGGCGAGGCGCGGTCACGCATGACGGACGCGAGGCGCTCGCAATGTCCCATCTGCCGCAAGACGCTCAACCGGCACAGGAGTGCGGATGTGATCCCTCTGCTCATCAAAAAGGGCTTAAAGACGCAGCCGCGGAAAGCTGCTCCCAAGGCATCGAAGGCGGGATCGAAGGCATAGGGTTTACGAGGGCACGAGTGGGGCGTATGGTCTGGGTTGGGCATTGACGGGCGTGTTTACGGTTGGGAGGAGTCTGCTGGATTATGCGTAAGATACCAATGGATTGCTTTGTGGTTTTCTGTGCTATTGCTTTGTTACGTGCCATTCTTGCAATTGAATTTTGTGCTAATGCTTTTTTTTGACCTTTGCTAACAAGCAACAGACCTGGACTTTGTAAAAAGCTATTCGACCATGCTGTCCACAGATAAACAGCTCTAGGCCACAAACTAGCCAAAACTCTCGAGTCCTATGACATCACCATCATGGTCTTACCCTCAACCCTCCCTCTCGTCCACCCTCCAACCACGACCCAAGAATACACAAAAGAGCAAAAACATACAGCAATTGGGATTCGCTGATGGTCACCCACTCAACTACTAGTCAATCGATTCACAGCTTAACTTCAGTGAGCAGACGGGGACTGGTGTTCTCTGTGATCTGTGGCCGTATGTGCTGAAAAGAGACGATGTTGAGATATCAATCCTCTTAGTTTTATGAGAGGAAGGATAGGAGGGTTCGGCAAAAGAGCAAAAACATACAGCAACTGGGATTCGCTGCTGGTCACCCACGCAACTACTAGTCAGTCGGTTCGCAGGTTCACTTCAGTGAGCAGACG